>CM029607.1:19346630-19946630 GCA_017311375.1 Mytilus coruscus
TTGTCCCGATCTAGGACTGCCATGAATGCTTTCGATTTCTATGTAATTCTATTACAGTCTGAACAGACGCCTGAAAATCTCTGTGTTAACATTTACGCAGGAACATACATATCACGTCACATATGAGTCCTATCAAATTGACATTTACCTAATAATAATAATTCTATACACCAAATTTAGTAGACTTAATACTTATAGTACATTTATGTAATTGATTTAACAAAATAAGAGAACAATTAATTTCTATTTGAATTATAGACTTGAGAAATTACGTTAAATATCTTTTTTAACTTTTTTATTGCACATATAATTGATGTGATTGAGTTTAATAGCAGTGCATCAAAGCCTTTGAAGGCTGACTGATATGTTAATATTGTACTTAAATATGTTGTAATAGTATGTAGTATCAGGTTGCTCTATAAAAATAATTATATGTATAGTATTTGAAAAAAAAAATGCCTAGTTATAAAAAGTTTACGTTTTCCAATGACCATGAAAGTTGGACCATTGACAGATGAACCGTACCAAACAGAGGAATAAACATTTCAATATATCCAAATAAAGTTTACCGGTTTTTTTAAAGTATCCAAGAAACTAAACTTATCGCGGAATTATTGACTATTGAATCAAAGAAAACGTAATCAAGGTCTGATGAGTCCTATCACTTGAAAGGTATGCATGTGAAGAATTTGTTTACACCTATACAGTTTTAATTTTATTTCGTAAGAAACCAAGCTAACCACAAAAACGGAACGTTGCCAACAGAACCATTTATATGAGAGCAAAATCAGGGTAACACTACAGGATAGACAGGTAAAACTTACATTATTCAATACACAAAATAAGGTTGACCTGTTAATCAAAATATTAGAACAACGGACCTTTATCAATAGTTTACTTTAATCAATAGTTTCTGTTAAACAAATGCAACCAGCCTAGGTGCTCTTGGTTTAATAGAATTGACTAGTCATATCTTGTAATTAGGAATATATCAGAAAATAGTGGATTCATAAATGTCCCTTTTCTATAACCTATAAAATCAAAAAACTTAAAACATGTAAATCCATCGGTACATGTCAATTATTCAAATCTTGACCGAATATGAACGTTTTAAATGAAATAAGGTTTTCCAGGACAGTCCAATGGATAATAAAATTCAGAATGGAAATGGGGAATAAACAAGACTGTCAATGGTTGACAATACAGACTATGAAAAATGAAAGAGCAAATAACAAAACATTGCAATCCCAAACAACAGGACACTTTTCATAAAAACCAAGCGTCAACGCATATGCTCTAGAAGGGTGAGTAATTCCTAGCCAACTGGTATCACTCGTGTTGTTACTCTTTGTAAGTGAAAAGTTGGTGATTAATCGTATCTGTTGATCATGTTTATTTAACAATCGAGGATAATAGAAAGGACGGAGGCAAGGAGAAGTGGAACATATTCATGATTCAGATGATACTAAACGGTAACACAAATCATGAAGGCGTCCTGAAAACGTTCGAATGAATGACTTTAAGCATTTTTGGAACCCTTGATTAAATTATTTTGAAAGGATCAACCATGTATAACGGTAACATAAATCCCTGGAAAATCGTAATACTGCAAAGAGCAAGTTGATAGATGGAATAAGAACCAACAAAGCCTGGTCTCAGTTTTGAAATTTTCTAATATAACCTCATGACTGACTAAAAATGTTTGATTACATTTTATCTGCTTTTAAAGATTTTGTTTTAATACTATTTTTTTTATACCGGATTCTAAAATTTCAGCTGATTAGCCGAAAAATCGAAAATGGCCACCATATTGCATTTTTCAGTGAGTCTATAGCTTAAATTGACTACCAAATACATTTCTATAATTGTCCAAAATTCATGCTTTTATCACCAATTCTTCTAAAAATATGCACGAATCAGTTGGAGTACTTCCTTTTAGCAACTTTGAACAACCTCTTGCTGTATTTAACGTATAGCAAAGGAAATGAATAGTATGGCATGCCGAATGTTTGTGAATTAAGATCTGCATAAACAAAAACCTACATGTATGTTACTTGTACAGATTTAGCCTCGACGAAAAGCTTTCTGCTTGTTTAAAGATGTATGCCTTGACTTTGTAGTCAAGGACGGAGATTCAGTAGTAATATACATTATTTTAAAAATGAAATATTGTTGTCGTTCCCTTATGACATAATAGCTGCATTTTATATTATTCGGCGTTCAGAATAATTGAAAGGCATATACATGCATCCCCGTCGGACGCGTTTTTGGGTCACATTTTGGTGGAATATAGATAAATGCAGATTAAAGGGTTAACGACATATTGATATCTTAAAATATAAGCTGCGAGTCAACATATAAAGCCTTTTGTCCGGTGAGCACAGCACATGAATTCAAAACGGATTCATATTGGGTCGATCGTCTTGTATTTTATATGATAAAAATCTTAACGACAATGTATAAGACCATATTTATGTTTTTCATTATAAAACAAGAAAACTAGTTTTTATCAAATTGGCAGAATATTTGGTTACGGTCAACCTTATTGATACGTGCATTTATAAATAAAATTAATATAATTTTGAAAGACTTGAAGAAATTTACTATTTCTGCAGTTTCATGTGCCAAATGATGGATTTTATCATACCTCCTCCTTTTGCTAAGGGTCAAAATAGATAAAACTTTATGTTCAGTGAAACTGTTTTATGCATTGTACAAATGTATGTATGCGCATGACCTTGGTATGATTTTTGTCCTTCGTCTGCATAATTCATAATTAAAAAAAGCAATAAAACAGCAACCAAAAAAAATTAAAAAAAATAAAAACAACAACTCTTATATATTTCAATTAAAGTATTCCGTAGATGCAAATTAGTATATATCAATTCTTCCCTGAACACTTTCCCTATAATATATAAGTCTTTGAAACAGATTTTGTGTCTTTGAATTGTAATAATGATAATGATAAAAACAATCCTTTAGAATACTTTTATTACAATCAAAATTTTTTAATTAATTGTTTCATACATTTCAAAGTAAACTTTTAAAATTTGACTATCTTATTTGTCTCAAATTCATACAACTATATATAGTATGCAAACGCTATTTTCTCAATGGTATATACAAACATAATTCAGGTTGTAACTTTGTATAGGAAGCATTGTCCAGATATATTACACACGAGAAGGGTGTTAGTTTTACGGTTGTAATGTATGGCTCTAGGGTTTTGAAGTCCATCTTCTTTTGTTAAGAGTATTTTAGATTCCTTTCCATTTTTTTCCGACTACCACCAACCGATTACTATCCCTGCATGCTACGAAAATATTTCCAAACGCATTGTTGTTTATACCAATCGGATAATCATTTTTCTGACAGTCAAATTTCCAAAGAACTTCTCCATTCAAATTAGTCGAGTATACTGCATTACTAAAGTGTGTGGTATAATTAAGTTTGTCATTCAACATGGAACAATACTCGGAGTCATCGCCTGTTGACAAAGTTGACAAGGTATTACCAGACAGATCAAACAACTGAACGGTCAGGTTGGTTAGATTGACGACTAATTGTTGACCTGTATAGTTAATATATAGTGTTTAAAACAGGAACGAAAATCTGTCCCTGTTTCTCCTTCTTTAGAAGAATTTTCTTTGAGGACGAAGACTTCACTTCTAACTTCCCTAATTCTTTGACGTCTTTCTCCAACTCCATAAGTATCGGCGAAAATTTTATGTGAATATCAAAAGTGTTCATTATCTTGTCGGTTTGTAAAGACATCCAAACTTTTTCTTCTATCTCAATTCTTTTATTCCTTTCATGTATACCTAGAAAAGCTTGGAAATTGGAGGCGTGTTGTTTGATCTGGTTCAAATCGTTAACTATTTGATCAATATTTTTATGCATTTCTGAGATCTTTTCAATAAAACTGTCAATACTTTTGCATTGCTTTTTCTCTTCTTTGTCCAATTTAGCCAAAAGATCCGCTTGAAGTTTATCTAAATGATTATTTATTGCCTTTCAGACCTTTGCACTTCAGATATAATTTCATTTTTCTGAAAGACGAAACTTACCTTCTGATCTTGTTTATTCTTTATCAGATTGCCGATAATTTCACTGATGTCCTTTGTCCTATCTTCTAAATCTTCAAATGCAGCTGACGACTTTACACCGTCTACAACTGCCATCAATGGTTTCAACTTTTTGCATGTGTCATGGTTTTCAGACATGCATGATACACAGCATGGCTCGTTGTGAATTTAGCAGTAAAAATCGAATTTTCTATTGTGATCTTTACATTCTTGTTTGATGTTAGCAACAGAACCAGGAAGTTTCTGGTAATCTTCTATAGGTATTGTTTGTGGTTCTTTGTTAGTCTGATCCCGCCATGTTGTTGTTCACAATCATTGCAGATGGCTTCTTCACATTCTGGACACCAATTCGAGGCAAATTTTGTCGTATCATCAGTCATATCGCATATTGGTAAGGATGTCGCCACTTTAAACTGAAACATTAAGCTTTATTTGAATAATCTTCTTTAAAGTTCGATGACATGTTTTGATACATAAGGGAATAAATTAAATTTTTTTTATGAAAGTTATTGATGTGTAAACTTGGACGATTAACACTCAAACTCAATACAATTTCAATGGTTTTCAATCCTTATAATTCTTAATTTAAACACTTGCTATTTCTAATTGCATTTTTTAATGGCCAATATTTACCAACAAATCCATAACTGACATGTTGTAATTAAGGAGTTAGTCGCCATATTGACTTGCAGAATTCATTAATGGTCGGTTAATGCAATATCAGAAATGATACAACATCTACCTCAAAAACTTTATTTTAATGAAATGTTATCCGAGTTTGAGACATACACAGTTGGAAACAAGGCCAAAACAAAAAGTAAAATAACAAAAATACCGAACTCCAAGGAAAATTCCAATCGGAAAGTCCCTTATCAAATGGCAAAATCAAAAGCTCAAACACATTAAACGAATGGAAAACAACTGTCAACTTAGTACAGCCATTTCCTTATCTAGAAAATGGTGGATTAAACCTGGTTTTATAGCTATCTAAACCTCTCACTTGCATGACAGTCGTATAAAATTCCATTATGCTGACAAGAATGTGTGAACAAACCAAAAAGACATAATAGGTAAAAAATGTCAAAAATAGGGGTACAGCAGTCAACATTGTGTTATAATCTTAATCACTATAAAAAACAAACAAATATGAAATTAAAGAAAAAAAAAGGCATATAGACAAATCACATAAGCAAGAATGAAAAACAAAAAATGACCACAGCTCAGCAACACATTGGCGGGAAGACAAAGAACCGAGCCAAACTAAAAGGATATTACCTAAAATGGACTAAACATTAAGGTTTTTAAATTACAAAGATAAATAAAAGATTACTGAGAACTGGATTTCGTAAAATGTAGTAATTGGTATTAATCTATAAGAATAAAAAAAGAATGATGTTCTTGACCAACGCAGATATTAAAGCGAAAATAAAGCTTTGTAACAATTTATTAATTTTGGTTTAGAATGTTTGTCGGTTAATTTTTATTACAAAAAACATCTAAAATTGGCACGGTGTTTAGAGATTGCTGTCAATAACAATGTAACGCGCGGACATTTTAGCATTTGTATTTTTCGGATACATGTAAATTTGTTTATAATTCTTATAAGGTCATTATTTAGACTATGTTATACATGTTATATTCAAATTCTAGTAGGTTTCAACAACTCTAAGATTTTTACCTTGCCAGTGAAATCTTTGTACCTTTTCTATCAGCAATAAGAACAAAAATTCTCGGGTTAAAGCGGGTTAGCTGGAGAACAGGAAACAACAATTCCATTATTCTATTGTATCTTCATATTTAAAGGTATAAATTCTAACCGCGATATCAAACCAACTGTTAAAATTTCAGCTTAGATATGAATGAAAGGAGATGTGTGTTATTCGTCAATAAGACCACCATCAGCGGCACAAAATTACAAAAACACATCAAAAGGGCAATATACATTCATCTACAATAGGTTTATATACAACAAGCTCTAAATCGCGGAGAGTCTATACGAACCGTTAATAAACATAGCAAAAACATAAAAAAAAAATATCTTCAGGCAAAACTCAATATTACAAATACAGAAAATTTTTATACATGACATATGATAACTACTGAAGAAGTTCATGATTTCGGACATATTGTATGTAATTCTTATCCTCCCCCACTTTAATTTCGATCTGTAAGTTAGCAAACCTTAGAGAAAAGAACTCACAATTAAAAACATTGGAATCTTATGATAAATAACGGTATAACAGATAGCAAACACATAAAATGTATAACAAATTATACAGTTTCATTGAATACTCTCTCGTAGTTACTGAAAGCAAGCTCAAAGTACCCAAGCTTCTTACAAATTATGTTGTTCTCATTTAATTTTTTTTAATAATTTGACTTTTTGTTTCTTTGCCAATATGATAGCAAATCATGATCATGATTATGACATTGATACAAATAAAAAAACTCTTGTTTGCAGGGTTTTAAACATTACATTTTGTAAGTAAAATAATTCTAACGAGTAGATAGAACAACTTCATCATCTATAAAGGAATCAATAGACTTGTTTAACTTTATATTCACAAACAACAAGTCAAAGTTTAATTCGTTGTAGTAGGCTCTCCTATACAAGATGAAACACACATTACATCTAGTTAATGTTAGCGGGAGGTATGCCAAAGACACAACAACCCACTTAAGAGCTGGAACAGCCCAATGGCCTTCAACGCTAACGAAAAAATCATGAAACCCGCGGTGGGCTACAGCGGGCCCCTTAACAAAAAGGTTTACTAGTTAGGCGAAATGGACGCGTCATTAAACTTCAAAACATATAATTTAACCCAGAATTAATAAAAACATAAAACATGTAAAACTAAAAAAGGCAAGAGGTTCCTCACCTGGGACAGGGGTAAAAATGCAGCGGAGTTAAATTGGTTTTGTGAGATCTCAACCATTCCCCAATACCTCTAGCCAATGTGAAATAAACAGACACACAGCAATGCGCACAATAAAACTCAGTTTACAATCCGAGTCCGATATGATATAGTTGGTAAGAATGTTTATTTGTTCATTTATTAATTTTTCAACTTCTCATCTATTTGTAAATCTAGCGGTAGCGTGCACTTTTCAAGTGCAGGCGGTTGCTCTTCGATTCTTGGTTAAGTCAATCAAAATAATTTTAACGTAGATTTTGCAACGTCTTCCCATGTTAAATCGATGGCTGGCGGCTTACAATACCGTCAATATATATGCAGAAAAGGGCATTAAACCTTAACATGAATAATAAAATTGAAACATAAATGGCTGGATTGTCCATGTTGTCATCAAATGCGCTTAATGTCTATCAAATTGATCTCGTCGAAATTGGTGAGTTTGGGTTAAATCATGAATGGGTAACATATTCGATTACAATACAACTCTTTTTTAAACTTCAAAAACACGATGTTATAAGGAAACTGACACAAATTCACGACCATTGCCTTGGGAGATAAAACCTAAGATTTTATCATAAAATCTCGGAAAATAGGAAACCGGAAAATTTTAAAATGAAACTCTACATACGTAAACGGATAAATTTCATGATAAGAAATTACTATTGTCATCATCAAATTAGACTGTTATCAATAAATCGCCAAAAACAGGAAACCAGAAAATGTTCAAATATCATACGAAATTTGAGTTTTTGTCAATATTTTCTAAAAATCTACTTAATAAGTCGAAATATTTAGTATCTAATAACACAAAATAGATATGATACATATCTTAGTCAAAAGCTCCCTTAAAACACATCTAAAGAGGAAAATAACACTAATTGTATATATATATGTATATATATATTAGTTTAAATTTTCAATTAAGATAAAAATCAAACAATTGTTCCGAAAGAGGCATATGTATGTTTTTTATTATTCATTAGTTGCTCTAAGCGTTTTATTCAATCCCTTTGCAGATAATTTATCAATCTAAATCATTTTGGTAAAAAAAATGAATTTTATAAATTTGTGAATAGTTTGTACTAAGATATACGGGTATTTGTAAAACAGTTTGTTTCGGGACAAAAGCAAAATATAACACATAACGTCATCTTTTCAGTGATCCAGTGTATAATGAAAGTGCTTAAATAGAAAACTACTGAGTCATTTACATTAACATTTAATGTATAAATGTCTAATGGTGTTTATCATCAGATTGTAAATGAGTTTTATTTTTCATTTATATACGGTTCTTTAAATTTTGAAAGTTCTACAATAAAGTAAACAAATGCTGAATACTATAACTAGTTCCATTTTTCAATTTGTGTTTTAAGTCTGCATATCAACCTTTGTTTCCTGCTTTGAATGCATATGACGTATGAATCGTGGAAGCAGTTAATAAACGTTGTAAAACATGTGATTATCAGTACAAAAGATAAAATAAGAACCAGAACCAATCTCCATTTATTTGGCGATTGCTACCATGAGAGTAAAGGTTGCAGCAAGTGCTTTTCAAATAATATTGAAAACGAAACCTCTTTATTTGTACAATGGTGTATCAAATAAACATAATAAATGTTTAATTAAATTTAAACATTTTGATTTAGTGTAATTATTAAAAAACACAGAAATATACTTTTCGGACTATTTTATCTTTATTTATATAAATGTATACTACTTTTAAATCGGAAAAATGTTAAAAACAGCATCTTTTGGTTTTTGTTTTTTTTTTTTTTTTTTTGTAACATTTAATGGTTAGCATTTGTTTAAGATATTTTATACAGCTCTTTTATTTTATTTTAATCAACGTTTCCTGATTAACATTTGTTTAAGATATTGTATACAGCGGTTTTACTTTATTTTGATCAACGAAACGAATATTTAAAGAAAATATAAACATATATTAGAGGGTTATTGCGTGAATATTGTTGAATATTGTGTATTTTCTTGCGAGTTCAATGTGTATTCTGCGAAGGCTAATATTCACCAATATTTATTTAATAATCCTTTTATTGTGAACCAAAGCTTAACGAAATGTTTAAAACATATTGTTGTCATTGATGACGTTGGTAAGTTGAAGCTTTATTCGCAATATTGCTGTATCATAGAATATTGCACGCTAACTTTTCGTTACGTTCCCGTTGGAAATATAAAGTTGATATAAAATAAAATATATCTAATTGTTTAACATGATATTTACATAAGTGAAAAAAAACTACGGCATTTGTGATAAACCTTGAAGTTGTAATGACACCAGAAATAGATTATGCGTGAACTATTGAAAAGGAGAGTCTGGTACTAATATAACAATGGGAAATGGTATATTATTCTGAACAAAAGGGGTACGCCCTTTTCGGTCCCCGATTACGCCACTAGGTTTCATGATCTATTTAACCTAAAACAAGAATGATTTTAATCGAAGGTTGCTTTAACCCTCAAGAGCAATTGCATGGGTGAAACTGATGAAGAGGGAATTTCCCAGCATTGCAAGCACTGCTGTGTAACATAACAATTTTGTTTTCATAGGCTTAAAATGTTTTTTATTTGCAGTGTTTTAAGATCTGTAAAATTGGTGTTTTCTCTCTTCATTTCACAAATATTATTACTTTGTTTCTTTTAACGTTCTGTTTTGAAGTTATACGGTGAATTTGTGGTAAATTTGTACTCGACGGGTGCCACATGTGGAGCAGGATCTGCTTACCCTTCCGGAGCACCTGAGATCACCCTCAGTTTTTGGTGGGGTTCGTGTTGCTCAGTCTTTAGTTTTCTATGTTGTGTTTCGTGCACTATTGTTTGTCTGTTGGTCTTTTTCTTTTTTAGCCATGGCGTTTCAGTTTATTTTCGACTTATGAGTTTGAATGTCCCTTTGGTATATTTCGCCTCTCTTGTAGAATCTCTTTCTCTAGTGATTTTTAATGTGAAACTGATAGTTTAAATAAACTGAATACATGGTCCGGGGTCACAACTTATGGTGGATAAACTAAATTTCCAACTGCACAGTATCTGTTTGCGAATCAGTAATTCGATACATTTTCTTAATGATAGATGTTGTTGCTTCAAAACATTGTAAATACTAGTTAATGAATACCTTTATAGTTCAAATAAAATTGAATTGTGTCACTCTATAGTTCAATTGGAACAAAATTATGTGTCATATTTTTATAGCGAACAAAAGTCGAAAGGTTGTTTACACATGCTCTACTGTAATTATCTAAGGTACTTTTCTAGTATTAGCGACTCAAAATCAAATACAAGCTTACTGTCTGAGGTTATCTTCCTTTTTGGTGTTGTTTACTTCGAACTGATCAGCAAAATCGAATGTTTCAACATGTCTAGTACGTTATTCTTTTACCTCGTCATTTTGATGAGTTACAAATGCCAAAATAGTTATTTAAGTCATCCATAAGCCATATGCTCACATGATCGATAAAAAAATGCAAATCGTAAGTAATATGTTATCAACTATATAAACTTCGGCTCTTTTGGTCGTATTTTGAAACTATATATATTATCATACAAACAATTCTCAATAATCACATCTCTAGCAAATACAAACACTATGGTAAATTTAAATCTATTTGTTGATGTATGTTCAAGTATACAAAACATAAACTAGGCGTTTGCTTTTTAACAATGTAAATTCAAACTAACTTGTCTTTTTAAATCAAATTTATATATATGAGGGTCTGGATGTTGTTTACAGAATAGAGAATAATTGCAAAAAAATAACGAATAGAGAAAAATAAGCCAAAAATATAAGAAAAGTATTTATAAAGGATAATTGTGAAAATACGAAAATATAAGAATTAAGTAATACAACACTGATTACAGAAATGAACGAAGTACAGGATAAAGAAATCATCATTTTAATAGTGAAATTATTTTCATGAGAATTTTATAAAATATTTTTTTTAAATAAAGAAAATACCCTACAAATATCCTACAAATTTAAAAAATACAGAAATTAAGAATCACAATCCAGATATTTATCTATCTATCCATATTTATAAGAGAGAACATATCTTTATACATGCACTCATACCACATCTTCCTATATCTATGCCACAGTTACCACATCTCCTTATTTTTATATGTATAGCCGCTAGCTAGAATATGCCTGTGCATAAATGAAGATTTTGCATTTGTGGACTACATCTAAGACGTGAAAAGGTTCATAATAGTGAAAATCCATTACAGCCATTGACTCAGCTATCCATCGGAGATATCATATCATAGATTTGTTACAGTGAAGATGTAACTAACATTGGATACCTGAACTTAAATAAAAGAATTTTTCAACAAATATGAAAAGACTTTAAATTTAAAGGAAAAGGATAAACATTACTACCATACACAAATTAAGTGAATTTCTCTTTTTGTACCAAAAATACGTTAACGTTGACGTTTTAATATGTATTTTAATATAATTCAAAAAGGCACACATGACAGTTTTAGCTGTTCATGGTCTGAAACTATATATGTTCGGTTTTCCAAAAATTTGATCAAGAGCAAAAGTGATGAAAGATAAACACATGGATTGCGTCCTGCAAAAACTGTCTATCATTGTTTTTAGGGAGGAGAGTCCAAGTGTCCCAATGTAATACCATCAAAACGCACAAAACAAAATGTCATTTATTAAACCCTCGATGTAGCTAACGGGGGCATTAATTGTTACACTTGACCGTCCATCCCATTTTCGTTTCCGCACTCTCACTTAAGTTTGCCTCATGCAAATTTTATGGCACTCATAGTCATCCACAATGCTAAGAACCGATACTCGCAGACAGAGTTCGAATTTGGGAAGTGAGTCACTTGCCATTCTAGAGTTATGTCCCTTTATAACTTGAAAAATTACAAAGTTTTTCTCATCCAAATTTTATGAAACTCATACACAATGGTGATCACCAAAACTCGCTGACAGAGGTCGAATTTGGGCAGTGAGTCACTAACCGTTCTAGAGTTATGCCCTGTTTAACTTGGAAAATTGTAAATTGTTTTAGTTTCCGCACTCTAACTTAAGTTTGTCTCATCCAAATTTTATGAAACTCATACACAATTAATGCTAATAACCACAACAGGTAGATAGAGATCAAATTTGGGTTGTGAGTCATTTACCATTCTTGACTTATGCCCCTTTTTAACTTGGAAAATTGCAAAGCTTGAGCGGGGGCATTCGTGTCCTCATACACATTTTTCTTTTATTTTGTTATGTTTTGTATCAGATCAGCACGAAATGTGGAACTATATTAGCTTTCAGCTTTCCGCCATTATTTATAAAGCATGAAAACATCAGGGACAACCTTTCAGGGTGAGAGGAAAATAGTGTATGCCAACCACTTCGGTGAATTATGAATACTTGTGATTAGGATAACCTTATCAAAAATATCTTTCATAAATATGAGAAAAGCCGAACATTGTATTGTATTGAAATGAATAGAGCCTTAACAGAATAGACACCAATTAGCATAAACTTTCTTTGAGGGTTGTGAAAACTATAGTAAAGAACAGGCCTAGGTATACAATTACTGTGTGTATCTTAAAGAATTTAAACTTTCACAATACCTAAAATGTTTTACCAAAATTGCAGTAAGAGATAATCTCTACAAACTGATCATCTGGTAAAACATTTAGCTCATAGCAAGTGAATATTATATGTTTTAATTTAAATTGATGTCTGTTCATAGAAATAAAGATACATTTTAAAAGGATCAGTGTGAAAACTTTAGACTTGATAAATTATATAGCTAGTCAAAATGACTACTTTTCCTCCATATGGCTTTACAAACACATCTATATAATTTCAATGACAGATCTGGAATTCAAGTTTGATATGATTGTAGTATAATTTTTTATTACATTGCACTTGCTTTATACTTAAAATCTTTCACAAGCTATGAGCTAAACTGTTTACCGGTTGATCAGTTTGCAGAGATGAATTCAAACTGCAATTTGGTAAAATATTTGTGTAATCTTTATTGTGAAAGGGCAGTAAAAAACAGTAAACTTGCAGTGCTGCAGAGTCTTTAGTTATAGTATAGACATATATTTCCAAATACGTGATGCTCTTGATGATAGTATCCGATATAATTAATATTTCCAAGGGGCATTACTCTGTTGAAAATATTTGATCGTTACTGTTTTTCAAATTGTCCAAGACATTGCTGATATAAATATTTGATATAAATTTTATAAAAATCTCAAAAATTGTACATGTGAGAGCGCTTACAAATGAAATTTTCCATATAATTAATATTTCAAAGGGCATAACTATATTAAAAATTGTTGATCAGTACTAATTTTTGAACTTGTCAGAGACATTGCTGATATAAACCTATCACTTAAGTTTCATAAAATTCTGGCAAGAAATAAAATGGAGAATGGAAAAGAGGAATGTTCAAAGAGACAACAACCCGACCAAATAACAGAAAACAGCCCGAGGCCACCAATGGATCTTCAACACAGTGAGAAAATCCTGCACCTGGAGGCGGGCTTCAGCTGGCCCCTAAACAAAAATGTGTACTAGTTCAGTGAAAATGGACATCACACTAAACTCCAAAACATATAAATGAACCAAAATAAAAAAACTCATGATAGCACTAACAAAGCAATTTTCAATATAATTAATATTTTCATGGGGCATAACTCTTTTAAAAATTGTTGATTGGCAATGATTTTCGTAAATGTTTTAAATGAACAACACGTTGGGTGTCATATATGGATAAGGATCTGTTTACTCTTTAGGAGCACCCGGTTTTTGATGGGGTTCGTGTTCGCTTAGTCATAGGATTTGTAGACTGTTGTTTGTCTTTTTGTGGTTTTTAATTTTTTTGCCATGGCATTGTCAGTTCGTTTTGATGTAGGAGTTTGAGTATCTTGTTGGTTTTTTCTGACTCTCTTTTTCATCACTACATATAAAGGCTTTGAATAAGGTGACCTAAATTCCTATATATTCCATTTATCTAAAAATCTTCAAAATGTGAGTATAACCTTTATCATGTTAATTGAAGCTAAAAAGATTCTTTCTAATACTTGAAATGACAAACAATCATTCAATCAACATTTGAATGTGTTCCCTATAAGCTAAATATTGTTTCTCCATGTCAAAAGTAGACTTAATCCAAATAAACAAGCTTTTCTTTCAGATATATGTATAACAAAAAAAGAACATTCTACATTTTTATTTCATCTTTTTGATATCAAAAGCACTGTGGGTAGTTTTTAATAGTAATTGCACCTAAATGACGGAATCCTCTTTCAAAAAATGCCTTCACTCTGGTCTTACCATTATCTACCAGTACTTAGTAGTTTCTTGAATATGAAAATCTAGATGATAAAACATCAAAGATTTATGGAAAAAAGACGTAAAACTGCATCTAAATATATTTGGAATATAATGTTTATGAATATTCAAGTGACAGAAGTATATACTTTGTACAATATGGCTAAATAACCAGTGTTAAAAATACAAATGCCCATTGACTTAGTAACATTTATTACCCACAATGCTTTCAATTTTTTAAATGGTGGATACACAATATGCAAGTTTACTAAACATCAATTAGTAATGAGTAAATATAGTCAGTATAGTTCTTTCTCCAGAATTCACATCTTTCTTCTTAAACTCTCTGTTGCCGATATTTATCAACATCTGGTCTCATACAACCCACTTCTGCCGATATATCTGACCCACTTAATAACATCATGGTCACTATAGTTCAGTTTAGGTTCGAACACTTTTAGATAGCGAACTTTGAAGCCTGAAGGAGCAAATGGTACCTGCAATTAAAAAAGATACTTATTTTACAGAATTCAGAAATTCAAAATCTTACGTATTCTGAAAAATGTATTCAAATGCTTGCACAATAACCTTGAATTTGATTTAAAATGTCCTAAACAATGGATATCAAACCACTGGTGTTAAGTTATTTTGGAGTAAGACAAATGAAATTACCCATGATCCTTTTGATTTTGAAGTCATGTATTGCTAGAGGTTATAAATTGTTCAAAATTGAAAATAGTTATGCAAGAACTCTAAAAAGTCAACTGAGGAATATGGCAACTAGAACTGTGATAAAAACTCATGAAAGGATTCCCCTGCCCTACTATACTATTTGTATATTGAAGTTCTGTAAATTCAGAAATTATTGCACGCATTTATAATTGCTATTTTTGAAGAATGGGCAAAAATGTGAGATTTATTGTTGCATTTCTAGGAAAATCTGCATACAGATGTATGTTTCAGATATCAAAATGCAAGTTCTTATTATTGCAATACTTACCCAGTCGCATTATTCGCATTACTAAAAACCTCGCAATAATTTCTGAATTTATAATAAGTAATTTGGATTATCTCTCTTTCTTCATGTTTGGACCAGGATTACATTATATTACTTTATACACAACTTGAAATAGTGTTCTACAACAGTGTAAAGTTTCATGAACATCCATTCAGTTGTTCAGAAAAGTTGTGCTTAGTCGGCACATGAACAGTCAGATTGACAGACAGGGTGATTTCTATATATCCCCCAAACTTTGTTGGGTACCGTGGATTTATTATTATTCGTTGGATACCAATTTTCGTGGATTTCATGGGTACAGGTGAACCACAAATTTAAATCTTCAACGCATTACAAATTTTCCATAAGGTTGTTTGCAGACTTGGCCAAAACCACGAAATTAAATGTCCACGAAAATACAAGTTTTCATCAATCCACTAAAATTGGTATCCACGAAAATAAATAAATCCACAGTATAACAAATACAATTTTTACCTCAAAGTTCATAGAGATTGGGGGCCTGGTCCACTTTTTCTTTTCACTGGTATTTAATAGTTCAATCTCTGCACTAAGCTGGCATTCTTTCATACCTCCCATTCTCTTTATTCTACAGAAAGAGCAAACATTTCATAAATAGCATGCCATTGTGAAAAAAATGGAGAGAGTTAAGATCTCAAAACATGAGTGTAAAACTTCACATGTTTATATATTTACCTGTTATTTCTTGAAAAGTGTATGTGTACCTCTATAAGTATAAAATTAGAAGATGTGTTATTAAATACAGCTAACACATGAAAATAAATTTAATAGTAGCTCTTAAAGGGGCATTGGCTGTCCAATTTATGTTCACAGATTTGACTCAAATTCTAATTTTTTAATTTGATTTATAACATACTAAAATGTATACAAAATTATTAATAAGTCTAAAATAAATGGTTTATGGTGCATGGACTTGATAATATGTATCAGCATTTCGTGTGTATTTAAGTCTAGATGCCTTCTAATTTACCTTCCACGTCACCTCTCAAGACTGCCGAGAGTTATATAACTCGATATAAACATAAATATCGATATAAATAGATAGCCAACACTTACAGTTGGATTTTTCTAGGTCTGTATTGAATTCATATTAAAGGTTTAAAAAATATTTTAATCCTCGTTTTTACCTGGTTAAGAATGAGTTATTTTGGATCGAACCAGTCAATAAATTGTTAACCCTTGTTTCACTTTCAATGTTGACATTCCTTTAAATAGCAGAAAATGCTTAGTTTATGTGTAACCCTTCTATCTAAAGGGTTAAATTGTAGGTCACATGAATACGGATTCAATGAGGTTGGATTTTTCACTTGCAAGTGAATAATTCATTAATGATTTTCTTTGCTTAAATTGACAAAATTGAACCAAACTGGCTGCTAAAAAGGACTTTTTATTCCACTATTTCACTTTCCTTAATAATTTTAACTTTTTTATATCTTGTAGCTACCGTAGAAAGGCTTGTATAGTTCGCACTGGTACATAGTCCGCACCCCTTCTCCACACGAAATTTTAGGTAAAAACTTTTGTAACTGTTAGAAAAGGTCTAATGAAACTCCGTAATTTCAAATCCTGTGCGGTCGTTTGCGGTATTTTCTATGAAAACCGGTTTTCCATCATCAAACAGAAGCTGAAACTGCTTGTAAATGATTCTAGAACGCTTCATGATTGTTAAAATAAGTTTAATTCACTTAAAAACAATTTAGAAACTTGCGTATGTTTAAACAGGAAGTTTAAAAGTACGTGTAAAGAAGAAAATTAACCGGTGAGAGTCGAAATCCGTACATAACAGATATCACTATAATACGACTTTGAAAGTAAAACAGTTCCATCCTTTTGTAAAACAGTCTTTAATATAGCTATCACATTAATGTTTGAAGGGTCTTAAGCTAATACAAACCATATTAGTCAGTATGAAACACCAAAACGGAACGAACAATAACCGATTACGTTTTGTAGTTTACAAATTCTAAGCCGGTTACGGTTGTCTTTTCACTATGTTTGTATCGTTTCAATCAATAAGATACCAGTTTATTTCAACCAATGCATTGAAAAGAAACGAAATTTGTAATGAAAGGTTTAGTTTTATATTTATCAGTATTAATTTGATATTGAATAGAAATAACTTATTAATATGGATGAGTTAAAATTATTAGTTTGAAAAATGATGAGCGCCTCTACAATATCAATAACAAAGATGGCGGAACGTAAACAAACCATCTCGCCCATGAAATTGAAATTTTCTCTTATTTCTTGCTTATTGTACTCTATAGTCCGCACCCGTCTGGAAGGTCCAATTTTGGAGAATAAAACCATGGACTATACAAGCCTTTCTACGGTAATGCTAATTTAATTTCTTAATATTTAACCAAAAAAAATTACAATACATAGCTGCACTTACTTCCACACAATTGCATTTTCACTAGCTTTGTATTTGGCTTTTCCTTTCATACAAATCACCTGTACACCGCTTGTGTTCAATGGGGTTGGAATGCGTACCTGAAATTGTGATTTACATGAGAGTTGATATTCTATGCTGAAGAAAATAATAAATAACAAAATACAATTTAGGTAGTTTTCACTATAGAAAATGATATCAGGTTTATATTCTTGTGGAGGGTTGGGTTAAAAAGTTTGCAATGTTCAACATAGTTTAAACATTATTATCATTATGAGTCTTTGACAATTGCCAACTGAAGATGTTAGACTATAAGGAGTATTTAATTTTGTGGTGACTGTCATTTTTTTAAATTTTGATTAAACAAGAATGTGTCCATAGTACATGGATGCCCCACTCACACTATCATTTTCTATGTTCAGTGGACCGTGACATTGGGGTCAAAACTCTTAATTTTGCATTTAAATTAGAAAGATTATATCATAGGAAACATGTGTACTAAGTTTCAAGTTAATTGAACTTCAATTTCATCAAAAACTACCTTGACCAAAAACTTTAACCTGAAGCGGGACAGACAGACAAATGGACGGACAGACGAACGGACGCACAGACTGAAAAATATAATGCCATTAGGTGGGGCATAAAAATTATTTCTCAGAGAGAATATAGAGATTATTAAAGGTTAAAAAAAGCCAACACTACATTTTTTTTTTATTTGTTATTTTCGTCATCTTAGCTCAAATCCTTCCTAATCCAAATGTTACTACCATTACCTTATATTCTGCTGAAAAAGGAAACACGGGGATATTGAGTATATATTAATTATGATTCAGCTATATCAAAAATATATAAAGCTCAACAAGGCTCAACATTTTTAAGTTCCCACATTTCAGTTTGTGTTTATATACAAAATGGCTGCTGCAGTCTCAAGTTACTGATTCTAAGTATACTTTTTGAAAGTTTATCAGAATATATACAAACAAAAAGTCCAAGTTTTGCTGAATATGAGGTCATGCTTTCAGCATACTTACTTCTACTTTCTGTGCTAGTAGTGATGGTTTGAAATTAGACTTAACAACAACTTTGACCTCCATCTTGGATCGTCCAACTTCTCTTACCAATGGAATTACTCGGAATGGTAGACTGATGTCCTTTGTTGTACGATATCTTTAAAAATAAGAAGATCAAGTTCATGTATATGCATGCTGGAAGTTAAATATGTAATATGACAGAATCAACTTCAGAATTTCAAAGATGGTAAATTCACAAACAGTGTATTATTTTTCTATTTCAAGGAATGTAAAAATATCAGTACTTCTGATTTTGATCTGATAGTAAAAAATGACTTTCAATTTTAGGTAGAAAAAGGAACTATGAAGAAAAAATTACAGAAAAAAATATAATTAGCAGTATAATGTATTGAGCACATAACAATTCATTGAAAATAATAAACATAATTTCATTTTTTGACATGTGAAAAAGAAGGAGACAGAACACATGTGATTATAATTTATAAAGAAAAATACAATGTATCAATTTATGACACACAAAATCTTTTTCACACCTAAAAAGTTACAATGAACCCTTCAACACATAAAAAAATTCTCAACTCACTGCAAGTTAAAGACAGTCCCAAGTCAGGATCCTGTGATTCAGTGGTTGTCGTTTGTTGCTGTATATCATGTTTGTTTTTCATGGTTTTAAGTGTTGATCAGGCCGTTCACATTTGTTATTTTGGGGCCTTTTCTGGCTGACTGTGCAGTATGGGTTTGCCCATTGTAAAAGGCGGTACGGTGACCTTTAGTTGTTAATTCTATGTCATTTGGTCTCTAGTGAAGAGTTGTCTCATTGGCAATCATAGTACATATTCTTATTTGTATAATATACATAACACAGAATTAGCTAAATTCTTTGATAGGCCTGATCATTTTATGTAAACTTTTGTAAAATAAATAGCCTTATAAGGACATTTCAAGCTGGCATAATAATTGGGGCTATGAAGTGACATTAAATTTTGATATATTAGTAGAAGAATGTCTGCCAACTTTTCTGCAATAGGAATTAAATTTTTTTTCTAATGATTGTTGTGCAAGAAAAACAAATTTTCCTCCTTAAAGATAAACATAATACCCCTCTTGTTGTACAAGGCTTTATGCAAAGGACATCTAAAGGTTGTCAAGTTTACTCACCTCATGAGTTCAAATTCTCCATCTGGTGGAATAAAGCTAATGCTGTGTTCTGTCTCAAATTTACTAAGTTTGACACACTGGTGGAACTGACAGTCGTCTATAGCTATAGAACTCTTACCACTTGGGTTAGAGCTAAATCAAGAAAAAAATAATAAATTAGCTGTCGCATTCATCTTCTAAAGGATTATGGAAAACTTCATCGTTGTACACAAAAACGAAAATAAAAAGGACATTTTATAAATAAATAAAAAGTAGGTTATGCCAATTGCAATACACATAATTAACCGTGTGTGGTGATGATTCATATCCTGACAGGTTTCGGTCCTTCATGAACCTTCTTCATGAAAATATCTCTACTTAATTCGTCGAATATCTTTTTTTACAATGGTTTATGACAGTTTTACCCAATCACAATATGCTTTTGAAAATATTACACTAAATGAATTAAACTCTGAAATGGCAAATGAAGGGAATAGTACCAAATTAAGAAAGTTTGGGTAATACAAAATGAAACCTAGAATCTTTGATCACGTTGATATAACTAATTTGTGTAAGCTGAAAAGACTGCATATAGTAATCATGGTAATTAGAAATTCAGTAGTCTAAATATGTATAGCTACCCAGTTGATTACAATATATATGCATTATGCACTTAAGATATTTCTTGAAAAAGTAAAATTTATTTTGCCAAAGTAAGAAAAAAGTGACACAAAAAAACTGTATTTCTAATAAAAATAACATTAAGAAAGGCATGGTGACCTACAGTTGTTAATTTCTGGGTCATTTGGTCTCTTGTAGAGAGATGTCTCATTGGAAATTATACCACATTTTTCTTATTTTTATAATTATACATAAATATTTTGGAGTAGTGCCCACTGTGGATTGAACTTGGACTCTGTTAGGAGGTAGGCATATACTTTTATTTTTTATTTTGCCTAAGTTAGAAAAAAGTTCAGGCTAATTGAGTGAATCAACAGGGAAAAGATGTGCATCAATTTTACAAAGTTTAAAAAAAACACAATATTTTTGGTTAATAAATTGCAGATTTTTTTCTTAGTCAACTTTTCACTTACTTTGTTGTTCTGCCGGTATCATCTATACTCTTTCCTTTACTCTCCACCAGAACTTTGTCATTGATACCAAACTTACACTCGGGCATACCACTCAAGTAGCTCTTCATAACAATCTTACCAGCCACATGGGCACTCAATACCTGACCTGAAATAAAGAAAAAAACATTAAAATGACCAGACATATTTAAGCTTGATTCCTGACCTGGAATAAAAAAATATATGTCATGATGGCATACCCAACATCTGATTCTCTGACAGGAATAATATGTCACAATGACATAACATACTTTAGCGGGAATGTTTAACCCCAGCATATTCTGTATGTGCCTGTCCCAAGTCAGGAGCCTGTAATTCAGTGGTTGTCTTTTGTTGCTGTATATCATATGTTTTTCGTTTATTATAATGTACATAAATCAGGCCGTTGGTTTGAATTGTTTTATGTTGGTCATTTCATGGCCTTTTATAGATTGGTATGCGGTATGGGTTTTGCTCATTGTTTAAGGCCATATGATGATCTATAGGTGTTAACTTCTACATCATTTTGTCTGGTGGTAGCTATAGAAGGTTGTCTCATTGGCAATCATACCACATTTTCTTATTTTTAAAATAAGTCTTAAATAAACAAAGGGATTTTTGTAACTGTATGAAGCTATTTACATTACATTGTTGACATAAGGGTAATTGAAAGGGAAACAAGGGCATATTTTTTCGATTTGAGGGAAGATAGGCTAGCAAGGACACTGGTCAAGTACATACCTTGTGGTGACATCAACAGATTGACAGACTCCAGGACATCTAGAAACAATTCATTCCTACGATATTTGATTCCCTCACGTCTCCAGCCAATCTGTCCAGTAACTTGTGACGTAATCTGACTGGTTTCTTCCTTAGACTGAGATTTTACACCCTGTTGAGTGATAAATGTCTTGAGTATTCCTACATCTGTATTTTGTGGATATCCAAAGTCAAGGATCTCTGAAAATAAATATGCAATATATTTAATCAATTCAATTCAATATCTTATTGGAAACATATTTTATTTGAAAGAGCACAATAGAGGCATGGTCCAAAAACAGGTATATTTAACAATTGCATCTAATACAAGTAAATTACTTAAAGTTTTATTAGTTTACAAATGGTATAAAATAATAAATGATTTCTTATTATGGCTTATATATTTATAGTACTTTAATAATATATTTATTCACTATTTTTATTAGTATAAATTGGAACACATAGGTTAATGTATAAGTAATAAAATTGAGAATGGACACGGGGAAGGTATCGAAGAGACAACAACCTGATCAAAGAGCAGAAAACAGCCGAAGGCTGCCAATTGGTCTTCAACACAGCAAGAAAAAGTGCATATAAATAACTGGTATCAGGTATTATGTTAAAATTCTTAAATCAAGAGCTTCTTTTATATACATAATTTCTTTTTTGAAATTTGGGTTTATAATTTTGATCAAAAAATTCATTCAAATTATATGTATCTATTTTTTAATGTTGTACTTAGATCTAATTTTGGGGACATTTGATAAAAATGTATCTCATTTCCATCATGCTCTTTGTAAAGTTTACAAAATTTCTCATTAGAGGGTGTTATTGGTTTTGTATATCTACCAGTTTTCATGGCTAATGAGTGAGCACTTATTCTTATGTAGTGAGTTTTTTTAGCTTCACAATCCTTCACTGTGAAAAATCAGTCCCAAGATTTAATTTTGACACAATTATCTGTTGTGTACCATATTCCTTTATACAAGGGATAAATTCTTCAAGAATGTACTTAGATGAAATTAAAAAATCTAGAATTTAAATATAAATTGATACGATAAGTTAGAAGAGCATTAGTTAAGGAACAAACTTAGCTAAAAATATTGATAGGTTATGGAGTTGCTTTTGAGATATTTAATTTTTTTTTAAAAGATGGGAAAAAGACTGACTCGGACATTTACCTTATATTTGCATTGGTATTATTTGGGTCTCAAATAGAGAGAAAAGAAATCTACAATCTGCTTAAATTTTGGTAAATGACCTTTTATGAGCTATTGAAGTCTTATAAGAAAAGAAAATGGGTGTTATGGGGTAAAATATTTTACCCTGTATTGTAGGAATAAAACCAAGGAGTCCGGACATCTATCAAAAATCCCTAAACCTGACCTAAGTACATCCTTAAATGAGGCTACTGGGTGTGATTGAGAAATCCTTTTATTTGTTAATTTCTGGTTAAACTAACCGTCTAAAATTTCATAAATGAGAACAAAGTTGTTTTTAATATTTTCTTCTGTTATTTTGCCAAAATATGACTGCATGACTTCCACCATCTTCAGAAGAAACTCAAAAACCATAGAAGCATTGACATTTTGTTTGGTTACTGCCGCTAACCAGATATTGGATCTCTTGATGTGGAAAAAACTGGTTCTGGCAATGTTTGTAACAGGTGAGCGGACTTGTTGTCTGGCATGGATGACATTGACCCTAAAAGCATCAACTGCATTACGTCTGAAATATAAGGCAGCAATATTTTTTAGTAAATGATTACAGAAAATAAAAACTCTATCACTTTAATATTAATGTATTGTCCACAAAGTTTATATATATATATAAATAAATCCGAGTTCGAAAGTCGTGGATCTGCTACTGTGAACAAAGACAAGTACCATTTTTCGTGGATTAATGAAAGATTGTATTTTTGTGAATACTTGATTTCCTGGTTTGGCCAAAGTTTGACCACAAAAACTACAGGATCTTAGTACTTGGTTGAACATATAAATTTGTGGTTCACTTCTCTACGAAATTAATGAAAATTGGTACTGCACAAAGCACAGTATGTGTTAAGTTAAAACTTTGTAATTAACTCAAAACTCAACTCATTTTGACCTGATTCAGCATGTTAAAACACCAATTAACTCCTTCAAAATACATTTATCATAATTATGAACTTTAATTTGATAAGTTTACCCAATATCATCTCTGTACACTCTGGAGATAAGGACCTCTCCTTTGTGGTTGTAAATAAACAGTCCACCAATCATTTCTCTATTTTTCTGTTATCTGAAAAGAAAAGTACATCATGCAGAGTAAAACAATGATTTTATACATGTATGTTATAGGATCTCTCTACCTTCATGGCTTTATACCTAACAATTGGTTAAGTGTATATTTTGTCCAGTAAAAAACAAACTTTTACAGGATCAAACATATATAACCCATAAAAGATAAACAGATTACTTCCAATAATATGACAACCAATTAAGAAGAGTGAGGGAAAAAAGCATTATGATCAGGTAAATTCAAGAGCTGACAAGGCCTGAAACCCCAAGTATACTAAAGTCTTTGAGTAACTGTGTACCATATGAGGAAACATGCAGTTCCAAGAGACAAGTTGTGTCAAATATGACGATAGGATCTGACTGGTAGATTAAGAGATACCTCATAAATTGAATCAAATTCATTGCTCATTTGTTGATGCCTGTTTTAGTTCTTACAATTCTGACTTTCAATTAGTAGTTTTAAGCTTGCAGGAAAACCATTTGTCTCATTGCAAAGGAGCTACAGCAAGATTAATTATGCTCTTTAATCATGTTAATAGCAACATAAAGATCTAGAAAGATTTATATGTACATATGGCCTTTTGTAGTAATTAGCAGCGCAAGTCAAAACAAAATCATTCACAGTTGGTCATCTATGCACTCATAGGGTTTAATTTTCATTGTTTACACATTTATTCTGGACCAAATACATAAAAAGCTTCATGGTTCACATTCTTGACCAGATAACATCGTTTAATCAAATTGGGATAAATAACCTGGTGTGAACAGTCAACAGGGCCAACATATCAAGGGCTAGGGAGCATTAGGTCAAAAGACTTGGAGAGCAATAGACGATTTACACTTGTATGCAAATTTGTCCGCCATTACGTAAAATCACACATGTTCCCAAAAACTTTGACATCATAATTCAAAACATTTGACGTCCTAATTAAAATGTGATCATTGCTTGACATCAAAACGTAATTCATGGTAGATCTAAGGTCATTCGGAGGCAAAATATACCTAATACCAAAAGTGTAAATACGTTTATTAGGAACCAACAGTGCGAAACAACCGGTATCGGGTCCGTTCGCCCTAATTACATGTTCGCCCTAGGTCCGTTCGCCCTGAGTCCGTTCGCCCATAGAGTCTGTTCGCCCTGGGTCCGTTCGCCTAATTTTTATAAAAAATAATATTAATGGTTTAATTTAAAGTTTTGTAATCTTATTTAGGTTATTTAAATGGTAAATATGATAAATGTATGTCTCCAAATTCATGAATAAACATTGAAATTAAAAAAGTTTTTGTCTTTGATCTCACTGATTGTTTTAGTTATTGATTTTGATGGATTTATAATGAAATTGTTTTCTTTAAATAAACAAGTCAGCTTGGAATGAGTTAAAACAATGATGTAAGAATTGTAAGACATTAAAGGAAATTGTTTTCGCGCTTGGCTTCTTTGACCTCAAGGTGTTGAGTGAGTTGGATCTTGTTATACCTGTTTGGATTGTTTTGAAATTGTTACAAGGTTTCAAAAAGATAAAGTCATACAGATAACTTGGTCTCCAGTTCTCCAGTTCCTGAACACTTATTTTCTTCTTCTTTAAAATACTGCCCACATTCAACATTCTGGCAAGAATATTCAATACAAATCAAAAGAAAAATAATTATCTAGTAGCAGCAATACAACATAAATATTTCATGGAATTTTCAAAAAACTTTAACATAATTAATTCAAATAACTTATATTAAACAAGACAACAAAATAAAATAGAAATTCAGGCGAACGGACTCAGTGCGAACAGGAATTAGGCGAACGGACCCAGGGCGAACAGGTATTAGGGCGAACAGGTACTAGGGCGAACGCAAATCAGGGCGAACGGACCCGGATTCGAAACAACCCATACCATAATATCAATTTCAAAGCAGAGCTATTGAACATGTTGAATAGAACCAGTATAAAAGACACAGATGTAAGGTTTGTAGTTTTAATTTTGACATATACCAGTGATCCTGCAGATCAAAACTGTGTAAATTTGTTTGATTGTGAGTTATATCAAAATATGAATAAATAAACCCCAGAAAAATGACGCGAATACACGCCCACTTGATGCTTTGTACTGCTTTTAGATATCCTATCACAGAAATTTCAATCAAAGAAGTGAATGTAATGAGAAATATAAGTAGTTGTTCATTAACTGTATGGGAAAACATATATGTATCTTATTTACCGGCACAAATTATAAATAATCATTTCTAATGAGCAAGAAAGAAAATCGAAGTGTGGAAAGATCACTTCCGGTTTCAGAAAAGTCAATAATATTTGGACCAAATTAGGAGTAACTTTAATTTCCGTATTTGCAGTATGAAATTTTATCGTCCATATTTTAAAAATATATGATATCTTATTATCATTGTCTATAAAAAAAAGTTCATACAAAGCAAAAAGATTCAAATGTGACCTTTTACTATATAAATAAAATTTAGTATGAGGGTAGCTTTTTTAAAACATAATATATATAAAAAAAATGCTATTCTCGGCTGAGCATATAATCATATACCCCACGGCACAGTCGCTTGGGAAATGGATCCCGCTTTTATATATGTTATAAATTGTAAATATTCTTTAAAATTTGAAATTATTGTCACTTATTTGGGTGTTCTTTTGCATACGATGTTAATTACAATGGTGAGACTCGGTATACAGCCGAGTATACAGCAAAGGGACGTGAAATTTTACATGCAACCAATTAAGAAGAATGAGGGAAAAAGTGTTATGATCAGGCAAATTCAAGAGCTAGCAGGGCCTGAAACCCCAAGTATACTAAAGTCTTTGAGTAACTGTGTACCATATGAGGAAACATGCAGTTCCATGAGACAAGTTGTGTCAAATATGACGATAGGATCTGACTGGTAGATTAAAAGAGATACCTCATAAATTGAATCAAATTCATTAATCATTTGTTGATGCCTGTTTTAGTTCTTACAATTCTGACTTTCAATTAGTAGTTTTAAGCTTGCAGGAAAACCATTTGTCTCATTGCAAAGGAGCTACAGCAAGATTAATTATGTTCTTTAATCATGTTAATAGCAACACAAAGATATAGAAAGATCTATATGTACATATGGCCTTTTGTAGTAATTAGCAACGTAAGTCAAAACAAAACCATTCACAGTTGGTCATCTATGCACTCATAGGGTTTAATTTTCATTGTTTACACATTTATTCTGGACCAAATACATAAAAAGCTTCATGGTTCACATTCTTGACCAAATAACATCGTTTAATCATATTGGGATAAATAACCTGGTGTGAACAGTCAACAGGGCCAACATATCAAGGGCTAGGGAGCATTGGGTCAAAAGACTTGGAGAGCAATAGACGTATTTACACTTGTATGCAAATTTGTCCGCCATTACGTAAAATCACACAGGTTCCCAAAAACTTTGACATCATAATTCAAAACATTTGACGTCCCAATTAAAATGTGATCATTGCTTGACATCAAAAGGTAATTCGGAGTAGATCTAAGGTCATTCGGAGGCAAAATATAGCTAAATACCAAAAGTGTAAATACGTTTATTAGGAACCGTCAACAGTGCGAAACAACCCATACCATAATATCAATTTCAAAGCAGAGCTATTGAATAGAACCAGTATGAAAAGACACAGATGTAAGGTTTGTAGTTTTAATTTTGACATATACCAGTGATCCTGCAGATCAAAACTGTGTAAATTTGTTTGATTGTGAGTTATATCAAAATATGAATAAATAAACTCCAGAAAATGACGCGAATACACGCCCACTTGATGCTTTGTACTGCTTCTAGATATCCTATCACAGAAATTTCAATCAAAGAAGTGAATGTAATGAGAAATATAAGTTGTTGTTCATTAACTGTATGGGAAAACATATATGTATCTTATTTACCGGCACAAATTATAAATAATCATTTCTAATGAGCAAGAAAGAAAATCGAAGTGTGGAAAGATCACTTCCGGTTTCAGAAAAGTCAATAATATTAGGACCAAATTAGGAGTAACTTTAATTTCCGTATTTGCAGTATGAAATTTTATCGTCCATATTTTAAAAATATATGATATCTTATTATCATTGTCTATAAAAAAAAGTTTATACAATGCAAAAAGATTCAAATGTGACCTTTTACTATATAAATAAAATTTAGTATGAGGGTAGCTTTTTTAAAACATAATAAATATAAAAAAAATGCTATCCTCGGCTGAGCATATAATCATATACCCCACGGCACAGTCGCTTGGGAAATGGATCCCGCTTTTTATATATGTTATAAATTGTAAATTTTCTTTAAAATTTGAAATTATTGTCACTTATTTGGGTGTTCTATTGCATACGATGTTAATTACAATGGTGAGACTCGGTATACAGCCGAGTATACAGCAAAGGGACGTGAAATTGGCATCTTGTAGTATTCAAAAATAAGTTTATTTTTTATTGTCCCTGAGCAAAGCCCGCAGTTACTTATTTAATTTAATCTGTAATTTTCGACCTAGAGTTAAATGATTTTTTTTCTGTAAATAATCCATCAAAGAAGAATAACATGCATTTTGATTTTTGTTTTTGTTTTTGTTTTCTGTTTTTGTTTTGTTTTTGTTTTTTTTTTTGTTAAAAGAAAATGAAAAAAATAGAATCTGTTTGAATAAAAGAATGCAACTGGGGTCTATTTCTATTCAGTTCTATTAAAATCCGTGATACCCGGTATATTGTTCTGTAATTAATCAATAATTTGTAAACAATAAGTTACCTCGATCTAAACTCATCAAAATGCAATAAAATTTATAAATGTTAATCTTCTGTCTTTACTCACAGGCGCTCGATCGTTTATGAAAAAAGTATATGATAAAAAGGTCAACAAAAACTACGACACTCTATGGAAAGTTTCCTGTCCATGCAACATATAAAAATTAATTAGTTTATAAAGAAAACATAAAATGTAAAAATACAATGTTCCAGTAACCTTATTACATTTAAATATCTAAATAATAAGCTCACAGTAAAAATAAATATCAGACTTTGGACACCAGTTGATTATGAGATTGTGGAAATAAAGAATAACTCTGAGCATCCTATTTTTCTATATCTTCAATGTCATCTACTGGTCCGATGTGTCTTCAAATTTCTCGTATGTACCAAAATTCGATCGGTGATAAGTTGGCCTGGTGATCATAATCAAAGGAAAAAGACGTGGATTTTGGATTCGAGATTTGGGACATGTGCGTGGTCATCTCAGTGTGACTCAGATATTCCATGACGGTCAACCAATAATATTTCGAAAGCTTTAAAACCGGATTTCTCTCTTTTTTTACTTGGCATACAACTAAAATTGAGAATGGAAATGGGGAATATGTTAAAGAGACAACAACCCGACCAAAGAGCAGATAACAGCCGAAGGCCACAAATGGGTCTTCAACACAGCGAGAAAATCCGGCACCCGAAAGCGGGCTTGAGCTTGTCCCTAAATAAAAATGTGTACTAGTTCAGTGAGAATGGACGTCATACTAAACTCCCAAACATATAAATGAACTAAAATAAAAAAAAAAAAAAAACACACAAGACTAACAAAGGCTTACTAACTAAAAGCTGTTGGCATCTAAACTTTTGTCGTAAAGCTTTGTTCTCAACCGAACATCATTGTCAGTTTCTAGATGTAAGTCAAGACATAGACAGGGTCCTGGGAGGCGGACTTGAAGGTTACTGTTGTATCCTATATTTCAAGTTCGATGGGATAGATGCGTTTAACATAGTCCAGGGGTGGGTCCAGCCATTTTAAAAGGGGGTCCCAACCCAGGATAATAAGGGGGTTCCAACTATATGTCCCCATTCAAATGCATTGATCGTCCAAAAAAAGGGGGGGTTCCAACCCCCGGAACCCCCCTCTGGATCCGCCACTGTAGTCAGTGTTTTAGTCATCAAACTTTTAAATATTTAGTGAGAGAACATCATCTTTATATATATATCGGACCGTGAGGTTAAGAATAATGCTACTATAAGCTTCTTTTCATTCTTCCTACGAACCTCTTGTATAATGTGACTTAAGTCAGCCTCATTTGAATAAAGGAACAAGTCGGCAAGAAGAGAAGCACAATTGGTAACCATGTCAATGCCGATTGTTTGTTAAAAACACGTCATTTAAACGTTACGAATTTGATGTAAATCACTAAATAAAGCATCTTGATAATGTCAGTATCGGAAAAATTTTGTTTGAATCGGAGTGAGTTTAATTTTTTTACAAAGCACGAATTACCCTCCCCATGTAAGTCAATATACTTGTATCTAGGTTGGCCATTCTTTTTTTAAAAAACAGAGCATGACAAATTCTCTCAAAATTTTTTTGTTTGTTTGGAATTGGGAATACTTGTGTAAAGGGTAGATAAGTCAAATGTTTTAATACTATTGCATGAGCAAAGATACTTAGATTGTATGCACGCAACAGATTTTTGGAATTTTTAAGTATCAACATCATATCCAAGCCGCCCCTAGTGAAGGTAGTTTTACATTAACGTTGAAGCCCGGGCGGCTTTGATTGCTGATAAAATTGATTCTTATAACTTAGAAATAGGTTGCGTTAAGCAATTGGAAGACCCGGCAATATAACTTTTTTGGTAGAATTTCCAAAGGAACATAGAACAGGCCGATGAATTTATTATTCAGGATTTCCTCCTTGATAAGTGTTGCTTAAATAATGAAGAAGTTGTCTAGTCTAGTTTTATTATTTTATTATAATGATAAATAAAAAGTAAAGGGGTTATCAAATGCACTTAAAAATAATGCTGATAGCAACTGGCACTCAGCAGATGGGGATCCAGAATTTAAAAAAGGGTCCCATTCGCGGATTTATGGGGTGGCTAGGGGTCCGGCCCCCATCAGGGGCTTATCCAGGCTTTTAGGTTAGGGGGTTTTGAGGTAAAATTATTGAAATGTTCTTCTAAAGTGGGTGCAATGTAGATACCTCACCAAGCGAAGCGTGGCGAGAAATTAAAGTTTCAAGATAAAACCGCCTAAATCCATCCCTGACAACAATCTACAATCACCATAATTAACAAGAAATCTGTGAGCTTCTATTCATTGAGACTACCCCCATAAATTTCCCAGAAAACGGGACTGAAGACAAGTAGGATAGAGACAGACCTCAATCCGGAGTACACAAGCTGACCCTCCATATAAAAAAAAATCAAGCGAATGTTATGTCAATGGTTGCTGGAAAAATTTGTGTTGCATTCATATTAGTCAATCGAATATATTCGGGGAAAATGCAATAATGATGTAATAGATTTGTATGCGTTCTCTTGGATCCTCGGACCAAATATCAAGTGACTGACTGACGGATGGACGGACAGAGGTAAAACAATATGTCACTGATCTGCGAAGAGCCTCTGAGTTATGATGGCAAGGTCTCCTACAAATTGGAAAAATCAACAACAATCTCCTAACACCCCTAACTTACGCCCTAAGGGATTCATATTGCATATATGAGTTTATAAAGACACAGTTATAAAGCTGCAATCCCAAACAAGCTGAAGATTATGCGAACATTTATTTTATTTTGATTCTGTGTTCCTCTGCAAACCAATCTACAATTGTTGTGACATAAAGAGATACAGGAACACCACAAAAAAATAATAAACCCTTGTTTTGCACATCGTCAATGTGTCTAAACCAACTGTACATGGTTTCAATAATTGTGAAATGAAACCGGTTAACTTAAGAATTACTTTAACACTCCATAACACCAGCCCTGCCAAACTTGGTTAAGACGATGGAAATGTGAAGAGTTGACAGATTGACGAGCGGCCGGACCGACGGACGCAAAGTGAGACGAGACAGATAACAATAGCTCACCTGACCATTACTAGTATTAGATTTTGCAAACGAAAATTTCTACTTTTACCAGCGATTTTTAATTGTCTTTTTCATAATATCTGTTTTAATTTTTTATTTTCGGAGGTCGTGCCAGACTTTATATATACTGTTTTCGCCGCAATCCACTAAAATCAGAATGAGATGCATTTACGAAGTTATGTTTATTTTCTTGGGATCCCATGCATGTAATACTGTAGTACGGGTCGGGGGCCTTGACCGTTTATCCATAATTCGGCAAATTTTTAGGTTGCAAGTGAGAAATATATATAGACACAGAGATATTAAATAATGATACAAATTAATAAACTAACCTTTCGCTTGAACCAGTATTTCTATCTTTTATTAAGAAAGAATCTCACCTGGACTGTTTTCTTCGCCGTGCCATGATGAAATTGTGAAAGTGAGTGAGGGATGTTTTGGAACTTCGATTATTAAAGAAATTGTTTATAAAAACCGCAACTACAACGTTACAATTGTTTTTACTTTAACTGCTAAAAGTCTATAATATTTTTCATCAAACGCGGTCCTTCCTTTGAAGTATATAATATCTATAGAACTTAAATAAATCGTAGGTCAGTTGATTAGTAAATACGATGATTCTGTTAAACTGACTGTTTTATATACTTTGAATGTTAAAACTGATCATATCCAGAAATCAACGCCACTTTGCTTATTTGAATAATATACTAAAGAAATCGGATACGGGTCACGGAAATTATATTGAAATGATAGGGAATTTTGAAAAAAAAATGTCTGTTTTAACTTTAATTTAAGTGATAGACAGGTTGCGGGGACAGAAAATAAATATACATAACAATATACACCATTTAAACGAAACATAATGACTGTCGTTGCAAAAATCAAGGTTCCTGAGCTATTTTAAAAATCGAAGCGAGAGGCTTTTAACATTAACATTGCAGTATAAAATACAGGCTAAAATGTCTGAAACATCAAATTTGCAAACTTCGTGTTGAAAATTGGGTAACAAGGTCATTACAAAAACAGGTTGCGGGGATGAAACTTGAATGTCCAAAGAATAAGCAAGTCCAAACCTTGTATGTGTAGTCGTTGAACTCTAGGTTCCCACGTAAAGTTAAAATGCCCCTATTTCAGGAAGAATAAACTCACGAAAACACGATAATTTACAAATTTAGTTTTTCTTTACAAACTTTAGTGGGGGGCGCACGCCCGCCACGCCCCCGCCTGAATCCGCCCCTGCCCATGGTTACTGAGGAGCTACAAATATGGTTGATGTATAGATTTTTTTTTACATATTCTCTTCCTAATGATATCTTGTTTGGGTCCCCTTTTTTCAAAATCCTGGATCCGCATCTGGGCCTCAACTTAGAGTATGGAAACTGGGAATGTGTCTTAGAGAAAACAACTCAAGGCCACCAAACTTTTTGGCGCAACGTTTGGAGTGAGACATGTCATAAAAAGGTCTATGCATTAACCATAAATTTAGCCCCATAAGGGGGCCAATGCTTTGCCTTAACAAAATAAACACCAACGATATCACTGAACAAGATCATTATGAAAGTAGATATTTGTTATGTCAGAAAATCGCCTTTAATTGTAGCCAACAAAGACACAAATCAATAATAAAATTTAACAAGATTTATTATACACTAGTTTACAAAAGTATTACACAAAAGAAATGTCAACTTAACTGTCAAAATATGAGTCCAATCTTTTATCTTTTCTTTATCCGGAAATCTTCACGGGAATCCACAGAATATTATATCAATTGGTCACAATCTAGTATGATGTAGTTTGTAAATAAAAGTGTCAATCCAACTGCAGAGAATGTTGATGTCTATCGATGTCTAAGTCTATCTATGTCTATGTCCAAATCTCTATATATTTTACTAACTTTTGGGTCTGCATTTAAATACTCAAACAGAAATTTCTAGACAACGCTAGAAATATAAATTACGCATCTTTTGTTATGATCATTCTGGAAACGTTATGTAAGTGAAATAGAAAGTTCTAATCATTCCATGAGTATCAATGAATGTTCCAGTGAATTCTAAACTGCATAGTTGTAACACAATGTATTTTATTTTGTACACAATGTATACAAAACAATGTAAACATTCTTAGGCCACACAAAACAAATTAGGCCAACTAAATAAATATAATAGTTACAATATCATAACACCTCCCCTTAAAAAAGTTTGAGTGTAACAAAACTTTTCATGAATAATATGTACAAAATACATAGTATATACAAATTGTTTCAATAAGTTCTAGATAAAGCATCTGCTATTACATTATCTTTACCTTTAATATGTTTTACAATAACATCATATTCCTGTAACAATAAACTCCACCTAGTCAATCTCTGGTTCTTGTTTCTCATTTTATGTATGAAGGTGAGAGGATTATGATCAGTATAAACAAGAATAGGATGCACAGTGGGATTTAAATATACATCAAAATGTTGAAGTGCAGACAACAGTGCAAAACACTCTTTTTCAATAGTTGAATAATTTTTTTTGATGTTTATCTAATTTCTTAGAAAAATATGATATAGGTTTTTCAACATTATCATCTGTCTCTTGATATAAAACAGCTCCAACTCCTACATCGCTTGCATCAACGGCAAGTTTGAATTGTTTTTCATAGTCTGGAGTGATCAGAACTGGACTATTAATTAAAAGTGATTTGCTATTTTCAAAAGCGTTTTGACAATTTTCACTCCAGATGAATTTAGAATCTTTCCGTAAAAGATGAGTCAATGGTTGAACAACAGTCGCAAAATTTAAACAGAATTTCCTGTAAAATCCAATCATGCCTAAATATCTCATAAGTTGTTTTTTATTTGTAGGAGGAGGAAATTTGGTAATTGCATCCACTTTAGCCGTAATAGGTTTCACCTGACCTTGGCCAACTGTATGCCCTAAATAATCAACAGTGGCCTGACAAAATTCACTTTACCAAGATTAACAGTCAAATTTGATTGTGACAATCTATCAAAAGTATCATATAAATGTGTTAAATGTTCTTCCCAGCTATCACTCCATACAATTAGATCATCAATATAAGCATAACAACAGTCTAAATCTTTTATAACATTATTGATCATTCTTTGAAATGTAGCTGGAGCACTTTTCATGCCAAATGGCATTACAGTATATTGAAATAAGCCGTCTGGTGTGACAAAAGCTGATATTTCTCGAGCTCTCTGTGTCAATGGGACTTGCCAGTAACCTTTCAATAAATCAAATTTGCTCACAAATTTTGCTTTTCCAATGTTATCAATGCAATCGTCTATCCTTGGAATCGGATAGGAATCAGATTTTGAAACAGAATTTACTTTTCTGAAATCAGTTACGAAACGAAAAGTTTTATCTGGTTTGGGCACAAGCAGACAAGGAGAGCTCCATTCACTGTTACTCGGCTCAATAATATCATTGTCAAGCATATATTTAATTTCTTGTCTCATAAATTCAAGTTTGAGTGGATTGAGCCGGTAAGGATGTTGCTTAATTGGAGAAGCATCACCAACATCGACATCATGACAAACAGCAGTGGTTTTGTTTGGCACATCTGGAAAAGATTTTAAAAGAAAATACCAAAGCTTTTAATTTTCTCTACGATCAAAAGACAGATGTGCAAGTTTTGAATCTAAATTTGACAAAATTTCTGAATTTTTCAATCTAACTGTCTCTTCTATAGTTTTAGAACTAAAAGGTGGTTCAATTACATCTGGTTTGTCATGATTGTTCTCCAATTTAACCATGGCTAAAGTGGCAACTGGTTTACTCTCACCTTCATTAGTACGCTCAAAATATGGTTTTAACATATTAATGTGACACACTCTATTTTGTTTACGCCGACCTGGTGTTTTACAATATAATTCAAATCATTAATTTTACTCTCTATGGTATAAGGACCACAATATTTAGCTTGTAATGGATGTCCAGGGACTGGCAAAATACAAGTACCTTATCACCAGGCTCAAAAATCTGTCCCTGGCATCTTTATCATACCATATTTTCATCTTATTCTGAACAGTTTTAAATTGTTCTGAGCAATTTGACAAGCAGTATACAATTTTTCTTTAAATCTAGATACATAGTCTAGAAGATTCAAGTCAGTGTGTTCAGTAAGCCACTTTTCCTTTATCAATTTTAAAGGTCCCTTACAGTATGACCAAATACCAACTCAAAGGGACTAAAACCAAGGGATTCTTGAACAGCCTCTCGGACCGCAAAAGTAAAAGTGAACACCATCATCCCAATCCCTGTCAAATTGAAGACAAAAGTTCTAATCATGTTCTTCAATGTTTGATGAAAACGTTCTAAGGCACCTTGAGATTCTGGATGGTAAGCACTTGATCTATACTGAGCAATCCCTAACTGGTACACGACTTGCTGAAATAAACCTGACATGAAATTTGAACCCTGGTCGGACTGTATAGACTTTGGAAGTCCTACTAGCGTGAAAAATTTGATCAGAGCTTTGACAATAGTAGGTGTCTTGATATTCCTTAACGGAATAGCCTCAGGAAAACGAGTGGAGGTACACATGATTGTCAATAAATACGCATTTCGGTCTTGGTCTTCGGTAAAGGTCCAACGCAATCAATGAGTACTCGGCTAAAAGGTTCTTCAAAGGCTGGAATAGGCAGAAGTGGTGCTGGTGGTATTTTCTGGTTAGGCTTACCAACAACCTGGCATATATGGCATGATTTGCAGTATTCTGCGACATCATTTCTAAGTCTTGGCCAGTAGAAATGCTGCAAGATTTTAAGGCAAGTCTTCCTTATACCTAAGGGTCCAGCCAAGGGGTGTCATGGGCAAGACCAATAATTTCTTGCCTATAAATTTTCGGCACCACCACTTGGTATACCACTCTCCATTCCTCCTCTGGGGTAGCATCAGGGGGCCTCCACTTTCTCATTAAAATGCCGTCTTGATGGTAATAGCATTCGGCCACTTTGTTTGCTTCCTCCTGTGGTTGAGCCCTCTTGCTGAGCTGAAGAACTTCAGGATCTTTATTTTGTTCTTCGACAAATTTCCTTCGGTCTAATGAATGGCTGTTTACGTCTGGCCATGGCATAATTACATTCTTGCTAATACTAGGTGGTCTTATTACGGCCTTCTCTGAGCTACCGGGACCTTCAATATCGGCTAGAAAGGTGTCAGAAAGGTCCATGTAATCAAACTGGTTCTCTTGCAAATCCTCATTTTGTTGTTTTCTAGCCATCGCCCTAGTAACGACACAAGCTGGATACAGTTCAGCATCATCTTCAGGTGATTAAGCATCCACCACCGGTTCACTGGTAACAATTGGTTCAGCAACCACTTTGTTCCTAGCTAGATCATTTCCTAGCAATAATGAAACACCCTCAACAGGAGATTAGGACGAACACCCACAACAACCGGTCCAGTTATCAAATCTGACTTCAGATAAATACGATGGAGGGAACATCTATACAACCTAACTCCACACCTTGTAACAAAACGGAGGCACCAACAGAAGTCTCCTCGGACAAAGGCAACACACCTTCTAACAATAAAGACTGAGAAGCTCCAGTGTCCCGTAAAATCTTAATAGGCTGAGGAGTAGTATTATCAACAATAGAAACAAACCCATCAGACATTAAAGGTTTATAATCCTCCATGTAATCACAAAACTGGACTTAAAAGCCTGACTCGCAGGACATTCCAACGTATTGGTAACACGGGTGTCGTGCAAGCACTGGTCTTGGGCTTATTATCTCTTTCATTCTTCTTCTGGAGTCTGAAACAATCAGCCATCAGGTGACCATTCTTCTTACAATAAGCACAAGTCAGTGACTTCTTCTCAAAAGTATCAAATTTCGGACTAGACATATTATAACTAGACTGACTCTTATTCTGTGCAACAGGCTTACTAACAGTACGCTCAGTGCTTTGATTCTTGTAATTTCCACTGAAGTATTAAAATTGTGACCTTTGAAACTTCTTTTATGTGAAAGGGTATAATTATCGGAAATAACAGCTGCATCTTGTAATGTCTCAACAGTTTTGTCATCTAAATGTGTTTTTAAGTCTAAATGAACACATTGCTGGAACTCTTCTAATAACATCAGTTGTCTTAGGTTCTTAAAATTGTTATCTATTTTCTTTGACGTAAGCCATTTATCAAATAGGTCTTCTTTTCCCTAGCAAATTCAACATAGGTTTGTGAATCAAACTTTTATAAGATCTAAACTTCTGTCTATATGCTTCTGGCACTAGCTCATAAGCTTTCAAAACTTCCTTTTAACCGTGTCATAATCAGAACTTTGTTCGGATGAAAGTGCTGAGTAAATTTCAGCGGCCTTGCCCTCAAAAACACTTTGCAGCATTGTAGTCCAAAAGGCTTCGGCCATTTCAAATTATGAGCAATTTTCTCAAACTGTGGAAAATATTTATCGACTGTTTTTCACAAAATCTGGGAACCAAACGTATATTTTTGCTGCATCAAAATGTTCTGATTTCGACTGTACATTAGTGTTACTTTTCCTTTGACCATTTCAATTTTATTTTCTCCATCTCTAACCTTTCCTTCATTTCAAGTTCTGCCTGTTTTAATCTAAATTCATCTTCTTTTTTCTTTTCTTTCTCCATCTCTAACCTTTCTTTCATTTCAAGTTCTGCCTGTTTTAATTTAAATTCATCTTCTTTTCTTTTCTTTTCTCCATCTCTAACCGTTCCTTCATTTGAAGTTCTGCCTGTCTTTCTTCTTTTTCCAATTGTTTTATTTTGAGTTCATGTTCTAATTCAAGCTGTTTTAATTTGATAGCGTCAACATTTTCGACCTTAAGATCAAGAGCCTCTTCACCTAAAATTTCTGCGTCAACTAATTTGTCTATTACCAAATTTTTTATAATTTGTTTTCTCATAGATACTCTAAAGTCTAATTTCAGATGTTTAGCAAGCAACACTAATTCCTCTTTCTTTAAATTATCAAACTTCTCCAGGTCTGGCGTTTTCAAAAATTTACCGGCTTCAAATGCCATTTTGTAGAATTTTGTTGGCTATTTCTAATAAAAATACTGAACAAATATTTTTTTTTAAATAAGATATTAACGTTATCCCGGACTTGAGCCCCCAATTTCTGTTATGTCAGAAAATCGCCTTTTAATTGTAGCCAACAAAAGACACAAATCAATAATAAAATTTAACAAGATTTATTATACACTAGTTTACAAAAGTATTACACAAAAGAAATGTCAACTTAACTGTCAAAATATGAGTCCAATCTTTTATCTTTTCTTTATCCGGAAATCTTCACGGAATCCACAGAATATTATATCCAATTGGTCACAATCTAGTATGATGTAGTTTGTAAATAAAAGTGTCAATCCAACTGCAGAGAATGTTGATGTCTATCGATGTCTAAGTCTATCTATGTCTATGTCCAAATCTCTATATATTTTACTAACTTTTGGGTCTGCATTTAAATACTCAAACAGAAATTTCTAGACAACGCTAGAAATATAAATTACGCATCTTTTGTTATGATCATTCTGGAAACGTTATGTAAGTGAAATAGAAAGTTCTAATCATTCCATGAGTATCAATGAATGTTCCAGTGAATTCTAAACTGCATAGTTGTAACACAATGTATATAAAACAATGTAAACATTCTTAGGCCACACAAAACAAATTAGGCCAACTAAATAAATATAATAGTTACAATATCATAACATATTTCAAAGTTCTCTGTCCTCAGTTCTATATAGACTGTTGTTCATTAACTTGAATGTGTAATCTTGGTTGATGATATATACGTAATTCAGTTTATTTGTATCATTTAAATTTATAAATAGTGTCGACGGTGTTCTCACTCAGTACATAAAAATCAACACTATTAACTTTTCTAAAATTACTGTTAATGTAACAATATTGAAGAAATGAACTTCTTGTCTATTTTATTTTTAATTTTTTTAATTCTCTCAGTATTTTAAGATACCTTCCCTTTTCGATTAATATTTAAATTGTGGTGACAGGTCCGCTGATTTGTCACAGTCTACTTTAGCTTTACGAGAGTCAGCCAAAAAAAAATCAATACAACCCCTATTTCTTTGTATATATGTATTTATAAATCAAAGATTTTAAAGCATATATGCTGGCAGGGTGTCCGATAGTTTTCACGGAAACCAAACTGATTATCACTGCATGAGTTGCCTGTTACTATACCATTTTTTCAAGTCTCAATCTGTTATTTTAAATTGCATTAAATATATAGAGACCTAAAATAATTGGCAAAAAATTCTGATAAAAATTGTCAGAGTTTTTCGCATCACAAAAATATGGATGCAAATGTAGCTACTACATATGGAATTTGGATTTTTAATGATAGTTATCAGGCTTGGAAGATTTATAGATCCGGAATTTTATAATGTGTTCGACGGAATATTGATTTGCACGTTATAAATTGCGACCTCGTTTTCGTTCTTTTCACCACGAGACAGCAACCATGCCACAGGTGCGAACATTGTGCTCCTCTGAAAACATGATTGTCTTGACTGATTTTGATTTAAATTGTCAAATAAAGCTCATTCTAAGGCAATGACAAACGCAATCAATTATGAGAGATAGGATAACTCGTTATTTTTTACTTGGATATAATAATATTCATCTCGCCGCAAACGAGTAAAGCCATGTGCGCCAAATAATAATGACTTTACAATTCAAGGCAGTCGTAATTATTTGGACTACATGTTTATTTTTAATTTAACATTATCTCATTGTAACTTGAAACCTAATTGTGGGTGTAATACCCATTTATGAATATTTTTATATAGAAAATATTAATCTAATTGATATTCCGAGAAAAAGGTGGGGCTGCACTGATTGCCTGAGAGGGGGCTGCTCCAGTCATGCCTCAAATATTCCCTACAAAAAGCTAAATTTTTCCAAAAGAAAAGGGTGCCTGGCTGCCTTCACCCCACCCCACCCCCCTAAATCTGCCTCTGGGAGTGGGTTTGTGATATTAAGTATATTGTAGTCCAAATAATTATGACGTCTTGAAAGGCTATTTTATTTTTGCTTTGACGCCTTACAGCGACGTCATAACGCTGAAGCCATCTTTTTGGTTGGATTTTGAGAGGAATTTTGCTCTCAACTTTGAGACCCAATTCAGCCATAAAATTTTCATTGGAGGCTTAAGGTTCATCAAAAGGAATTGAAAAATATGGCCGTGTTTACATCACAAAATCTACTATGAGTACAGACAAACTGGTGCATCTTGAAAAGTTTTAAGGCATGGCTGGATCTAGATATATAAAAGTTATATGTAGTTTATACTTCAGAAAATAAAAACTTACCTGTATTCTGATATGCATTTTTTTCAGTCAGCAGAAGATGGCAAAATAAACTAACAAACGAGTTTCATTTGATATGGTCCACTCAGTTACACAGTTTGAATTACCTTCTGTTGTCCATCTATTGTCCATTTAAATCAATACTACTCACAACATTTATTATATGAGGGGAGCTTTTCAAACCTCTTTCCCAATTTAGTTTATTTTGGCACCTTCTGCAGGAATGAAAAAATGAATAGCAAAATCCAGAAAAGTTTATAATTTTCTGAAACATAAAATGCATTTAAAATTTAATTATCTAGTTCCTGCCATGCCTTAAAACTTTCCAGGTACACAGGTTTGTCTGTACTCAGAGTAAAATTTGTGGTGCAAATACGACCATATTAGCCAAAAGGTTATGATGAACCTTAAAATGTTTGCATATATAAAAGTCTTACCTTTATGTGTTTGTTTGTGCAAAATATTTCCAATAAATCCCTAAAGTAATAATAAAATAAGTTACAATTCCATCCGAGAGTATGATTATCAACTGCTTTTTTAAACGTTTATCTGATCTCTTTAGAGGCGTATAAAATAAATTTTGCACAAACTCGGTAAAATTTGACAGACCCAATTTCCGAACCTTTGTTTTATATTATCCGGAAATTCAGGTCCGTCAAATTTTACCGAGTTTGGTTCAAAATATATTTTATACTCTTAAAGTATATTGCTGATTTAATAAAGCAGTAAAGTCCACTTGCCCCACCCTTCTTTACAAATAACAGACTAAATCGTTCCACTCTGGTATTAGTAACCAAATATTGTGACAATTGTACACTATTTTAATTTGATAATTTAATTACCACAAAAATCAAGTACAAATTTGGGTAGCATCACCTTCACCTTGATTTATGTACCTTTAAGTTTAATGCTTTATAATGTAATATGCAAGGGGGGCATCATCTGTTTCCCCATGGACACATTCCCTATTTGTTTTCAAATAGTCTCTCCCATGTCTGAGTTGTTTAGAGTAACTTACCCATGCAGAAAAAAATTGTTTTGAAGATTTTATTATATATATATAATGGAATAGAGTATGGAAACTGGGAATGTGTCTAAGAGAAAACAACTCAAGGCCACCAATTAAAGCCCATTGTTTTACATAGATATAAGAAGATATGGTATGAGTGCCAATGAAACAACTCTCCATCCAAGTCACAATTTGTAAGAGTAAACCATTATACATGTCTGCTATTGATTTATACTACTTATGTAATGTTCTATGTTGATATTTGATCAAATAAATCTATATTGTTTTCTTATTCTTGAATATCCTGTTTTAGGTCCAGAAGAAAGTATCAAAGTCCAGTGCTGGCAAAAGAGGAAAAGGCAAAAAGAAGAGTGCCTTGAAGTACACTATTGACTGTACCCACCCAGTCGAGGATGGAATCATGGATGTTGTCAGCTTTGTAAGCTAGTAAACAATTAACTGTCATCCAAACTAATTTAATGTAGCATATAGCTTAAAAACCAAAAATCATGATCTATACTTTTAATCTATGTATTTTATTTTTTTAAAGCATGAAGTTAATAACACCAAGACAAGTTTTAGACTTTACAGCAAGTCCAGATATTGATTAAAATCATTTTAGAAGACAGTTAACTAACAATTCCAATTGAAATTGATATAAGATCAAGTGAAGTGAACTGGTGAAGGTCAACGTAATAAAAATCAAATTCAAAGCACTAATTGTCATGATTGTATACCTGAAGATTTGAAATATATATAAATGGTAAAGTTGTTCATTGTTAAAATTTGAATTATCTTGTATGTATACATTAAGTGATCTCGTTAAAAATCAAGCTTGGTGGTGAATTTTTTATCTGTTTATGTTGGTGATTCACTTGGAGACATTTGTAGGTATTAATATGAAAAATTTTAAGTGTTGCCTCTTCAAATGACCAACCTATTTCAAAGTGATTCAATGCCACCATAAGTGATTTTTAACTGGCTCACCTTGTGTGTACTTGACAAATTATATTGTACTAATGTTAAACATGTGACTAGGGTTTTCTCCCCTAGTCTAGGTTAGGGTTGCCTCCCCTAAGCCTGGGTTAGGGTTATCTTCCCTAATCCAAATATCTGATTTGTGATGCAGGAGAAATTCTTACAAGAGAGAATCAAAGTGAACGGCAAGACCAGCAACATGGGAACCAATGTCGTCCTGGAGAGGAACAAGAACAAAGTCAACCTCACCTCAGACATCCCATTCTCAAAAAGGTAAGCTACTTGCATGTACCATGGACCTGATTTTAGGTCTTTGCCAAGTGATATATAAACCAAAATGACTATTTAAAGGGGTACAGCTGTGTCTGACCTCGGACACCCCTTTCTCAAAAACCTACCATTGGACTTGATTTCAGTTCGTTTAAGATGTTTGACAAGTCGTATATAAACTCGTGATTATTCAAAGGCGTAAAGCTATATACGAGTCAAGGAACGCCCTACTGGTCCAATCAAGGAAAAATTAATTGGGGCCAGAGATATAAAACTTTAAGCTTGGGCTAATTATTTATAAAATTATGGTAAGACTGGTAAAGGTACATTTACGATGAAAGTAGTTTATTTCTGAAAGAGTATAAAAATATTTATTTACATTATTTTGTTTGTACATGTAAATATGCTTCATTTATCATAATTATGATGTCCTTCTGTGATGAAAAGTTGGAATTACCGTTTGATGTTAAAAACTATGAAACCATCATCAGGCTTTTTAATTTCTGACTGAAGGACAAAATTATGTAACAAAGCTAAGGTGATTATTTTAAATTAATTTACTTTGCATATTGTTACGATGTTAACTGTGTACATGTACAAGTCATTTTTCTTATGAATATAAATACTATGGAAAGCAAGAATTTTGCAGTTGCAGACTTGGAGATTGTTTTTGGAAAACTTAATTTCTAACCTGTCCAATGGTAATTTTGTAAGCCTATGAGGGGGGGGACTGTGGCTAAGTGTGAAGATTGCTTTAGATCTTTCATTTAACGGTGCAAAAATGGTTCATTAAAAGAAATCGGCTGTCATTTTTGAGATAAAATATTTTTGATATTGAGGGATCTCAACCTATTGCTAATCATTATGGCAGATACAAGGGGATCTATTTTGAACAATTGTTTTGTGTATAGATGATTTTTGTCTGCAGTTCCTATTGCCACTGCAGTACAATGGATTTTGCAATGATTATGAATGTATAATACATGTACATGTAGATTTGTAAATCAGGTGTTGCCTTTCATCTCCCAGTCTCAGTGAAGTTCTGATCACTGAAGTGTTTGAGAATCTAGCATTATTTTCATGACTAGTTAGGAAATGTACATGATGCATTTATGCTATATTATAAAATTGTCCTTTGATGATGAAAAGTTGGAATTACCGTTTGATATAAATATGAAACAAACGACGCGGCTTTTTATTTCTGATTGAAGGACAAAACTTATAGTAGGTGCGTGCATTTACATTATGGTCTATCAATGTTAATAAAATTGATGACATTAACATCTTTATAATAAATGATAATGGAACTCCAATGTCCAACATCATTGTTATCACCATACACCAGTAATGCATGTTGATTCTTAAGTTACCAGTAATGACGATCTTATTAATATTGGATTGAGATTTTTTGTTGAACCAAAAAGTAGGACTCTTTACACAGAAGGTGATTTAAGTTGAAAAAATCTCTTGGTTAGTCTGCACCAAGATCTTTTCCAACTACAAGTACGAAGACCAATATTCAGACATTTTCCTTGTGTGTCTTAACAAAGTTTTCAAAAATTTACTAGTCCATATAAGTTTTACCAGTCTGAGGCATTGGACTTATGGCTAATGGTGCAGGCTGCTTGGTTGTGAATTTTTTTAACTAAATGCTTTAAAATGTTTGGCTAACCTCCATTCACCCTGTTTAATACTGAACCAGCACTAAAGTGATTCAGAAATGGTCTTGCATGAAAAGTTTGGTAATGATACAGGGCTCACGCTACCAGGCGACTAGGGCGAAGAAGTCGCTTTCCGTCCGTCACTTCGCTTTGCCCGACCCTCAAAAGCGAAAACAAGTCGCCCTGTTGTTTACGATACTCGCTTTCAGTCGCTTTCGTCATCGGACATTTTCAATTTTACCAAGTTGATAAAACATCAATTTTTATTGATTATTAAAGAAATTCAGACATAAACGATTCATTTTCTTAAGAAATGAGGTTTAAGCATTGACTTTACAGTGTGTAGCAGGTTATTTAATAAAAGACAACTTTTATCACTGCATGCACTTCCGTACTTTTACTCAGAGAGCGTACATCAATCTAACTTTCGCGGCAAAATAAGTTTGTTACTTCATTTGAAAGTGAAAAGTTGCCTCAGTGAATGTTTAATCCATTTATTGCATTAAAACGTCATATTCCTTTCCAAATAGCTTGTCAAACATCGTTTATTTTTGTAATTTTCTTCGTCCGCCATTAATAGTTTTCTAACTACGGATCGGTACCGGACCAACTATGACCGAAATCCGTATTTTTACAATAATAACTACGGACGCATGAATGGAAAAGCTGACAGAAGAATATTGATCCCAAAAGGAAAATTACGCATATGATATGTCGCATACAATATTAAAGTTGTCCTTCAACTATGAAAAGTTGGAATTACCGTTTGATATTAACTTGAAACAAACAACGCGGCTTTTTATTTCTGATTGAAGGACAAAACTTTGTATATGGGGACATTAATTACCATTCAGGTCTACCAGTGTAACACTGGTGATATGAATTTAACATACTTACTTTTATGACCTTGGTATTCCAATGTCTAACATCATTGCTGTTAACTATACCTGCCATGGGAGTCTTTTGAATATTAGATCAATGGACTAAAAAACAAAAAATTGAACAAAAAAGTAAGAATCAGTACACAGAAGTTGCTGTCCATCAGATTGTCTTTTCCTGAATTATCGTCGACGGGCGAGATGTCTGGGTCAACAGTTTATTTAAACTGAATGCTGTGAAACCTCTCTCTAACCTTCAATCACACTGAATCATTTGACCCCAGCACTTGAGTATTTTTAATTTTAATTTAATATTGCTACTTGCATATTACATGCTAGATTAAAATTGTCCTTTGATGATGAAAAGTTGGAATTACCGTTTGATATAAATATGAAACTAACAACGCGGCTTTTTATTTCTGACTGAAGGACAAAACTCATATACATGTAGGTAACGGTCACTATTTAGGTCTACCATATCTTGTATGACATTGTAATTCCAACGACCAACCACAACATTGTCATTGCCAGCAATTGGGATCTTTTGAATATTGTATCAATGGATTGGCTTAAGCTTTCTTGTACAAAACAGTACGATTCATTACAAGGAAGGCAATTCAAGTTTAAAAAAATCTCTCTTGGTTGTGAATTTTAAAACGAAATGCTAGTGGTTGTGGTTGATTCACTTAAATGTCTGACTCTCTCTAACCTCTAATCCTCCTGTTACACAGGGAATCACTCAACATCAACACTGAAGTTTTTCTGACACTGATGCATGATAAGTTTTGGTAGTGGTGTGGCACATACAATATTAAAGTTGTCCTTCTATGATGAAAAGTTGGAATTACCGTTTGATATAAACATGAAACTAACAACGCGGCTTTTTATTTCTGATTGAAGGACAACACTGATATGGGTATACCTGTGTTGCACTGTCAGGTGAAATATACAAAAATTCCAGAACGACCTTGGAATTCCAACGTCAAATTCATATTGTTATTACAAACACGTACTGTGATTCTTTCCTTTCCAGGAATTGTGTCTTCGGAAAATTATGATGGCTTGTGTTTTGTTATTAATTCAGTACTATACACACAAGGTGATTTTATATTTAAAAAATTTGTAACTTTTACACTAAATGGTTGTGATTGTGGTGATTCACTGTGTCTACAATATACCATAGCTATAGGTACATTCAAACGGGAAAACCAACCGTCTATATATGTATAATAAGTTTGTAAAGGGTGTTGTTAGCTGAAACAATCGTCCTGTGTGGATCACTAGACATCAAGTGTTTGAAACTCTTGTCACATGATTAATTTGGTCACATGAAACGTAAACGTGCTGCAATACAATGATTAAGTTGTCCTTTGATGATGAAAAGTTGGAATTACCGTTTGATATAAACGTGAAACAAACAACGCGGCTTTTTATTTCTGATTGAAGGACAACACTGATCAGTGTATTAAATCTAAAAAGGTTTTACAGAAGTCAAAAATTTCTATGATAGTATTTGAATAAGACGATTAAAAACATGTTGCTGTTCCTGATATGCATGTAATATTTGCAAATGGGGCTGCAGTCATAAAATCTGTTATTTGCATGTTTCCTCAAATGAAAATAATAAACACCAGACAGGTTTGAACAAACACCACATAATTAAAAGCAATGACGGAAATAATTTGCATTTGTAAACTTAAAATGATTTCTATCTTTTCAGATATCTGAAATACTTGACAAAGAAGTACTTAAAGAAGAATAATCTGAGAGATTGGTTACGAGTTGTAGCTAGCAGCAAGGATTCCTATGAACTCAGATACTTCCAGATCAATAACGAGGATGAGGAGGAGGAAGATGGCGACGAGTAACCATAGCAACTGTTATATAATGTAATAAAGTTGTTGGTCAAAAGAATTTGTGTTGAATTTATTTTTGGAACAAGTGTATTTGAATGTATGTATATGTTGTGAATTATGTAAAGAAAAATGAGTAAAAGGACATGCCAGGTATAACTCGAGGAAGTAGCAACCATGCAACACAAAATCAGAAGACACATGCAGATGAATTATGGTCTTCAACAATCCTAACATAAAATTTCAGAACGTGGAAAAGATATAGCTTACTTGGAACGGGCACATTGATAGGTGACCGTCAGGTCTTCAAAGAAAAAAACCTAAAATTATGAGCGACTAGACTGTTTAATGTGATAAACTAACATCAAAAAGGAAGTCCTATCGAAAGACCAATATATTTTTCATAAAATGTACATGTATGTATCTCTACCTCTTGTTTCAAAGAATAGAAAAATAACTCGAAAGAAAGAAGTAAAAGTTGAAAAACAAGTGATAAAATTTTTTATTATATTCTCAGTTTGACACATGGATTTGAATAGCTTTCCAATACTTTTGGTCTATGCATACCAGATGATGGTTCTATGAAAATGCATCGTGTACACTGAAATGGGTATAGAATGTTGTATTCCACAAGAAATCGGAATGCAAATATGATAATGTTATCCCAATAGGAAACCTTATTTGGGTGGAGGAGTATTTTAAGATATTAAGTAAGGAGAGTGTATTAGTTTACACTTTCTGGTTATGAAACGATAGCAAGTTAATTGTCCCCAGAGACATTAACAAGCAAAACTCCTCTGCTAGTTCGAAACAATCCCTACTACAGTACCCACACTGGCTGAAGCACTTGTATCTGAAATCTATTGATGAGGGTCTTGCACGGTCAGTAAAAATAACCTATATACCTTACTATAGCACGAGGTACCCAACTGAGAAGATGAAATGATTGGACTACAGAATTGGATGTTGTATATCATTATGTAGATAAATAAATGTAGAATTAAGTCATAAGTGTTGGTATCATTAAGCATAAGAGGTTCACACAGCTAAGATAATATATGTTAAAAGGGTTCTCTGTGCAGTACTGGAGCAGAAGGCAAGATAAAAGGAAAATATTCTTGACCGAATCATCAGAGATACATAACTGAAAAAAATATACTTCGTTCCTCATTGACAAACTAGTATGGTTGTATTGCCAACTATTTTGCATGCATTGAAAGTATATCTACACAACTGACAATTTTTCTTAATACCTACATGTGTTTGTCTCGCCTGTCACAGACAATTAAAACTGGGATTACAGTCTACTGAATGCTGTAGCCATTGTCATTTATCTTGTTTTCAGGGATCGGCGACTGCTTGAAAACAATTAGTCGTATAAAAAATGTGATTGCCAACGAGACAACTGTCCTTCAACAATGAGCAAAGGCTTCGAAATGACCTGTAAAACGATTCAAACGAAACCAACGGCCTGATTAATGTACAAAACCATGAAACGAAAATAATCCACTGGATAATTACAGGCCCATACAGATATGGTGGGGTTAAACTAGGTTGCTGGCGCCACACCCCCCAACCTGAGATACGGATGTAACAGTGCAATATAATCATAAATGAGTAGTATATTTGGTTTAGTGGTCCTTTGCAAGGTCTACATGTACATGAAACAGGATTCAAGGATCGGATCGGTGATTGTTCTTATTTTTGTGGTCCAACCAATATCCGATACTATAAGCAATAGTGTAAAGGTGTACATGTTCGACTGACATGGGCCTCATTTTCATGGTTTGTTGGGTCTGTTTTTCCGATACTGAAAGCAATAGGGCCACTATATTTAGTGTGGACTTATCGTAAGGTGTACATGTCCGATTGTCTGGTTTCATCTGATATTGACCCTATTTTCATAGTATTGAGTTTGTTTGTGGTATTACTTGTTTCTCGGTTACTATAAGCAAAAGGGCCACTATGTTTTGTGAATGGAATTAAAGAGAAAATTCGCGATTTTTCACTTCTCATCTTATTATGTTCACAATACCATAAAAACATATTCACCAAGATTTATTTTGATATGAAAAGTAATAAAGAAGAAAATTGGGAATTATTAATTTTATTTATCCAAACTTCCTGACTTATGTGACGTAGTTTAAGGTGTAACACCACTAATTTGGCCCGGCCAGAAAGCACATACCAGAAAGTAGTACATATTTAACACAAAATAGTTCCTACATGAGTGTTACTTTCAAAATATGTAGAATATTTAGGTATTGTTGGTATCAAATGAAAGCTGAATGACTGGTGATCATTGTAAAATACTTTTGACTTATAATTTTGAATATTAAAAAAACTGCACCAAATTTTATAAAGAGGGTACTTTTTGCCTTTATGTCAGATCTGAAGTACCTGTTTTGGTACATCCGAAGTTCCGGGAACCAGTTCTTTCTTATATGCCATTAAAGGTATGTTGATTTTTCCAGTACAAGACACCATAAAGTGTTGCTTTGACATGCAATGATTGTCACTTTATTTGAACTTGAAACAAAAGAGCTGTGTCTGCTTGAAATTGAGGAATTTAACATAGAAAGCAATCGGGCCATGAATTAGTGGTGTGTTTAAGTCTTTTGCATGCCGGGAGTGAAATTAATCTCATTTAAGTCTTGTTCGTTAACCATCTAATAACGCGATTTAAAGCGCATCGACGACTTTCGGTGTAGCTATTAAAGGGAAACTTCGCAAAAAAATCAAAAATTGATATTGTGTCCATTCTGTGTAAAAAAGCTCAAATTCATTAGTATCAAAGTTTTATTCTGCTAGATAAGAGATCACCATTGATTTTAAATTTAGAGTATCAATTCTCTGCGTGCCGCCATTTTGATATCTTCTCCGTTTAGAAACCACGATAGGTCTATAAACCACAAAGGACCAAAACTACAGTAACCTAATGTAGTCGTAATTGCGTGTCGATATCTTTTCAATCGTACGGTTGTTTTATCCGACTTACTAACTTGATACGGAAAATGTTATTATTTTTTAAATAACCATGGTCTGTCGTTTTTAAACTGTTTATATGGAAATTAGTTAAAAAGTCAAAGTTCAAATTCATTAATTTAATGATCATGAATAAGTGTTCCGTGGAAATTATTTTCGAAAATCTAATTTGTTCATAATTCTATTATGCAATAAACTTATTTAAATAAATTTGGACCTTCCCTTATCTGATCACCAGCATGGCTAAAGGTATTACTCCCAAAGGTATTGTGAGGTGACACGTCCAGGTATTCAAGCGATTTCCTGTTGGGCTTGCAAGTTCATGCGTCGTTTCACTTCTGAGGGTATTGATCAGTGTACACGGCCGATAACTTGTAACTTTCTATTTTGAACTATCAGATGTATAATATACATCTCTGTCTTGCGTGTCCGATAGTGATATACTAGTCATTACTTAACTCATACGCTTGCTTATAAATAACATTTCTGGTGTAAAGAATATTATTTACAAAAAAATCTTAATAATTCCAAAAAAAAATTAAAAAATGATAAAATAAAAATCTATTTACATATTTTTTCCACGGGTAAATTTGGGAAAATGTAAGTATATACTTGTTGTCAATAGTGAAGGACAGTTTGAAACATACAAGAAGTATTGATTTAACAAAATGTACACACTTGTCGATCATTCGTTTATACACCTGGATAGAAAGTTACGGAACTATAGATAGTCGCAATTTAAAATATACATGTATACATTGAACATAAGAAAGAAACATACATTTTGTTTAAATTGGGGTAAAAGTTTTGTAAATAGACTAGTCCACGTGTGCCAACAGTATGTAATCATCGGATGTCGATGGACTATTGTATACCAAAAGAAGAAGAAGAATATAGAACCAATTTGATTTAAATACAGGTCGATATTTACCTTGCTTTGGTTCATCGAAGTTATGGACATAGTAAAATCACAGATTTATATTTCAATTAGATTGTTCTCGGAACAAAGGAAGAAATTCGTCATCATCACAATTGTTGGGTATAATGGATAATAATGTGAACATGGTTCTGAAAGTGTTTTATGCCAAATTTCCTGTTCCGACATGTATGTTATATATATGTCACTGGACGTAAACTGATTATCCCCAAGGGATGTGATTTTTTTTCCGGTAAAACTATTATCAAAGTTTCAAATTAATTTCGGGATTTATTTTCTTTCCTGGTGTTCAATAACAGAAACTTAAAGAATAAACTGCTTGTCCCTTTTAGGGTATTCTTGCCAGTTAAAACAGACTTATAATTATATACAAAAATAGGGAAAGATGACATCAAATTGGTTCTGTCTTTTTTTAAACATCGTTGGTCAAATAGCTAAAGTATTATACGTTGTGAGACGAAGACTATTTTAATAGGGACATTCCGTTTATGTATAAATTTTGTTGATGTTTTCACACCTGAAAAGAATATTTGTTCGTAATTTTCGATTCCATTCCAAGAAGATCCTTAAATTTTTTGTCAATTTTTTTTCAAATAGCTGAAGTATTTATGCGTTGTGAGATTTAAAATATTTTGATGAGAACATTAATTCCTGAATATGTAAATAAAGATCGTTTTGGATGGACTAAATTCTATAATTGCAATTGGTAATGATCTGTTTCAAATATTCAAGGTTACCGATTCTAATTTAAAGTAGCACAATTTTTAGTTCATACACTCGTGTTCAGAAGGCTATTATTATTTATAAATTTATTCAATTAAATTAATTCAGTATTTCATCGTTACAAAAGTATCGGCGGTCATAATTCATTTAAAAGTGAGCTTACGCAAAATATAAAAATATACAACGACTATCCAGTTATTGTGCGACTTAATTACTCCACTAAATTAATTTTAATTCTTTTTTTTATATTTTCTGTGTCTAAAACCAGCACTCCCGTTTATCATTCATACGAAATGTTGTTCACACCTGGAACGGTAAACCGTGACGGCTACAATTCACTGAATGGAGATCAAAAGATTACAATTACAGAATGCTAATCTTTTAATTACCTTGAGTTTAACCACGAATTCAACATTCACTAAGTGTCACATAACAATACACATTCTATTTCCACAGTACAAGTAATATTTGCTGGACTGAAGCAAAAAGGTCAACACAAACAAGTATTTTTAATACACTATCGATCATGTCAGTTTCCTATGTTTGTTTAAAGTATTTGTCGGGAAAAAAATCATAAAAATGTTTTATTGTATGATTTACTTTTATTACTAAAATTCGTATCAAAAATCGTTAAAACATAAATCCTACAATCTAATTTTAAAAGTTGCATGGCTATCACATATTTTTAGTTGGTTAAGAAATAAGTATGTTATATGACAAGATACTCTGCTTTGGTATTTTTAAATATTAATTTGTTAATGAAACATTATAATTTAATCTGAATAACTCCTTGCATCCTTCAAAAAATGTTGATAAACAATCATCATTATATTTCTACGTTAATTATTTCATACCGTTTTAGTAAGGTTTTATAAGTAATTGTTATTTAATTTTTGTATTGTAATATATCCATAAAACGGAAAGTAAGATAAATTAATTAAATATTTAAATTTTACACGGTCGTGAATAAAAATACGTGTGTGTTTTCAATTCACAAAGATTTTAAATCCTTGCAGCTCACAAAAGCGTAATGACAATTTACAATCATTACAAAATTTAATTACTACCATAATGTTAATTATAATATACTGTTTTAGTATGGATTTATAAGTCTTTGCTTATATTTTGTATAGTAATATATACAAATAGTGGAATGTTAGAATTTAAAAATCGATTCATTTGATAAATAAAATGTCCATCCGTAAATACTTGACGTTTGACACTGTTTATTGATATTATATATATTCAAAATTTTCGGAAAAAAATTACTAATAGGAACGTATGTTTATGATAAAATTTTAGTTCTATTTTTGTGTGTTTGCTTTAATAGTTTAACATTATAGCATCTACATATTTGTACTATGGTACGGTTTTGAAAATTGAATTGACTGTGTTGACCAACTATCCTACACGTCTTGATTCATTCATATTATAGGTCACATTTCAAACGCACACTATTGGTTTGCGTTCTCAAAAATTCCGAATAAAATGTCAATGAATCCGGAGTCAAAACACTTGAGGTAGGTAGTTTGACATTCGAATTCAACTATTAGATTAATATATGTGATGACTCAAATGTGTATTCTTTTTCTGAGTATCATTGCGTATGCTTTCTATTTACTATTTCGTGCGGTAAAATACCGCGTGCATGCAATAATATTAATTTTACTCGTGAAAGCGCATTTTCGTTGTTCTTATCTTAATTCAGGATACGGCAGTAAGAGCTCGACATGTGACTTTCAAGCACGGTCATTATTACTAACGGTATTCTGACCTCTAGCTGTTTCTTTTTTGAGTCACTTTGACCTTTTCGAAAAGCTAAGGATTGTCTACCCAAGGAATAGATTCCTTAACTTTGTAATTTATTTGGCCTTTTAACTTTTTTCATTCGAGCGTCACTGATGCTTTTTTGTAGACTTAACTCTCGTCTGGCATACATTATTTTAATTCTGGTATCTTTTTATATCTACATACCTTTTTATATAAATTGGTTATTTTGAAAGTATGTACAGGTATTCTTCATAAAACTTCTGAATTCAGATATTCTTCGGCAAAACCAAGTTTCTCTGTAGAATATTTGAATTGAATTTAGTAAAATCAGGAAATCCTTAAAATTTGAGATGTTTTATGAGACCAAAATAAGTCTCTTTATAAGAGTTCCCAATCAGTTGCACCGCACATGGAAATTGGACTTTAAATTTATCTATACAACACCTATCATGATTACAGACAGCTTCAGTAACGAGTTGAGAATAGAAGGCATCCATGCAGGAAACAAAATACAAAGATATGATAGATAAAATAAATGCATCCAGAATTCCAGATTGTAAACCAAACTGAGTGCATAAATTTATATTGCGATTGGTTTGTGCAACTTGCATAAGTCATCCGGTTTGTAGAAATTGAGATTTGCAAAAGGGTTATCACCGGAAAAATTATGTACATTCCAAAGTAATAAATAAAATAGTCCAGCTTTAAAATGTATATTCAAATAGTAGCTGTAAATATATACTTTCAACTGGCTTCTTCTATTCACAGTCAATTATTTCAATTCAAAAGCAAACACAAATTCAGCAACAATCTTTTGGTGACATGGCAGTCAGCGGTCTTAGGTTCACGTATTGCTTTTCTTTTTTTTAAAGAAAGCAACTTGTTTCTTATCAAGTGTAGCATTGCTATTAATTTTTGTTTCATTTGGTCTTAAACCACCTACAACTCTATGGAGATTGTTAGAAATAGTAGAAGAAGCAAGATTACGTGATCTTATTCTGTGATCATCTATCCATTTCGAACCGATAACGAAACGTCTTCCTGTACCAAGACAGTATCGCAATGCCATAGGTGCATTTTATAGCTTGCTATATAATACGGGTTTTGCTCATTGTTGAAGGACGTACGGTGATCTATAGTTGCTGACTTCTGCGTCGTTTGGTCTCTGATGGATAGTGGTTCAACTGGCAATTATACCATATCTTTATTTATATGGAGCTTTTTATTTTTAAATCAATGTTGTTTTATAATTTTCAGTAGAAACCACCTACTTAATTCACCTCCTGTCCGAAATAAATAATCTGTAAACCAACTTATTTTCGCGGATATTTTATTTCGCGATTAGTCTTTTCCAGCCGACATCGCGACTATTTATTTTCGCGATTTTCTAATTTTCTTGATGTAATTATATGTGGGGATTTCGAATTTTTAAATATTCACGACCACTTCTTCGCGTTATTTTTCTACTCGCGAAAACAAACTGCTTGCGAAAATAAATCGTAGCAAAAATAAGTTGGATTACAGTTTATTTAGACAAAAACGCTTACAAAGGATGTTTGGTCTCTGTCTAAGTTTAATTTCAGAAAAGCATTTCAGATGCACCAAATTTATAAAGTGTTTTTTGCATGTACTTGTCAGGGTTCTCACTAAGGATCTATGTAGGTGAGTCCAGGGACTCACTATTTTTGGTCATGGTGAGTCCAACAGTGAGAAGAAGAATTTTTATGGCTTTTTTTAAGAATTTAATTTATCAATTCAGCCTCCATGACAAAATACAGCAAGGAAATAACATCACATTAAGATTGATTTTGAAATTGTTGCTATAAACATAATAAAATGATGATATCAGGGTTCAGTTGATGCAAAACTTTACAATCTTGATGTATTTTTGGCCTCACCAGTTTTGAAAATGGTGAGTCCAAACAGATTTGCGTGAGTCCAGGACTCATGGACTCAACTTAGTGAGAACCCTGCTTGTACTAGCACTGGGTATAGATACCTCTGCTGGTGGACTGTCATTCCCCGAGGTTATCATCAGTTCAGTAGTCAGTGCTGTCATTCCCCGAGGTTATCATCAGCTCAGTAGTCAGTGCTGTCATTCCCCGAGGTTATCATCAGTTCAGTAGTCAGTGCTGTCATTCCCCGAGGTTATCATCAGCTCAGTAGTCAGTGCTGTCATTCCCCGAGGTTATCATCAGCTCAGTAGTCAGTGCTGTCATTCCCCGAGGTTATCATCAGCTCAGTAGTCAGTGCTGTCATTCCCCAAGGTTATCATCAGTTCAGTAGTCAGTGCTGTCATTCCCCGAGGTTATCATCAGCTCAGTAGTCAGTGCTGTCATTCCCCGAGGTTATCATCAGTTCAGTAGTCAGTGCTGTCATTCCCCGAGGTTATCATCAGCTCAGTAGTCAGTGCTGTCCCGAGGTTATCATCAGTTCAGTAGTCAGTGCTGTCATTCCCCGAGGTTATCATCAGTTCAGTAGTCAGTGCTGTCATTCCCCGAGGTTATCATCAGCTCAGTAGTCAGTGCTGTCATTCCCCGAGGTTATCATCAGCTCAGTAGTCAGTGCTGTCATTCCCCGAGGTTATCATCAGTTCAGTAGTCAGTGCTGTCATTCCCCGAGGTTATCATCAGCTCAGTAGTCAGTGCTGTCATTCCCCGAGGTTATCATCAGTTCAGTAGTCAGTGCTGTCATTCCCCGAGGTTATCATCAGCTCAGTAGTCAGTGCTGTCATTCCCCGAGGTTATCATCAGCTCAGTAGTCAGTGCTGTCATTCCCCAAGGTTATCATCAGTTCAGTAGTCAGTGCTGTCATTCTTCGAGGTTATCATCAGTTCAGTAGTCAGTGCTGTCATTCCCGAGATTATCATCAGCTCAGTAGTCAGTGCTGTCATTCCCTGAGGTTATCATCAGCTCAGTAGTCAGTGCTGTCATTCCCCAAGGTTATCATCAGTTCAGTAGTCAGTGCTGTCATTCTTCGAGGTTATCATCAGCTCAGTAGTCAGTGCTGTCATTCCCCGAGGTTATCATCAGCTCAGTAGTCAGTGCTGTCATTCCCCAAGGTTATCATCAGTTCAGTAGTCAGTGCTGTCATTCTTCGAGGTTATCATCAGCTCAGTAGTCAGTGCTGTCATTCCCCGAGGTTATCATCAGCTCAGTAGTCAGTGCTGTCATTCCCCGAGGTTATCATCAGTTCAGTAGTCAGTGCTGTCATTCCCCGAGGTTATCATCAGCTCAGTAGTCAGTGCTGTCATTCCCCGAGGTTATCATCAGCTCAGTAGTCAGTCATTCCCCAGTTATCATCAGTTCAGTAGTCAGTGCTGTCATTCTTCGAGGTTATCATCAGTTCAGTAGTCAGTGCTGTCATTCCCCGAGGTTATCATCAGTTCAGTAGTCAGTGCTGTCATTCCCCGAGGTTATCATCAGCTCAGTAGTCAGTGCTGTCATTCCCCGAGGTTATCATCAGTTCAGTAGTCAGTGCTGTCATTCCCCGAGGTTATCATCAGCTCAGTAGCCAGTGCTTCGGTGCTGACATGTTTAATATCTAACGAAATTTTTTACAGGTCTCTGTTGATAAAGAAATTTTTAAGAAACCAAGGTTCCAACTCACACAGACAAAGTTGACCTTAGATACACCGGGGGTCATGATCGAAAATCCGCGGAGAGATTCGAATCCCGAGGAGCATTTGCACGAAAAATACAAACGGTAGGAAGGTTAAATCTGGATCCGATTTTACTTACCGACCGTTTTTCGTGTAATTGCTCCTCGGTATTCGGATCCCTCCGCGGGAATACCCGGTGTCAGAGACATATCTGGTTAAGTTAATTTGGCTATTCTTTTTATGCACTTATTGGTCATATGGCTTTCCAGTATTGAGGCTTGAGCGTTTCTGATGTAGATATATCCAGAAATGCGCTTAGGATGCACGCAAGTTATGTATTAAGGTGTTATTTTCATTCGCAGGCTTTTTTGTGTCGTTTCGGCGTATCTAGCTTTATTGTACATGTATCACAATTTTCTCAAAATTATTGATTTAATGTACGTTGGAAAATTGAAGACTAGTTATCCAAACCAACACATTATAAGTGTACAAAAATAATAAATCTGGAACTAATACCCGCACCAGACCGAATCGTTGCCAAACATGAATTTTTAATGCCGTCTATACTATGCCTCTATTACAATTCAATTGTCAATCATTTAGAATTTCAAACTTATTTGTCAAAACGTCCTTTAATTATATCTTATTGAAGGCCACATTTCAAGGTTAAAAATAATAAATGACCGTCGTTGTTTTGGTCTATTAGATAAGTCAATAACTGTCCTTCAAAGTAAATTCCGCATATAGTTACTGACCTTTAATAGATGTTAAGTTTAAATCCAGACTGATCTGGAAAAGTTTGAGATTTGAGCAATATTTCAAAATTCTTGGGTGAAAATGAGGACTAGTATATAGAGACGTTGCGCACGATGTTGATACCAATAAGCGTTACACGACGTTCCATATAATAAGGCCATTTTGACGATTTCAAAGAAGGTTTCAAGCGTTCAAGCTTATATTTGATGAGATCAATTACTAGCAACTATATTGAATTCGGTAACCAGATTTCGGTGTGTCGAAAAAAAGCATAGTTTTACAAATGAAACTCAAAGTGGTCTTATACATATTTTTTTATTGAATATTCATTTACAGGAGTTGTCAGTCTTTCAAGGCCATAATTAAAAATTTTCCTTTTGCCAGCAGTTCGCAATAATGATAATATACATTGATTTCCAAATCTACACAGATTTTTTTTAATATAAATTAGAATTTATATTCCTTACTTTTTTGTATATATTATAAACTCCTTTCGTCGCATTTTTTTCCGTTTCCTTTCATTTCCATGTTTTATCATTTCCTGGTGCTTTCTTTGTCGCAAAAGACCTAGTTAGTTAAACATTTTTGAGTCATGTTTTTCTCATTTCCGTATTTTTTTTGGCATTATGCATGTCCTTTGTTTGTTATAATTGCCGGCAATGGTTTTTCTCTATTTTTCGACGATTTGAAACCTGTAGATAGACAAAGTTCCTTAAGTAAAACAAATATGCTAAAAAACGATGATCCCGATATCAACATTTAAACTCAAACTTTTCCTGTCTCATACTTGGGTTATATTATAACTTATGTTTCTTATTTTTATTCGAATTAAACTGAAAACAAATAATCATTATATAAAATTAAAAAACCCGAGCATGACATCAATTACGTTTTGCGGACGTTGTGACAAACGGCTATACTTTTTGAAACGATCTAAAAATCTTGTAGCCTAACGAAAAATGTTATACATTATTTTGTTTAAAAAGAAAAAACAGAAAAACTTTTACCACAATATTTTATTTTCTATGACCTAACCATGCCTATTTGATATACAGCAGGTTAGAACCTCAATTGTAAAAAAAAATATAGCGTTTTTTTTTTCGTTGTGACAAGATGACTATACTTTTTGAAGTCATTGCGATAGAAACTATACTCATGTTTCCGTTAAATATATATCATGAACCTGGAATAAAAGAAATAAACTTTTGAAATATAATAAATATTTTTCCTCTCATCATTTTCACGATATAAATGCGCAAATCCGATGTATGCTTACCTTGCATATTCTTGGACATTTTCAGATCGTTTTCAAACATGACATTTTCCGGTTAAAAGTTTCAGTGATATTGAATTTGCTTTAACACGCAAATAACTATAACAATAGCAAAACTCTTGTGAAGTTGTACGATGATCGGAGAAAAAATACGATATGAAAGACACGGAACTCCGATCTTTTGCACACAAAATGTAACGTGGGACATTACGTTTTTCGCAAAAAATGGATAATTAAGTGTTATATTTTTTTTGTATTTTAATGACCCTTCTCCTTTTGGTTCCTATTTTTCTTAATTTTCAAGTCTATTGTAATCAATTCATCCAAACATCACTAAATTTTTATCGAACTGACCAGTCTACGTATTTATTTTAATGATAATCTATAGCAAAATGGAATTCGTACCAACAGCGTGCGCAACGTCAGTGCGTACACGTGCTCAACAAGGTCTCATGTTGTGCCGTAACTAAATCACGCGATCAACAAGGTCTCATGTTGTACGGTATTAAATATGATGAACCGGTCCTTACTATGTCCTTACCAGAATCTTTTAAAAAAAGTGCTTTGTGACGATCTGGTGAATGAAGCCCATTCCAACTGATTTTACAGTTTGTTCTAATGTTTCTGTTACACCACTGTCCGAACGAATTTAGAGGAGGGTTGAGCGCTCACAGACATGTTCAACCCCGTTTTATGTACCTGCTTGTAATTCATTGGTTGTCGTTGGTTTGCCACATTTTTTTTATCCGTGTTATTTTAGCATAAATCAGGCCGTTGGTCTCTTTTGACATTATCACTTTGTATGATACCGGAACATATAATAGGTTACTATGAGGGTCTGGATGGGGGTCTTTTTTATATCATTTTCCTTTATTTTATCCATTCTTCTTTATATTTTAGCACCCCATTATTCTCTATTTTTTATTCGTTTTTGCCTATTTTTCTCTATTCTTGAATAATTTTTCAGTCATTCATTCTGCACTTTTTGCCCATTATACTCTATTATGTAAATCCCATCCAAACCCTCTTCTATATATATGGTACAGGTTTTGCTCATTCTCGAAGGTAACCTTCAGTTGTTTACATTCTCGTCCTTCTGGCTCTGCTGAATAGTTGTCCCATTGGCGATCATACATGCACATCTCCTTATTTTTAAATTCAACCTGTTTCGCATGAATCTGTAAACATGTTTGTTTAACGTTTTGCAGTATGAACACATACTTATAAACAAATAGATAATTGACATGCAGATTGGCAACTAAGTCTATAATACACTTTCTTGTGTATTATCTGGAGATTTCAATTTCATGTTCTCATATGAAAAAGTCAGAAGTACATCGAACGTCATATAAAGAGCTGTCCCGCCGAACATGAATTACTTTTTAATGTGTCATTAAAAATCGACAAATGCAAAAAATTATGATATAGCCTCGCCACCGCTTGTCACTAATTCGTCAATATGTATTTGCACTGCAACGATTTTACATCAAACGGCCAAGATTTTACACTACATAAAGATATATAGAAACATATATTATAGAGGGCTACTATGGCATGGTATTCCCATAATGCAATTATTGCATATAAATAAAAAACTACTATACCAATTGAATAAAAAATAATGACAATTTATACCAACTGAATAAAAATATTGCATTTAAATGACAAATTATACCATTTGAATAAAAATATTGCATTTAAATGAAAAAATATACCATTTAAATAAAAAAAATATTGCATTTAAATGAAGAAATATACCAATTGAATAAAAAAATATTGCATTTAAATGAAAAATATCAAATTTTTGAAACCAATACCATGCCAAAGGCTACAAAGAAACAAATTAGTGTTAATTATTTCTAAGTGTATATATATCGACGTTTAGTGCAACTATATGATTACACTTTAAAGACCATTCCTATGTTTTTTTCTAGTGAAGCGATTTTATAAACACGGTCTTCAAGAAATAAAAAATCAAGACTCTTTCCGTAATTTCTTTAAATTAGTATATAAAGTAAAACGTAACATTCTGAATCCAGTGAGTACGACACTAACTCGAACTATAATTCAATCCCTCTCCGTGTCCTACGGTGTTGTAGCCATCGTAGAGTCGTAGAGCATCGGAATATAAAGACTGAATAATATACACTTATTTACTGGCTATGAGGACAATAAACTTGATATTATACGAATAGCACGTAAATAAGTGTTTTATTATACAGAAAGAAGCCATTATATATTTCGGGACAATGCAGGATTATTCTCTGTATATTGCAACGCTTATACAACTGTTCCAAATGAAATACTTTTGGTGTACAATCAATTTTGAATGCGTACGACGTAAACATTCCGCGAACCTTTTCCCTTTATTGACGTCACGAATAAAATTTCCCGTAAAAAGACTATTAACCGGCTAATAGTTTAGTTAGGGTTAGGGTAAGGGTTAGGGTTTAGGGTTTAGGGTTTAGGGTTAGGGTTAGGGTTAGGGTTAGGGTTAGGGTAAGGGTTAGGGTTAGGGTTAGGGTTCCCGTAAATAGTCTATCAATAGTCTTCTTACGGGAAAATGCTTGCTTCTAGTAAAGAGTTCATATCCAGTAAATAGTTTTAAAAAACTATCAACCCATAAATAGACTTTTTCAGGCAATTTCTTAAAAATAGTAAATATATTCGTCCATAATTTTATAAAGAAAATATACACACTGAGGTATAACAATTCGGGTAAGTACGACACGTAATATTCCTGATATAATCCTTCATCAGGAAAACATAGCAGTGGATACATCGCCCGTAATTATAAATAAGGGAGGAGAGTGAGTGCACTTAACGAAAATAAGGGGGTGGAGTCAGTAAAATATAATTAAAAAAAAAAAGAAATTAAAATTGATCATACAATGAGTAACACGTGTGAGTTGCCGTCTGCATCAAACGTCGCACCAGGGCGTGCACGTTTTTATATTATAACATCCATATTGCAAGCGTGTCAGCATTTTAAATAATAACATTTAAATTCTACTATATCTTAACGAAGGTCAAATTGTTTACTTCAGACGAGGAAACAAATTTTCTGAAGAATCTCGGGTATAAACAAGGACAACTAAGAAAGGTGAAGTGGTCATTCATCGGTCAAGCATTGTCATCATGGACATTATATTTATAACGTAGCACTAGGATTATTTTAACAAATGAAAGAAATGGTCTTACAATGACGATTGACAATGTACCTTATCTTTGATAAAAGACGGGAAGGGGGTGGATGCTTAATAAATATTATCAAACTAAGATGAATAATGAATTTCCGAAATTGTTCAAAGATGTTTTATGCAGGGAAATACTAACAAGAAACATCCCATCTGTGCATAATGTGCAGAATAAATGTCGAGATTAAGTTAATTTGAATATCAAGACGTTTTTCCTCTAAATATCCTTTCCCAAAAACGTAATTAAAGCAAATAAATTCATCCTTCTTTATATCGTACGCGTTGCATAATATGTTTTCCTTCAAAGATTGTGTTGTACATCCACTTCATTTGACTTTGGAGGATAGTTGTCCTTGGCAACCGTACCACATCTCCTTATTTTTATATTGTAGAAGGCATATCGTTTGCAGTTTCTTTCAAATTATTTACAGCTAATCAAGTACCTATTATAATGACTAATGATATTTTCTATGCTTCTTTGTGTTGTTTGGTTGCTGTTTAATTGGTGACTACCGGGCATCTCCTTTTTATACATATATGAGGGTCTGGTTGGGGTTTTACAGAAGAATAGAGAATAACAGGGAAAACATATAAAGGGCTGAAAAAATAAAGGATAGAGAAAAATAGGCCAAATATAAATGAAATAAAATAATGGGGAGCTAAAATATAAAGGATAGGAATTATGGGCTTCTTTTTAAAAAGAATACAGAAATGAAGGACCTCACGTCCAGGGCCCGTATGTATAAAGCTACTTAAGTTAAGATTTGTTCCGAATGGACGGATTTTTCTACATGTCATACGATAAATTAGTACTACGATTGGATATCTTAACTTAAGTGGTTTTATGCATATCAGCCCAGACCCTCATATCTATATATTGTGTCAAAAGTTTCTTTGAAATGTTTACCTAAATGTATTAATGGTAATTATCAAATTCACGAGGCACAAAAACAAAACAAGTAACAGAAAATACGATTGGTTTATTGTGAGCAAGATTTAGAGTGTCTTTCTACCAAGTCCATAACTTCATTCCATCCGGGGATTTTAGGTGGAAATAATCTAACTGAGTAATCTTTAAATCGACCCTGTAAAAAGAATGTTAGATGAAGACACATGCAAGTAGAATGTATCATTTTACACAACAAATTTTCGTAAATTTCAAATTTCAAAAATGGCATGTTTTTTTGGTTTTTTTTTTTTGGTGTACAATAATATTTCTGTAAGCAGGGATCATTTACAAGTAATGTTTTTTTCTGAGTTTATCTGATATTTTATGTCATATTTGTAAACTTTACACATAAAAAAACTCCGGAAAATGGCGTAAATCCTTAGAACTCGTTTTAATTTCGATTTTTGGGAGTCATGCAGCGGACCAGTTTGCACATCAAAAGCCCCAAGAAAACAATTTTAATCCTAATGATTCTCAACCAAAAAATGTTTTTCTCTTTCGATTTCAACTATTTTGGAACCCCCATCAGTGATATCATTTATGTATATCGCACATGGATATATCACAGTGAATTTGCCATACTGTTTACATATGTTAAGAAATTAGTTTAGGAAACATGGTTTACCGAAGTGTAAACCAAGCAAAAATGCTAATGGACCAATCGCATCAGTGGCGAATTCAGGCCGGTCGGAGAAGGAGGGAGGACGACTGCGCATGTGAAGGTCCAATGCAAATGTCATATCCATATAAATATACTATGCCTTGTACTAGACTAAAGAGGGGCATAAGTTTTGAGTTTTGACGTTCTAGCTTGGAAGATAACAGTATAGAAAGAAAAAAGTGACCATCCTTGAAAAATCATTCTGGCTTTGAGTCAATTCGTTGCTTCATTCCTAATTCATGCCTGTTTTGAACCACTTGAAGTTTCTATTAGCTTTTTAATGCTAATAAATGAAAGTGACCAAGAACCTTTGACGTTAACTCTAGCATAAATGTTCTTTCTGTTCCAACAATATGTGATTGTCACGTTACCAAACATTATCTTACGTTGAAGCAGGGATGTTCCGTTAGGGTCTGTAGGGCGGCTGAACAGGAAGTGACGCACGTGTCGTCTACTTTACATTTCTTCCGTATATCCTGTATTAAGTCTGTCTGTAAGTCTGCTTCAAACATTTCCATTGTACATCCTCCCATATAAAGCTCTGATTTGAAAGAAAAGATACTGATAAAAGAGGGTATGGATGGGGAACTTTAATTTCCATTAAAAAAAATTGTTTATGCCATTATTCTTTAAATGTTATCCCAATTATTCTCTTTCTTTATTTTTTTTATTGTCCTTCATTCTGCAGGTTTTGCCCATTATTCTCTATTCTGTAAGCCCCATCCAGACCCTCAAGCATGATATAAAGTATAAATTGAGAATTAAAAAGGGAAGATTAAGTTTTTACTGGTTCTAATTGTTCTTGAATGTATTCAAAAAATGTTGGTGATTTTTAAAGATATTGCAGTGTAAAGACATCTATTCAAATCATGGTAAAATAATGCAAAATTGGTTTTATAAATCCTTCAAATTGTGAATAAAGAGTGATTGCAAGGGAATCCATGTATTCGTCTGAAAAAGTTCACATGATCCTTCAAGCAAGAATAAGCAATATAATTGTTTGCGCTCACGGCTACAAACCTCCGTCCATATGACAGTTAACATCGTATTCGTCAAACTGTATACATTGGTCAAATCCTTTAACTTTTGGGTAGTATGAAACAAAGGCGTAACACATTTCTGCCTACAAAAGTACAATTTAAAATATTGGCACAATTTATGATCACTAAATGCAAGCACCATAGGTACTTGGGGACATGACATTTTTTTTATCCCTCCCATTTTTCTCCAAATCCGTTTTTTTTTTGTGTTCTTCTTCGCGTTTTTCTAAGATACATTATTAAACGCATAAATATACCAGGAATTACATGTATTTACTATTTACTATCAATTCCTAGTTTACTATCCACAACGGTTTCTGATAACATTGTTTTTCTTGTTTTAATTGTTTCACATTTGATTCGGTGCTTTTATAGCGGACTTGCTCATTGTTGATGGTCGTACGGTGACTTATAATTTTTCACATATTCGTCCTTTGATCTTAATGGATAGTTGTCTATGATTGCAAATGAGACATCTATCCACTGGAGCGCTAAAACCGCGGCCATTATGCCTATAAATGCATTGTACAGAAGCATTTTATACAACAGGGATAATTGGTACCAAATCTTACATCTGATCCTTCTCCCCAATATATCGTATGGTTCTTATCCCCGGAAGTAAACCAACAGGATAGTTTCACTTCATCACCTAGTAAAAAATGAAAAATTAAATTTCACAAAGGTATACTATTGAGGAACAAGTTGTTCCACGATCTTAATTCGGTAGTCTTAGAATTTTTCTAAAAAAATAATGAACCAAAATGCCTGACTTTTGTACACCATGTACGAGCGTCTAGGTTATTTATTTTGTACACTGATAATACTCTTTTTTTTTATTTCAGCATCCCATTATTTGCCATTCTTTATTTTTTTGGCCCAATTTTCTGTATTCTATAAAAGTCATCCAGACCCTAATGTAATATCGCTGGTTTCCATTAAAACAAAAAACAAGAACTGACATATAAAGTCGACAGGGATCCCTTTTGTACTGGTATTAACTTGTGGTTTTTTCAAATTGCTTGATTCTAGATGTCTTGAAGAAATTGTTTTCAGGTGGGAAACGGCCTTTTTTTATTTGTTTCCACTAAAAAAATTGGGAAAAAAGAATAATTCAAATGGTCAACTTTGACTTTCCAATCAAAAATTCTTGTTCCTGAACATTATTTAAAAAGGTTGTAAGTTTTTAAAAGCCTTTAAAGTCGAAAAACATTGTTTGTCTCGAACCCCCTCCCCATAAACAATTGGCGGATCCAGGGTGTTCCGGAGGTTCGAACCCCCTTTTTTCGTATTTTTTTTAATTTAGTGAACGTTTCATGGTGTTCCGGGAGTTTGAACACCCCTTTTCAAAATGGCTGGATCCGCGCCTGCAAAAAAACAACAACAAAAAGATGAACAGTCGGTACCGAGCGTCATTTGATTGTCCCTCGGCATTTTTACTTCTTTGTAAGGTTACCCCTTTACGACACCCCTAAAGTTGAATAAGGCCAAACAAAAAAATAAGTGTGTTTACTGTTACAAGCTGAAAAAAATAGGGTAGGTAGTTAGGTAGGGATTTTTTTTATTTTTAATATTTTTTTTACATTGAGTCTATTGGAGCAATATTGTGACTTTAACAGTGCTTAATCAAAAAAAAACTTTAGGGTAGGGGATAAAAATTAGGGTAGGTAGGAGTACAGTAAACACACATACTTTTTTGTTTGGCCTAATGATAAAATAGTAGAATAAAATTTACTTTTATAAATATGAAATCAAGGTTGCTGTATTATTATGATCATAAATACCTTGTCGTACTTCAACTGGCGGATCATGGAAATGTAACGGAGACTTGTGATAGTTGTATACAGTATCATGAGCTATTTCACGGATCAGTTGTCCATTACGATATATTTCAAACTTTCCTTCAACTCCTATACGGAAAATATAAAAAGACAAGCGAGAAAATTGAACAGATTACAAATAAGAATAATATTATTATAAATTTAGAGTAATCGAGACTCAGATATTGAACTGGGTTTTATGGTAGATGCTGAATTTAGAAAAAAAGTGAGAGCATCGTCTCATTTCAAAACAATCTAAAAAGAGAAATAAAAAGTCTGGATCATGATGTTAATCGTGTTTGTTTCTTTATAATAAGAGCCGACTTTAAACCTCAACTGAACCCTTCTTAATATGTTTAACGTATAATATGGACACACATCTCAGACTGCATGATCTACAGTACTGTCAATGATAAGGATGCCAAAACAACGTATACTGTTTGTATTACAGACAGAGAGTAGAAAGTATATATTATATGCATTGTGTAGATTGATTCTTGCCGTTCAGTAAAAGTATACAATAGACGTATTCATTCTGAACTAAGACAGTAGCTTTTTTTAAAACACTGCCCCTCAAATGGTCCTTCATATATATTTATAGAGCTACCTTCTTAATATTTTTTCTTGGAACAAGCTTGAAGCAAACGGAACTAGTATGATTCGTCCTTGAAAAACAGCTCCTTAAATTTAACAAAGCTTTTCCCACCTATAACATGTATAAATTAGATAGAAAGCAGTTATTGATTATGCTTACCTAAGTTGTGCATATGGATATATGTTTTTGTCAGATAGATTGGATGAGGAAGCATGCGCTGTGTACAGGTCTCACTACAACTTCCATTTTGCAGAAAATGGTGACTCTCAACAGGGACTTCAAGATCGTTTTGTCCAATCTGCACGTTTCCAACTTCATATTTCCTCAGCTTGTTTGTATAATAAAGTCTTATACCAGAGTTATCTGAAAAGATTGTCAAACATCATTGGCAATGAAAAAAATACAACAACTTGTACAATATAACTGTTACTTAGAGGTTTTAAGTTTCGATGAAAGAAGGTATAAATTTACACAAGAAAGACCAATATGACAAATAGCACCCTCCATAAAAAAGATAAAAAAAGTAAAAATTAAAAGTAATCATCCGGAGCAAACTCTGAATTTTTCCATTGACAGTTAGTCTTATTCGAATATGGGTGTTCACCTCCTGAATAGCTAGTGCCCTGTGAACGAATCCACAGTAACTATACAGGATTCAAACTGTTGTGAGATTATTTAAGCATTCAATGTTTCAGTTTTCCTTTTCAATACCAGTATGTACGACCAAACTAATTATAATCATCACCGAATAGCCCAATATATACATCATAAGAAACAAGATCTTCAATATTAGCACCATACCTGTCAGATTTGAATCCAAGTTGTAATTATTCCAGTGGATTTGTATAGACATGTACTTGTAAGAGTTCTTCCCAAACCGGATACCAGTATCAGCATAAGTGCAAGTCTTCCCATCGACCCCTATTGTCCACTGAGCCAACCAGCTTCTACATCTGCCATCATACGTTCCACATTCATGTGGTTCCTGGTCAGATTACACGAAGTTGAACTTTACCCACTATTAAATAATGTCCCGATGATTTTTTGAACTGAATTATTATATTTTCAAAATGATATTACGATTTAAAACCTCGTTAAAATGAAGACCATTATCAACGTAAGTAGTTAGTAGGTAAATTTTATTAACAGTAGGCACATACAAATGTATATGTACAATCAACAATAAATATGAGCTTAAACAAGCGCTGTCAACCGACAATACTTAACGGTCTTAAACTTATTATTCATATACAGGTATGACTGTACATGCATGTGATCAATTTTCGTTTTTATTATTATTTTTTTTATCTGTGTTTTTTTTTCCTTTTGTTCTTGAACACGCTGATATTTGTTGGATGGAATTTTACATTATCAAACCCCTTGCGAAACTTTGCCAGGTTGCTGAGCTGTCTGTGTTAATCGATGTTAATAGGTTTGATTTTTGATTTTTTTTAGGGGGTGTCTCAGATACTATAAATTATTTGATGGCACATTGAAATATTAAGACTCGCGATTTAAGAATACCAATCGGTGTCGGTGCTAGTCTGCTGGTCTGTTATTATAGGACCGCGTGACGATAAACAAATCAACTTTTCTTATTCATTTCTTTCTAGAACACCAAAACATCTTTTTTTTGTGTAAAACCACAGATTGGGTGTTAAAAATATACTTACAAATACATTGACGTCAAAGTCGCAGCCAAAAACGAGTATATGGTGAACAACATCAGGGTTACCTATTAGTCCTTCAAAGGCGATTGCATTGTAATCTTGATCGTCTGGTACCTTTGATATACGAATACATTCAAAAGATTTATAGAAGATATACAAAAGAATAACAAAAGACATACCAATATATAAAAAAGATTTATAGAAAGTAACAAAAGGCATATCAATATGTACAAAAGATATTTGGAAGACGAATGGAAAATACACAAATGGTATACAGACGATAAAAGAAAGGTCACTTAACGTATATGCAGAAGATACATGTGCAGTTTATTAATTTTTAAACTTACGAAACATCAAAATGGTTTTTGATGTCATTTATAAGGAGTACAGGCATCCTGGCTGCCGTAGGATGTCCGGCATCCATCCCGGCCACTGTACCCCTTTGTTTTACCTACTTTCCTTATTGATGCCTCGATCTTTCTCCTTGTGAATATGCTTAAACCATTCTCCGCTGGACATTTAACTAACAACATTAAATTAATATAGCGCCGAAAATTAAAAGCCTTATTTATATTGAAAAAACTATTTATAATATTGAATTATTGAATTGTCAGGTTTGACTCTTCTTCGAAAAAAGTACTGGTATTTTCTATAATGGGAACGCTTTGGAGAAATTAAGGTCGAACACTTCGGCCTTGTTAATTCTTTAAAATATATGATGTATATTTATATGGTAGGTATATTTGTTTTATTCTTCATGTCACGTGAATAAGATTTTTCGCTCAATGAAGAGAAGATGAACACAAAATTATAATTATGGTTACAATAGAAAAACAGACTCTCTCGCTCTCTGGTGATATAAATTTCAATAAGCTAACTGATTTTACCCTCTTTAAATAAAGTATTTATTATTATTATTATTATTATTATTATTATTATATCGAATCTCTTGCTCTATCATGATATAAATCCCAATAGAAATATCGACTCTCGCTTTCTGGTGATATTAAGTTTCAATAGAAATATCGACTCTCCAATGAAATTACTTTCAATAGAAATGCCGATGATATTAATTTCAGTTGAAGCAGAGCGCTTTTCCCCCCTACTTTTTCAGGAAAACAGCTGGAAGATTAATTTAGTACGCATCTCTTACATCAGCATAATTAAAAGTTTCTATGAATGACGGGTTTAATATTCAATAAGTATAGTCATTTGAAAAGTTTTAAGTTAACTTGTTGAATTTTTAACATTTAATTTGAAAATCTCTGGAGTACCTACTATAAAAGGTCCATTATCGGCATATTCGTTTCTTTTTCGATTGGGAATAAAATTTGAAATCGGAAATACACTGAAAAAACGATTGATTGATTGACGGCGGATTAACGCCGCACCAGCACAAAGTCACAGGTTCCGTCAAAATCTTAAATTCAAGTCTTATTGAGTATGATGCATACGATATTTATAGATTATCGTTGATTATCTCAACGAGATTGATTTTCTCGCTTGAGCCGGGACGGCGAAAGCGAGAAAAGCAATCAAGTTGAGATGACCAATGATAATCTGTTTATCGCTATTTTACCTATGACGACGTTGTCAATTTCATGTCAATTTCATTAGTAACGCCACGTGCCTCCTTAGTTTCTAGCGATAATTTTCCATCTCAAGCGAGTAGCATGATATGAAAAATTATCACAAAAAAAGATCAAAGGAAAAATGCACAAAATAGCGATAAAACAGACTATCAAACCATATCTCCTTATTTTTATATAAAAATAGCTTATTGATAAGGCTCATTCTTATGCATAGATTACACATACATACTATCAAGCACGTATACACAATGACTTACCTTAAACTGTTGACAAACATAATGTGTTAACTTCTCTGGAACCGTTTGTTCTGGAATTTTTATATCTATATGGTTTACGTTCTCATCTTTTGGTAAGTTACAATCTGAACGAACAGTGATCGCAAACAATGAAATTAAACAAATAAATGACCACATTCCAAATTATGGTCTCGAAAATCCAACTTTCTATAAGTTTGGAAATTTTTATCAATGGACCTTATCTATGTACCAAGTTCCGGTTGATCTGAATGAACTTTTTATAAGTGCCAAGCTGCCTACGAATCAGATATCCCAGCAAACACACGACGTACTCCCGACGTCGGTTAATGGTCGTCTGAACGTCATGTCTTGAGTTTACGTCGTACCAACGTTGTGGGAACGTAAAAACCCAACGTTGGATGCAGACGTACAGACGACGTTATAAAATTACGTCGAATTTACGTAAATTTAGTACCCTGTCAGGACGTAACATTTTATTACGTTGTGACAACGTGCTTGTAACTGTCATAATCCGACGTAACATTTTGTTACGTCGTATCAACATTATAATAACGTAGTGAACAAACCCTGTAAATATCAGTGACACATTTAAATCTGGTTTTATGGGACGAATTTTGTGGGTATGAGTCTTCCTGGATATAACATTCACCTTCACTAGAATATATTCACGATTTTTTCGATTTTGAAAATATCCCCCTTTTTTTCCACACAGACATAATTTGCACCAAAATGTCCAAGAAAATATTACAAATCCAATTTTAATGTTCTAATATATATATTTTATATGAATATTTATTGTTTAATTTATCATTAAAGTTTTGTCATCATTTATTATTTTTTTATTTCATAATCGTTTTTTACGATTGGTTATAATAGTGGAACGTTCAGCAGTACTCGGGTTTTACCGCTGCATACTATGAAAAGTCTGAGCATTCGCACTTTCACCGCTTGATTTTTTAAAACAGTGATGAAACTTGCAGTGAAATTTAGCTCGATCCAGATTCCAGAACAAAAAAAAAGGTAATATAATAATTGCACATTTACGCCAGAAAGGTTCTCCATGATTAAAACAAGTATGATTGAAGAAAATAAAGGGTGCCTATAAAGTGCGAAAAGAAATAGAAACGAAAAGAAACGAAAAGAAACAAAACGAAACGAAACGAAACGAAAAGAAACAAAACGAAACGAAATCAACATAAAACGAAACGAAACGAAATAGGAACCAACGAAAAGAAAAGAAACGAAACGAAATCAAATTTCGGATCACTTTAATTATTTTTTTCTCTATTTAAAAACAAAACTTAAAAAAGATCATAAAATATTTAGACATATACAATATTGTATTACTAGTGTATGTGCCTTATTGTCTTTATATATATATATCTTTTGAAATTATTTGCTATTGATTTTAAAAATAATTTGTTGATTGAAATTATACTGATTTACTTTGATTGTTACCGGCACTTCAAAACTTAATATACTAATTCAGACCCAGCCTCTTTGCTTCAAACATAAATCAATAAAAAAACTGATCGATGCCAGTTTGATTTACGACCTTGCTTTTCAAATCACTTTGAAGTTCCTTTGAAGTTCCATATTCCCACAGAAGGGTGTTGATCACGTGACATTTTCTTGATATATATAAAATATATATATATATATATTCCGAACTCCAGACACATTTTTAATGTTAAAGAGAGCAGTATGGATGAAAAGCACGAACAAAGGTATGATATATTTTAAGATCTTTTCAATGGTTGATCCCGCTACGTATTGTCATCAAACGGATGATATCTGCTTTCAAGAGTGGTCTCAGTCATGGTGCTTATAGGAATTTGTCGTTTGGAAAATTGTTATCTGCTGCTTCTCCGCTATTTTGTGGTTTTTCGTGAGGGTGATGCAACACTGACTGGCCTCTCGGAATTAACGTTCCTACAGTCATGACAGTTGTCATCCTGGCTGTTTCATGGTACACTGGAGCATACAAGTTTAAAACCGACTAAGGCACGGACCATTTGACTTTTTTTGGGGGGGAGTCTGGTCTTTTCATGTGGACCGTCAAATGGTCTGTGCCTAATCGTGTCTGTCTAGTATAACATATCAAGTTCATAATCAAATATTATATATTGTGTTTAAGTCGTTCCTAAACAACAGCTTGTTAACGATTACGCTGAATTTCACAGTTTTTTTTTCTCAATTTTAAAAGAAATTGTATCAAACTAGACAATAAATTATATTTATAAATATAATCGGCTTAATATTCAATTTGATTTAAATTTTATTCCTATTTCGTTTCATTTCTTTTCTTTTCGTTGGTTCCTATTTCGTTTCGTTTCGTTTTATGTTGCTTTCGTTTCGTTTTGTTTCTTTTCGTTTCGTTTCGTTTCTTTTCGTTTCGTTTCGTTTCTTTTCGTTTCTATTTCGTTTCGCACTTTATAGGCACCCAAAATAAAACATCTGTTGCCGTGTTGGGCGCCTCTTTCAAGTCTGTTGTCCGTGACCGTGTTGAAATATGATACTTCTTATTTTACTGTCAATATATTGCACTGATACAAGATATTTTAGCCAAAATTTGTGTTATTTGAATCCATTTTTCAAATTGCTCGATTAACTTGTGTTGTTTTATAAGATATATGCAATTAACTGTAGAAAGTAAAAAGAAAGGGGGTTGCACAGACTCGGGCACTTGTTTTCTATCCATGCTAAGAGCTACTATCCCTATATATTAAGGCTGCAAGTGTCTTTTGCACTGTTATTTTTTGATAATGTTGGAAGCATAAAAGTCTTATCAATATCACAAATGCGAAGCTAGACATCTCGGCACATTACAAACTCGGCATGTTACAAACTCGGCCTATTAATGATAATACTACATGTATCACTGGGGGTCGTCCTGAACATGCATGAAATATTTGCCACTGGACGTTAAGCAACCAACAATCAATCAATGTATCACTGTGTCTGACATGGGAATAGACAATTATGCCAATAAAGACTGTCGTAGATAGGTGTCACAGAAAAAAATTAAAATACCCTTCCAAGACGTCATAATTATTTGGGACTAGGTCGTCGTAGATAGGCGACACAGAAAAAAATTAAAATAGCCTTCCAAGACGTCATAATTATTTAGACTAGGATCCAGTCGGGAAAAGTTGGGTAAAATTTTCCTGTTTTGAGGGTAAAACCAAGTTTACTGGTGTTAGAAAAACCAGTAAATAGGGACGTCTTTTTTGCTGTTCAATGTATGGTATGAAATCTTAATGTTTATCAATGACGAGCTGTATTCAACTCTCACTAAATATGTGATCAGAAACAATGTCATAATCAATCATAAAACTTGTGAATTTTGGAATGCATGTAAATTTGTCACTTACCTAGTTTTCCCAAAGATTTGTTGGACTGACACACATGTTAACAGACGGAAGAATATAGAAGATAATTGAATGTATTTATAACTTTTTTTTCCAGAGTCTTGTATAAAAATCCACAGATCCAATGTGTTTGAGGTTGAGGAATGCATTGCAATAACACTTAAGCATGCACCAGCTCAAAAAGATGGACCAAGATATAAAAAGGTAAACATCAGTTGATCAGCTCTTTTATGCCCTCCTTCACTGAGTGATATAGTTTTACTCTTGTACTGTACGTACATACATTGAACTCAAAATTGGTTTCTGTTCTCTAACTTTAAATTTATACACAATGCTTATTATCATAAAACGCAGAGTTTGAATTTGGAGAGCATCTGTTTTACTGTTCTTTAGTTATCTCCTTTAATAACATCATTTGTGGCTCATAGACGCATTCTTCTTTTATTAATTTTATTTATCAAATTATAATTTGTTGATTTTATAGATTACGTTCATTGGCATATATGATATAAGGTCTTGCTGTATTGCTGTAAATTCTAAATGTATTAAGGTAAAATCCTATGAATATCTAAAATTAATTGATAAATAACAATTTTGAGAAACCAAACTTCCTATTTAGCTCACCGGGGCCCGAAGGGCCCCATGCATGTGAGCTTATGCCATCACTTGGCGTCTGTCGTCGTCTGTCGTCATAAACTATTTAAAAAATCTTCTCCTCTGAAACTACTGGGCCAAATACCTTCAAAGTTTAACTAAATGTTCCTTAGGGTATCTAGTTAATAAATTATATCCGAAGTTTTGATCCATCGACAAACATGGCCGCCATGGCTACAAATAGAACATAGGGGTCAAATGCAGGTGTTGGCTTATATCTCAAAAACTTAAGCTTTTAGAGCAAATCTGACATGGGATAAAATTGTTCAACTGTCAAGATCTATCAGCTCTGAAATTTTCAGACGAATCGAACAACCCATTTAAACAAAATTTTGCAGTTTTTTGTTATTATTTTGAATATTATTATAGATATATATAAACTGTAAGCAGCAATAATGTTCAGCAAAGTGAGATCTACAAAAAAGTTAATATGACCATAATTGTCAATTGACCCCTTAAGGAGTTATTGCCCTTTAAAGACATTTTTTTACAATTTGTTCATCAAGTTTGCTAACATTTAAAAATCTTCTCCTCTGAAATACAGGTGACCGATTCAGGCTCTTGAGGGCCTCTTGTTTAATTTGGATTCATTATTATTTGTAGAATAACTACTGGTTGTTCCAGAAAATACTATGTCCCCCCAGGGTAGGGCTCTTTTTTTTTAATTTTATGTGGGGGTGGTTGTATTTGAAATACCAAAATGCAAAGGGAGTGTTGTTCTTATTTATTTTTATACGCCCGTTTACGGGACGTATTATGGTATACCGTTGTCCGTCTGTCCATCCGTCATCAACATGTTGGACATTAACTCAAAAACGCTTTAACCAATTTGCATAAGACTTTGGTGAATTGTTTATATCTATTGACGTGAGCTACTTTCGTTTTTTCTAAATTTTAGATTTTACTTTTCTGAGTTATGGGGTTTTATTCATTAAAAAAGGGGGATTTTCCAGTTTTCGGAAAATAACTCAAGAATGCTTTCACCAACTTGCAAGAAATTGTGGTGAATTGTTTATATTTATTGACATGAGCTCCCTTTTGATTTTTATAAATTTTAGATTTTACGTTTCCGAGTTACAGGGTTTTATTCATAAAAAAGGGGGATTTTCCAGTTTTCGGACAAAACTCAAAAATGCTTTCAGCAGTTCTTATGAAACTTTGGTGAATTGTTTATATCTATTGATGTAAGCTCCCTTTAGAATTTTATAAATTTTACATTTTACATTTCTGAGTTATGGGGTTTTATTCATTAAAAAAGGGGGATTTTCCAGTTTCTGACAATAACTCAAAATGCTGTCAGCAATTCTCATAAAACTTTAAATTAATTGAATTTATATCAATTGATATAACCAATTTCATGTTCTTTGACTACATTTATTCAGAAACCTATAATATGTCAAATATTTAATTTCAGTCCAAATTCAGACCTGCATCAAGCTTGAATATTGTGTCCATTTTTGCCCCAACTGTTCAGGGTTGGACCTCTGCGGGCGTATCCAGCTGCAATCAGCGAAGCAGTTTATTAATTCTGTCGGTGCTGGGGTTGAAAAAGGGCCGTCCCTGGGCGGTCATACTATTTTCTGGAACAGCCATAATTTCATTAACACATGTTCAATTTAACAACAAATTTATTTTTAAATAAGAACAAAGGTTAACCAAAATTATAAATTATTATATACTGTTGAAATTATGTTAAAATTTCTAACATACATTATCAAAATGTGTATAATTGGCAAAGATACAAACATCTCAGTAACAGCACAACATAATTATGAATCTGCAAGATTTATTATACGACCAGCAATAGAAAAATATTGATTGTGTTTACACAGGATATTTTAAGAACTGCTGTAATTCATAAGTTGGGATCAGTTTTTTTTTGTATTTTATAATTTATGATTATTTATTTTCAGAGACCTGTAACCAACACAAGACCAGCTGATCAGAGGGCAGAAAACCAAAATTTGGAATGACATGTATACAACCAACACAAGACTAAAGTTTGGAATAAGAATAAAAAAAATTCAGAAACATATTATTTTTTTATTGGTTCATGAAGCCAAGAAAAAAGAAGTCTAAACTTTTGGATAGGTCTATCTCTAGTTAGTCAATGGAAAAAAAGCAATAGTTAGTTTGATTGTATTTCAGGTATTTTCTTCATTTGGGATATTTTAGAAGTGTATACAAGTTGTGTAGAATATATATTTGTAAATTAGACAGTCGGCTTTGGGCTTTTTTCCAAACTTTTTTCCTAGCTTGTCATTGTGTAGTGAATCCAGCTGAATGAATCTACAGTAAATATTAAGGAATATGTGGTAGTTTGTTGTATTTCTGAATAATTCATTAAAAAAATGTTTTCCTTCGTCAAAATCTACATTCTAGAATTTCCACCATCATAGTGAAATCTCTATTCTAGAACACTGAAACCCTAAACATTCAGAAGTTGCAGCATGCACCAAGATGTCATGTTGAAGGCTGTACATGTACAGTTACCTATAATTGCTAACATCATCAATATTTGATTTTAGGACAGAGGTTGTCTCATTGGCCATCATACAAAATCTCCTTTTTCGAATAGTTTTATGTGCTAAATTTTTTAAAGAAAAGTTGCTTTTGTTAAATGGAAATGTGTAAATCTTGTACTTCAGTATTGCAAAAGTTAAAAACTAAGACATTAACCTTGAACAACTGTGTGAAACATTAATTTGACAAAACTACAGGTTTAATGTAAAAGATAATGCAAAGTTTTTGGGAAAACGAGATATTTATACATTTGACATTGAAACCTGGCAAAAAGGTAAAAAAAAAAACTTTTGTGACTATATTATGCACAGCTGGCAGTTTGGAAATAGAGTACATATCGACATTGTGTCCATCTTTCCTACATAGACAAATTTACAACTTAAAACAGGTCAAAAGAATAAAATATAGACCCTGTTTACTTCTGCAATGGAATTTTATTGCTCCTATCAATCAAATGAGGAGAAGGGACATTTAAAGTTGTATTGTTACGTTGTTACAACGTCTTATGATGGTAATAAATTACGTCACAAATTACGTTGTGCCAACGTTGTGTGGATGGTTGTCAGCACGTGCCTTGGAGTCCACAAAATTACGTTGTACCAACGTAATTTTACTACGTTGTCACAACGATAGTATTACGTTGTCACAACGTAATGTCAACGTTGGATTGTTTACTGGGATATAGTGGTAAAAACATGTCAAACAAAAAACCCGCTCAATTTTTCATTAATTTAAGTTCAAAATGTGTAAAATAAATGTTGGACTAGAAATTGACAATCAAGGGGAGCTAACGCCGTAATTTGCTATCCTTCCAACAAAAATGTTCTAGATATTTCTCGAATTTTCAGACACACTGTAACAAAAGACCTACCATTTCTAAATAAGGATGGGGTTACTTCAAAATAGGATGGTTAGGTAGGCGGGTTTTTTTTTTCGACCGTGTTTTGAAATTTGTTTAAATTGCATGCATAATTCTTACAAAGACTAGTCTTGGGCAGAAAACTTAACATTGAAAATTGGTAATTAATTGAAAGTCACTGGACCATAACCTACGGGAGCCCGACTTCGAAATAAACATCAACCTGATATATACTGACAGTACGACACGGACCATTTGATTTTCTGAGGGGGATATCTGATCTGGCCTCGTTTTCCATATAAAAAATAATCTGGCCTGTTCAGCTACTAAATAAATTATTCTGGCTTCATATTCAGAAATATTCCTTCGTCTAAACGAATGTTTGAAAATCTTCTTGCTTCGGATTGACTGAAAAATGTATGGTAAAACAAACCTGGCTTAATATAAAATCCCAGCCCCTTCCCCAGAATATACAATGGTCCGTGTCTTAACACAGCTTTGTAGAAGATATCATTGATCTATCGTAATTATTTCCCTTCAAACTGACTAATTAGAAAACTTACCATATGTTGACGCCGTCGCTGTCGGAAAAGCAACACTTATGTCTCGCCTTTCGTCGCATGCGTGACAAAAACTAAGCAGGAATACTCTAGTGATAGTCATAATAGGGACATGTATCTGCTTATATTCAGGTTCTGCATAAGAAAGCGCCGTGATATTAGCTTTTTGACATATATTGATGTCTACATTCCATTCAAGGTTAGAGTTCCAAGTAATTATATTTTCCTTCGTGCTGTACTAGCAAGAATGCACAATGAAACAATGAAACTCCACATTGACCGATTAACCATGAAAATATGGTCAGATGAAATTTACCAGATACACATGTGCACCTTACACAAAACATAGTGGCCCTATTGCTTATAGTAACCGAGAAACAAGCAATACCACAAAAAAACTCAATACTATGAAAATAGGGTCAATATCAGATGAAACCAGACAATCGGACATGTACACCTTACGATCAGTCCACACTAAATATAGTGGCCCTATTGCTTTCAGTATCGGAAAAACAGACCCAACAAACCATGAAAATGAGGCCCATGTCAGTCGAACATGTACACCTTTATACTATTGCTTCTAGTATCGGATATTGGTTGGACCACAAAAATAAGAACAATCACCGATCCGTGAATCCTGTTTCACGGACATGTAGACCTTGCAAAGGACCACTAAACCAAATATATTACTCATTTATGATTATATTGCACTGTTACATCCGTATCTCAGGTTGGGGGGTGTGGCGCCAGCAACCTAGTTTAACCCCACCATATCTGTATGGGCCTGTAATTATCCAGTGGATTATTTTCGTTTCATAGTTTTGTACATTAATCAGGCCGTTGGTTTCGTTTGAATCGTTTTACAGGTCATTTCGAAGCCTTTGCTCATTGTTGAAGGACAGTTGTCTCGTTGGCAATCACATTTTTTATACGACTAATTGTTTTCAAGCAGTCGTCGATCCCTGAAAACAAGATAAATGACAATGGCTACAGCATTCACTAGATTGTAATCCCAGTTTTTAATTGTCTGTGACAGGCGAGACAAACACATGTAGGTATTAAGAAAAATTGTCAGTTGTGTAGATATACTTTCAATGCATGCAAAATAGTTGGCAATACAACCATACTAGTTTGTCAATGAGGAACGAAGTATATTTTTTTCAGTTATGTATCTCTGATGATTCGGTCAAGAATATTCTCCTTTTATCTTGCTTTCTGCTCCAGTACTGCACAGAGAACCCTTTTAACATATATTATCTTAGCTGTGTGAACCTCTTATGCTTAATGATACCAACACTTATGACTTAATTCTACATTTATTTATCTACATAATGATATACAACATCCAATTCTGTAGTCCAATTGTTTCATCTTCTCAGTTGGGTACCTCGTGCTATAGTAAGGTATATAGGTTATTTTTACTGACCGTGCAAGACCCTCATCAATAGATTTCAGATACAAGTGCCTCAGCCAGTGTGGGTACTGTAGTAGGGATTGTTTCGAACTAGCAGAGAGGAGTTTTGCTTGTTAATGTCTCTGGGGACAATTAACTTGCTATCGTTTCATAACCAGAAAGTGTAAACTAATACACTCTCCTTACTTAATATCTTAAAATACTCCTCCACCCAAATAAGGTTTCCTATTGGGATAACATTATCATATTTGCATTCCGATTTCTTGTGGAATACAACATTAATACCCATTTCAGTGTACACAATGCATTTTCATAGAACCATCATCTGGTATGCATAGACCAAAAGTATTGGAAAGCTATTCAAATCCATGTGTCAAACTGAGAATATAATAAAAAATTTTATCACTTGTTTTTCAACTTTTACTTCTTTCTTTCGAGTTATTTTTCTATTCTTTGAAACAAGAGGTAGAGATACATACATGTACATTTTATGAAAAATATATTGGTCTTTCGATAGGACTTCCTTTTTGATGTTAGTTTATCACATTAAACAGTCTAGTCGCTCATAATTTTAGGTTTTTTTCTTTGAAGACCTGACGGTCACCTATCAATGTGCCCGTTCCAAGTACTAGTAAGCTATATCTTTTCCACGTTCTGAAATTTTATGTTAGGATTGTTGAAGACCATAATTCATCTGCATGTGTCTTCTGATTTTGTGTTGCATGGTTGCTACTTCCTCGAGTTATACCTAGCATGTCCTTTTACTCATTTTTCTTTACATAATTCACAACATATACATACATTCAAATACACTTGTTCCAAAAATAAATTCAACATAAATTCTTTTGACCAACAATTTTATTACATTATATAACAGTTGCTATGGTTACTCGTCGCCATCTTCCTCCTCCTCATCCTCGTTATTGATCTGGAAGTATCTGAGTTCATAGGAATCCTTGCTGCTAGCTACAACTCGTAACCAATCTCTCAGATTATTCTTCTTTAAGTACTTCTTTGTCAAGTATTTCAGATATCTGAAAAGATAGAAATCATTTTAAGTTTACGAATGCAAATTATTTCCCGTCATTGCTTTTAATTATGTGGGGTTTGTTCAAACCAGTCTGGTGTTTATTATTTTCATTTGAGGAAACATGCAAATAACAGATTTTATGACTGCAGCCCCATTTGCAAATATTACATGCATATCAGGAACAGCAACATGTTTTTAATCGTCTTATTCAAATACTATCATAGAAATTTTTGACTTCTGTAAAAACTTTTTAGATTTAATACACTGATCAGTGTTGTCCTTCAATCAGAAATAAAAAGTCGCGTTGTTTGTTTCACGTTTATATCAAACGGTAATTCCAACTTTTCATCATCAAAGGACAACTTAATCATTGTATTGCAGCACATGTTTTACCAAATTAATCATGTGACAAGAGTTTCAAACACTTGATGTCTAGTGATTCACACAGGGCAATTGGAGCTTACAACACCCTTTACAAACCTATTATACATATATAGTACCTATAGCTATGGAATATTGTAGACACAGTGAATCACCACAATGACAAGCATTTCGTGTAAAAGTTATAAATAATTTTTTTTTTAATATAAAATCACCTTGTGTGTACAGTACTGTATTAATAACAAAACACAAGCCATTATAATTTTCAGAAGACCCAATTGCCAGAAGGAAAGAATCACAGTGAATTACAGTATGGGTTTGTAATAATAATATAAATTAGACGTTGGAATTCCAAGGCCAAAAATAAATAATTGTTTGTTTCCCCAAACCCGACCCTATCAAGTCAGGTGTGGGTAGGTAGGTAGGTAAATTATTTTATTTTTTTGGGAAATTTTTTTTTTTGGTACTTGTAAAAAGGAAATTACAAACCATCATTGTAGGGCAGTATTTTAAATTCTAGGGTGTATCAAGCTATCAGTTTCCTCATGTCAGATATATTAAATAAAATATATTGAAATAATTTATTTAATTGGGTTTCTCTTGGGTGGTAATTTTCCAATAATGACACAGTCTCTGCAAACTGGTAGAACAATACGATGTGTTTTAATAGCATCTTGGTCCTTTGTTGCCCCCACAGCTGCACAGAAGGCACAGATATCGGGCTGTGCCAGGGTAGAGGCATAATACGGAAATTCCACATGTGTATTACAGTGTATCTGTAGGTGCACATTCACCACGCCTTCAAGAGCATCACCTGAAATAAAGAACAATAGAGATCTTTAATAAATAAAAAATAATATCCTAGAGTACTTTGTATATATATATTGGGAATTTTCAATGAATAAAATGTCTAAAATACTGAGCCTTCTGTTTATTATATTAAGCAGTATAATCTGTCAGAAATCTGTCTAAGTTCAATGTCAGAGAGTGTACTACTAGAATGAAGTTTATACCGTTCATTGAAGTATGCAATTTTCCACTGAAAGAAGGATTTAAACATTGAAACCATATCAAACACTGAATAACTCAATGGAACATGCATATAAAATACAATCAACTGAGAGTGTATGAACATTTTATTGTATGTTAAATGTGGAACTTTCATTCAATGTTGCTTCACAAAATCATGCTATGCAAGACCATGTTATTATATATTAAAAGTGATAAGAAAATCTTTTGGGAATACTATAAAAGCAAACCTTCAGGTGTAATAACAGATCCACAACAGTAGTTGTACTTGGTTTAAAAATTAAAACAAATACCAAATATCAAATTAATGTGCTTTAAAGATACTTAGAAAAGTGCTACGAAAAATTGAGATGGAGTATGCACGGATGGACTGCGACACAACGGTGAATCATATTGCTACCCCCTTAGCAGAACATACAAATATACAAGACTATAAACATCAGGCTGACCAATTACACCCCCATCCTTCATATTGATTCAGTGATTCAATGTTGCTGTTTTATGCCCGGGCAGCATAAATTCAATGGATATATTCAGCCGATGGACATGAAGTGTATGTGTGAAATGATCATGGAAAGAAGCCTGCTTTTTACTAGTCAGACACGCTGAGCCGGATCTTTAACGTGCAAGCACACATTGAAGATAACAGTCTGCAGGAAGTCGTGTCGCCCTACTCGAAACATTATTCTGATTCCGGGCAAACCAACTCTGAAAATATCCTGACTTCAACTATTGTTAGTTTTTACAGAAACATAAATAAAGTATATATTTTGTATATATTTCTTTGATTTAAATACTTTTGATAATAATATTATCTTTCTGTTTTCCGATCTAATATAAATATTTAAACCAGATTGTTTTCTCCTAAGTCTATGATGAAAATACACAATATCACGTGGTTAAATCTTCAGACATGATTAGTTTACATGTTATCGTGACAATGCACAATACCACGTTATAATTGACCTAGATCCAAACATGCAGTGTACATGGGTCGTTTCAAAACAAATATAATTGCGTTGTCATTATACTTGTTTAGAAACTTTCATGTTCACAGCGCTTATAAACATTCACAGTATTAAAAACACATATGTTTTGTGAAAAGGCAAATAGGTTCTAATATTTAAACGATTTATTGACTGCAACTTAGTCTTTACTTTCCAATTTACTATGATTGTTGATACAATGTTGCGTTGTAGACTAGTCATATAGGGACCGTATCAAAGACGTAGATAAATACCTGTATAAATGATCGAAAACTTTCGAGACGTTCCGAGAATTTTATTCCGACTTCCGGTCGAGAGATATCGAGTGGCCCATAGAAACATTCAAACTCGCCAATATATAAGCGTGAACCCCTCAGGGGGTTCACGCAAAAAATAATTATTATATATACATTTGGTGCGTCCGAATCTAATTATGATTTTACTTTCATCAGGAACCATACTCCATACAGTGATCGTTTCCGTTCCGGAACTATTTTCCTTTGTAGTTTGCGGATCGGAGCTGGAACTGTTGGGGAGTTTGCTTCTTAACCATAAAGGACATTCTTTATGTGCCTGTTCCAAGTCAGGAGCCTGTAATTTAGTAGTTGTTTTATTGCAGTTTCTCGTATATGATTTTCGTTTATTGTTTTTTGTAGTTTGTTCTTGTGTTATTCCGTTACACCACTGTCCTAGGTTAGGGGGAGTATGTTCAAACATGTTTTACTCCGCTACATTATTTATGTGTCTCCTAAGTTAGGAGCCTGTAATTCAGTGGTTGTCTTTGGTTCATGTCTGTCATATTTGTTTTCGTAAATTATTTTGTTATAAATTAGGTCGTTAGTTTTCTCGTTTGGATTGTTTCATATTTTTCATGCCTTTTATAGCAGACTATACGGCATTTGTTTTTCTCATTGTTGAAAGCCGTACGGTTGCCTATAATTGCTAACATCCGCTTCATTTGAACTCTTTTTACCGAAGGTCCTTGTTAGTGTAATTTGAGGTTTGAAAATCGTATTATTATGTTTTACAGGTAGGAACGTCATTAATCCATTAAATGTATGAAAACTGAGTTTTGATAAATTTTTGGCATAATATAAATATTGAGTATTTTTTTTTAAATAACGAATAAAAAGCATTGTATAGTGCTGAATAACATGTCGATTTTATTTGTTTATGAAATGATAAAAAAAAATCTTTGAAGTTTATAATTTATAGATATTCTTCGTATCAAAATTCAGCCAACTTAAAACGCTATATTTGAAACACATACATTGTATGCTTACATGTAGTACGTATACCCGGATGTAAACACAATCAAATATAGACGTAAAGATATGTTTTGGCGGCATATATCTATTTTTAGGTGGAGTATCTACAAAACTATCAATGTATGACACTTACACTTTGACCCTTATTGACTTAAGAATTCCAAGTTCGATAAAAGATGCGGATACTAAATAGTTGTTTCGATTTTCTTGAACTAAAAGAGCTATTGAAGGATTGTAAGAGGTATAAGTGTGAGTTACGTTTCACCGATTTGTGGTTTATTATTTCCACATTTAAAGACAGACCATTGGATAGTAGAAAAGTGGGAACGAGGAAGACGTGTTGGTCTTGATGGGGTTTACAGAATAGGGAATAAAGAGCAAAATATGTAAAAGAATAGAGAAAAATAGGTTAAAAAATAAAGTGTAGAGAATAAAAGGGTGCTGAAATATAAAGAAAAGAAAATAAGGGTAAAATTTAATAAAGAATAGAGAAAAAAATTGTCCAAAAGTTTAAAGAATAAAGAAATAAAGGACCCCCATCCAGACCCTCAGAAGTGTCATGTAAATTCTAAGTACTATTATTTTCCCGTATTTTATTAGTCATTCTTAGGACTTTCCCTGCTTGTTTTAACATGATCCTGTTTATAAAACATTAAGTAATAAATACGTTTGGTTTTTTTTTTTTTCATTTTCTATAAAAAAAAATCTTGATCAAATCACCAATATTTATCATGATTAAACTTATAAGTAGATTAAAACAAAACTTTTATAAAAGAAAGAAAAGCGATAAAGAATAAAGCAATTTTCATAATTATCTACAATTAATTTATAAAAGTAAGTATAGTTTACAAAAAAGGATGTGATACCGCCATTTGCCTGGTCTTTCCATGTACTAATAAATTGGAGTTAAGAAAGAGATGAATGTGCACAAGTCGGGAGCGGAACTAAGAAGTTTTAGGATTCGTCCTAGAAAAGGGAGAGGACGTTTTGTCCAATTTTTCGTGATTTTAAGGATTAGTTGGCAAGTTTCTCTTAAAACTTTTAATACCAATTGAAAACAGACATTCGTTGCGCCACAAAGCACAACGTAAAAGTATAGCCCAAATGATACACTTTAACCAAAATTACAATAGGCTAATATATGGATGCGTTATTTATGAACATGTGTTTATAAAATTATGTTTTGCATTATTTTAAATTCCCAGGCACTAGTTTATCACATGCAATGATATTTGATTTTAGGATTTTCATACCATATTCAACGTCAAAGCAGCTAGCACATACACACTTACATCATAAGTCTAGGGTATATTGTATTATTTAAACTTGTAAATCTGGCACGTGAGTGTCTATGTGGATGTGGGATGGTACGTCTTTAGTTCTGTAGTCCTCGTCGGGATATAGCTTTTTACGCAAATGCGGCGTACAGCAAACCAACCAGTTATGTAGACTTTAGTTTTATATTCCATTTTACTATATTTTTTTTTTTATTTTACCTCATTTTGCTCTGTTTATTTTTTTAATTTCATCTTAGAATCCCCTTATCCGCTGTTTTTTTTTTGTTTTTGTCCACCGTTCTCTATATTTTATTTTGTTTAACTTAATTTTCTATTCTGTAAATTCCTTCAAAGACCATTCATTTTGAGGTCACTATTTCACGGTCTGTCAATTATATATCATCATTTATTTTGAACACTGAAATAATATTTTACACATTTTTTTTTAAATTCCAGTTAATGTTAAAATATATGAAAATACAATCTTATTAGTTAACTTATCGAAATAATTAAAAAAAAAAAGGGTGCTACTAGCGGATCAGGATCTGACTAGCCTTCCGGGCACCTGATGTCACTACGGTTTCTTTTTAGGGTTGATGTTGCTTAGTCTTTACTTTTGTTTTTGTTTAGTGTTCTGTAGACTGTCTTTTGACTTTTCGGTCATGGTTTTGTCTGTTTTTCTGTTATTTATGTTTAATGATTGCCCCTCGATAACTTCTGCATGCCTACTTACATAATATCGAAAATAATGTAACAATATTAAAATCACCGTGTTCCATGTCCCCGTAAGTAGCGTCCTGAACATGCATGAAACATTTGCCACTCGACGTTAACCCACCACCAATTAATCAATCGACCGAAAGTAGTATTTGTCAGGATAGAAAATGTAATATTCAAAAACTAGAAAAAAAGACTATGCAGTTTTTTTTTTCTTTTTCTGCAGATTGAAAGGCCATCTTTTATCTTATAAGGATCACTGTCATGTGACAAAAAACAAAGTATGAATGAGAGAATGTTGAAAAAGCTCTAATATAATTCTCTCAAAGAAAAATAACAAACAAAAATGGGGTCATGTTGTTAAGTGGTTGCCGTTTGTTAGTGTGGTTCATAAATGTTTCTCGTTTCTCGTTTTTTATATAGATTAGACCGTTGGTTTTTCTGTTTGAATTGTTTTACACTAGTCATTTTGGTTCCCTTTATAGCTTGCTGTTCGGTGTGAGCCAAGGCTCCGTGTTGAAGGCCGTACTTCGACCTATAATTGTTTACTTTTTACACATTGTGACTTGGATGGAGAGTTGTCTCATTGACACTCATACCACATCTTCGTATTTATATCAACATACTCGTTGACTTGCTATATAACACAACAATTGATTGACAGTACATTCTTTAATGTATCTTTTTTTAGAATCTTGTGATAGTGTCATAATGATTGCTGTTCAACAACCACCTATGTGGTCTCTTGGTAGCTTGCTTGTCTCGTGTGCGTGGAGGTCGACAGTAGGTTCGATACTCGTCTGGGTCACCCCATAAAGTCTCTAAAACTGCTATAAAAAATTAAATAATCAAACAAAAAGATAAACACAATCTCAGCATGTAATTTGTGACAGCAGTTGTTTCGAGGGATCAAGAAAATTACTATATTAAATCGATTTCAGCATTATCTGTCTTTTCGCGTCACTAATATTGATGATCACTCGAACACTCGAAAAGTTAAAACAAAATAACTAGCTACATTAACGTTCACATTATTTCTTTTTCTTTTTTTTTTTTTTTGAGGCAATGTGTTAATATCAATAAATACCAAAATATAAACGAAATCATTAGTATTTGTCACAAAAATACATATTAAGATATTTGGCTAAACCAGTCTGCATTCCGTTAAAAAATAAATGAATAAATAAAAGTACTAGATATACTCAAAATTTATAATTTGTATTTTATAAAAAAAAAAAAAAAGAAAAAAAGAAAAAAGAAAAAGAAAAAACTTTCATACTTTCATTAAAATATTAATATTTTTAAAACTATGAAATATAAAACCCCCGTCAACCTAAAAATAATTTTATCATCGTATCACGATTGTTTGACCTGTACCCGGAGTGTCACCTCCACCGCGTGTGGTAATAATTTACCTTGGACGGTGTTTTTGTTTCCTTCTTATCAAGGTTATCTCCCTGAGAGGCTTCCCCAACAGTCTTATCGGCGATGAAGATATAGATGGAATGTCGGACCCCTGGAGAATATAAATACTAAACTGTTTAATTTGTTAGATAGTTTAATTCGAATTCTTCTTGTGAAGTTTATAGATTTTAATATAATAAGGTATGTATATGAATTTAATTTTTTTATTTTGTTTTCATTAAAAATATAAACGTTACTATTTAAAACTAATAATCATTCTAGTAGCAATTCATATTTAATATTGACTTTTAATTGTTGAGTTGAATAAAATGATTTCAAAAAGATAATTTCTATTTTTATTTAAAATTCATGTTTGAATATAGATTATGTTTTGTTCTGAATAAAGTTTTGAACTATTGTCAACTGAACGTTCCATAAGCTCAGACTAATCAGTGTGTATAAATATAAGAATTTACTTGATGAAGTAAGATAATTTAAAATTTATAGAAATCTGAATTTGTAAAAATTAAATTTGTCGATGGTTATAATCTTAGATCGAGTAAGTCAAAGCTCCTCTAAATTAACTTCATGCCAGGAATATTTTTAACAAATCTTTAAATTATTTAAAACAATATTTATTTAATAGATATAGGAAGATGTGGTGTGAGTGCCAATGAGACAACTCTCCATCCAAATAACAATTTATAAAAGTAAATATGAATAACACTATGTTCTGTTGTTTTGAAGATACACATGTATTTATTATTATTAGCTCCTACAATGGTTATTCTACAGAAACATAAATTTTGTAATCTATCAAAAACCTCTTCGACACAGGGACACATATCTTCCGAAAAAAAAAATAAAGAACTTCTTTTAAAAATATCAGTTTTACTTTTCTATCAAAAATCAATTACACATTGTTCCCATTTATTTTATTAGGGGTTTCAAGGATGATTTTAATAATATATAGATATATGTTTCTGTCAAAAAGATGTTATTGTACTAGTGAAAACAAATGTAAAACGAACAAATTACGCTAATATATTTCATCGCGAATATGTAAAACCTGAATTTTCTTACTTAAATACATTTTTTTGGAAAAGAATTAAAAAAGAAATTACTAGACGCGAAAAAAAGTATAAACGAAACTAAATTGGTTTACAGTTACTGAATTAAGTGAATTAACTTACATCCACGTTTAACCGAAAGGACGAAAGTAATTAACTGCATACATGTATATGAAATTTGAAAAAAGTAATTACCTAGCTTAGGTCAAATAACAGAAAGTCAGACATTTAATATTACTAAATCGTCTATTGCAACATGTCTCGACAGTTTCAACGCATTTCAACATAACCAAGATAACCAAAAGAGACAAATAAAATATACAAGTCGAAAATACCGTGGTGTTGAACAAAGTAGTCTTTTTTTTTTCGGAAAGAGATACACAAAAATTGACATCCAATTTCGGAAACTAAAATTATGTATTCAAACATCTGAGAGGAATTTAAAATCTCCTTCTGACCATGTTTATGTTTCAATGTTTAAGTTAAAAGATCGGTTTTTAAATTTTAGATATAAAAAAGATTTTTGTAGTTCATAGTAATGCGAACAACAGTTTCGTTAAGAAAACAATCATTAGACAATATTGGGCAATTGTTTGGCTTGATTCCGTGTAACCAATTTTATTAATACGGGAAATGCATTGTTTTGTTTCCTTTGTTGACTAGCATATATCATGGACAAGACACGCATTTTTAAGTCTGAAATCTTGCTTTGCATACACTGTATCTTATTATTATTAGGACAAATATATCGTTAAATTTGAGATGCATATCAGCTAGCTGACGGCCTGTTTAATTAAGAAAGCCTTATCTAATATTTTGCAGAATTTTTCGGAGCCAAGTTAAAACGAATATCGCGTCAAACATCATATACAGAATATATGTAATGTCTGTAAAATGATATAAATGTACAAAAAAATATATATATTGAGCATACGTAACCTTTTCAGGATGTGTCACCAAGTTGCTGTTTTATTCGTTTGCTCTTTGTGTGCAATTGCAAACAGTATACCAGTTTCAATGGAGAAAGGTAACAGCAGTCCTGCAGACATTCTGAGGCATCAAGATCAAACAAAAGCTTCATCGCCGCGATTCATTAAGTTATTGCTTCAAAACACATTGAATGAAGCTCAAAATGATTTATCCTGGCTTCCGAACTACAACCATGGGACGCAAACTGTTTCTCGACAGAAGCGCCAGATAGATTCGGCTAATCAACAAGTCTTGGACTTTTTTAACACTAGCAAAACATCAACTGGGACTGGTTCTCAGCAGTTCCGTTGGGGACGATCTATCGATAAGAAGCAACACAAAAGCCACAAAGGAGTCAGTGCAAATCAACACCAAAAACGTGAGCTGACAATCGACAAATTAGATTCAGCTTCACTTGCTGCTCTTGCGCAATTTTTAAAAGACAAATTGTTAAATGGAACTGGTGGTATTCAGTTACGTTATGGACGGTCCCTGAAATGACGAACTGAGATTGCGATGAACTCTTCGTTAGGAATGTTGTGCAGTATTATAATATTATTATTTGTAAATAGAATCTCAGACTTTGTTATTTATTTAAATTTTTTTGTTATATGTAATAAATCGATTAAAACTTTTAATATGTGGACTATATTCATCTATTTTGGCATACTTTACGTTAATTATTTCATCCTCTCTTTTTGTTGTTTCTAGTTTCTTGTGCGGGCCCGTTTCTGTTTTTCACGCGATTGGGAAATCCAGGTTTATATTTTCAAGCCTGAGAAGACTCCTTACAAAGATTTTGTTAGGATTGGCCACGTATATGCACCAGCAGCTTTTTTCAGCTTTAGCAATCTTTACACAAAATATATTAATTTTTGTTTAAACACTCCTTTAAAATGCAAATCTTAAAGTCACGTGAGCAAATTTGTTCAGGCCGGTAGCTGAGGCATAAACCAAAAAATCATTTGATACGCGAAAATAAATCCTATTTGCTGGCGAATTCATTCGTATGATCGACTATTTTGAAGCACATTTGTTTCTTAGTTCTTTTTATATCCCCACTCCGAAAGGAGGAGTATACTGGTTTCCTCCTGTCTACTGGTTTCCTCCTCTCTGTCTGTCCGTTCGTCAGTCCGAAGCGGACTAACAGGAGACTTTATTTTGTTGTTTTCCAGCAGTAATTAGAAAAATAAGTGTATTTCACCATTTCAAATTGACATATTTCGACTTCAACATTTTGCAAACTTCAAATAAGTCATGATACATACATAATCCGCAATGCATTTCCTTAATTCAACGAATGGTGCATTCAAATATACATGTCAAAGGGAAAGTATTTCTATTGCTGCTCATTGTTTTGACGGTTGCGGGAAACAGCGACCATTACGTTTCGTAACAGAGCGCGCTCTGTACAGCATGGCTGCTGAAAACTTTGACTATGTCTAAAAGGGATGCGAGTTATACATGAAATAAGACAGCAACCTACACCCCCTTCCCGAAAAAGAAAATGTATATCTATATATAGGCAGATAATATATGTCTCTGATATAGGTAAACATTTTGTATTGAATTATAAAAAAGAAGTGTCTTTACCATATGCCAAGCCATGAACAGCCAAGAAACCATATGTCATGGCTTAGATAGCCCAGAGTCTAAAAATTTGTGAATAAATTTAACCGGGACTACAAAAGGTCTGCGATTAACACCGAATATTTTACAATACAAATCAGTATGACTTAATCAGACAATAAGTAACGAGGTTTGTGACTTCGGAAATATAATATGTGGGGGAGGAACACAACTCGTATTAATACTCAACTTTTTTTCTTTTCTATCACGATCAATACTAGCAAGCACAGCCTCTTCACTCATTACACAAATGTTACATGATTTAGCACATTTTCTAGAGGTATATGTGAAGTGTGAAGTAGGCCGATTGACTCACAAAAGAACTTTTATGTTAAAATTGTGGGTGAGGGGACTTTTATTCAGTTTGTGAGTAAATCGCCTCAGCTACACAATAACCTCTAGAAAAAATGTTTTCAATCCTTAAATTCTCAACCCAAACATTTATTATTTTTTTCTTTCAATTTCAAATTTATTGAAACCCCAGGATTCCATTCATGTGTTTCGCGCATGAATACATCATTGTGAAATCGTCCTATAGTGTTTACATTCTTAAGGAAAGTGGTTTCGGCAACACGGTCTTCTATCGAAGTGTAAATCAAGGAAAACATTTTCACGGATCAATCCAATTTAAGTATTTGAGATATGCAAATCATATATATATAAGAAATTTATCGATATAACAGACGACTGACATCAAACAGCACAGATGCAAATACATCAGTACTAAAACATGTACTACCAAACCATTGAAAGCTTATAGTGACTGAAATCATACTCAAAGTACAAAAAAGTACTAAAACTACTGATGAAATATTGTTTTGGTACTCAACCCTTTTGCCCTGTAAAGCTAATTAAAATGAGCAGTGAAAATCTATGAACAGAATAAGATGCAGAAAAGGAAACAAATGAAGCATGTTGGTCGTGTTTCGAGCTCTCATTAGCTGACCAATAATAAAAGAAACCATTATTTCACATAACATGGAAATTATCTTATTTATACATCTACTAAACAAAATCTTTCCATCCCCATGACAGGTTCTTGATGACACATTCTAGTGACGGCTTGATGCACTAAGACAACATGAAATGTTTCCATCAGGCTTAATTACGAATTTAAATTAGATAAAACTTTAATTCAATCTAATTCCTTCATTAATTGAACAACTATACAATAATAAATAGAATAGAGAATGGAAGCGGGAAATAGGCCAAAGGGACAACAACCCGACCAAAGAGCAGAAAACTGCACAAGGCATCCAATGGGTCTTCAACGCAGCGAGAAAATTCCTATACTATCGTGTTAGTCTATCAATGTTTACTACTCTCGGCATGGGTCTATCGCCTACATTGAAGCTTGAAGTCTCTGTGGAATTGATGTTGCTGAATTTCTTGTCTTTATTCCTGCATATAAAAAACAATCAGATTTAAATTAAGATCCTGTGTTCAAGCTTTGCTTACAAGGATTTATCAACACTCCGTTTTACTTTCTGTTCTGATAATTATTGCATCAGCCAATGAAATTTCAGCCTTCGCATATTTGAAGGTGTTTATTAATCCGACAAAACCAGAGTATCCCGAAAGGTCTTTAGAACAGAAAGAAGATTTGAGCGTTTTCAGATCCTTGTAGGCAAAGCTTGGGCTAGGTGGCCGAGTGGTCTAAGTAGTCGAACTATACTGTATCACTAGTCTATCAACAAAGAGGTTGTGAGTTTGAACCCCGCACGTGGCAGATGCACTCGACTCCAATCTTAATTGACTAGGGTTGGCAGTTTTCCTGCCGATGGTCAGTGGTCTCTCACCGGGCACTCCGGCTTCCTCCACCAATAAAAAATGACCGACACGAAATAAAACAATAGCTGAAACACCAACCAATCAATCAATCAATTTGATCTAGGGAAATTTCTATCATGAGCTTCGAAATTAATCTACAATGCAATGCGTGTAATAATAAAAATATGTCCGATATAATTATCAAAAATTTTGCGTAAGAGCTCTTAATTGAAGCTATTTATGAATACATTTTTTTTTCTTATATAATTTTTTTTGTTGTATATGTCTCTGGTTTTATCTATCTTCGTTATCATGATATTTAAACTGTTATTATCATTTCAAATATTTTTTATGACTTATTGTGTTTTAAATAAAACAGATGCAAACTAGGTTATACTGCGGAGGTATAACATATGGACTTGCTTTTGCTTATTAAAGGACATATACACGCAAACACAATAATCATGATGACCTATGTCAAATGCATGGTTAAAGATAAGTTATGTAAAATCATGATGACCTATGTCAAATGCATGGTTAAAGATAAGGTATGTAAAATAGGATATGATGATTAAGATTATAAATTACTTAATATTAATCCGGGATATCTTTAGATATATTTATTTGATGGCTTTTATATCAAGACTACGGTGGAATTCATTTCGCTGTATTTGCATTGTTCATTTTCCTGATTTAATTGTATTTGTCTCACTCTGAACCTTAAAACGATCCATTCATTCCATTCTGGGATTTTCGGAATTGCTTCATCAAATAACCTATTTGCCTTACTCACTTCTGCGAACTACTGCTGGTGTATCAAGCCCTCTTAGTTTGATACTTGTGGACAGGACACCCTTTTGTGCACCTGAGTTGGAGTACCCCGAATGACCCCCTTTTTTCCCATGTAGTTTAATTTTAATTTATTTGTTACTAAATGTTTAAATTGTTTTCACTTGGATTATATTTCGAAGTTACTGACAAACAGAATTTGAGATATTTCCCGGACGACTGATATGTACTTAGCTTAAGGCTTCTAGGTCACCCTTTTAACGAAGCACAATATTGAAGCGAAAAAATAAAATAAATATAACACAAAAATAACAGAAATGAACACATGAGACTTCCATCCTCAGTTCTAATGACTCTTTGGCTTTTTTTTTTGGAAAAACAAATTGACATTTAAAATGTTAAAAGTCAGAGATTTCCACATGCAGTAATCCGTCGCCATCTGGAATCTGGTTCCTCCTACAAGTTGTTACGCTTCACTGAACACTGCCTAGCTATGTTCAAATACCTGAATGATCAAAGCAATGAAAGACATCTCAATTTGTCAAAATCTTTTACAGACATCGAACACATACGAGCGATTAACAATGCTTGATAAATTGATTAATCTATATACAATAATTTTATACCGGAAATAGAAAAAAGTCATCGAAAAATGTCCTTGTCAACTACAAAAATCACAAATTATTTGCTTTATTCTTGAATAATTTCCCATTTCTTGTTTAATTGTTCTAAATTATCGACGATCGAATATTTATGATACTGATATAATTGACGTTTATTTAAAACCGGCGTCTTAATTTTTGGAAACGTCAACAGCAGACGACAAATTGATCAATGAGTTTTGAATTTTTAGGATTGTCTGTTTCGGACAAAACGTATATCATTCAAGTCCTCGAACTTGCCAGATAAAGTCTACATTTCGATTCGGCACTGAATCAAACAAATATTTTCATGCTTACTTTCAAGATGGATGCATCAGACTTTAGAAAACGCGGGAAAGAAATGGTGGATTATATTGCAGATTACATGGAGACGATAAGTAATAGAAGAGTTACACCGGATGTAGAACCTGGATACCTCAAGGAGAAGCTCCCAAAGAAAGCTCCGAAAAAAGGAGAAGAATTTAACGAGATTATGATTGATGTGGATAAATATATCATGCCTGGAGTAAGTATTTACCTCTTTATTATAATTACGGAGGGTCTCGATTGAGATTAGGGGAGTGTCTAATTTCTTTCCAAAAAAATTCTTTATTTTATATTTGTTTTTTGTTTGTTTTACCCTTTATTCTCTATGTTTAAGCACCCTATTATTCAGTATACTATGTTTTAGCACCCCATTATTCACTTTTCTTTAATAAGTTCGGACCAATTTATCTTTATTCTCTAAACCCCAACAAGACCCTTATTAAAGGAGGGTTCGGTGGGATAAGGTTTCAGTTTGGGAGTTACGAACCACTAAACATTTTCTGGGTTAATTCACATATTCACAAGTATATAAAAGTAGACAATATAATTATTTTGATGTTTAAAATCGATTTGTTGAAATACTAGTAATAATTTCTACTTCAAACAGTACGTGTTTGAAAACAGTAATGAAATTTGGACAGGCTTTAAAAGTCAAGGTTTCATCAGCTTATCTACACAGTATAAGAATTTTATTTTAATATATGCATTTCAATTTTGAGTAATTTTATCACATTATTTCATCATTGTGAAAATGAGCAAAGTTCGAGTTGCAGAAACATTTAGTTGTGCGCATGGCTCAATCTGATTAAAATTCAGACGTATATTAACTCGCCTGCTCGTACATATAAGTATATAAAAATCAAAGAACTATATTTTAATTAGATTGGGGCATGGCTGAACCAGTTTACAATTTTTTAATTTGAAAAAAGATCGCATCAATTTTAGACAGGCTGACGAAGCTCTTAATCTGATCTAATAGCAACTAATTAAAGTTCGATATCTTTCTTTCTTTCTTTTTTGACATTTAAAACAAGAAATCATCATCCGCTCCAGATGAATTATATTGAAGATTGTTTTACTGATGAACAAGAAATATTTTCGTATAAACATATAAATCGTCTCTCTCACCCCTTTTCTTTTTGTCTTAAAATAATCATGTGATAATAATAAAAAGGCGAACAATTTGATTGTTGACAACTGTTAGGATATATTGCGTATACGTCAATGAGACAACAACCCAACGATAAAATAAAATAAATCTCGAAAGCATCATACATATTTTAACAAAACACCAGTCTGGAAAAGATGTGAATATTAAATAAGACAGAAACAATTAATCTCAATTAGTACCAACTTCACTAAATAACAAAAACAAGTGAAAACCTGATGCTTCCCACTACTCTCTCCCCCCCCCCCCCCCCCCGTTTGTATGGAGGAATGGAGGAACATATGAGACAACTTTTCGCCTGTATAAATGTGTTATAATTCATAATGGGATACTTGTATTAACATCCAATATATAAGCAAGGGCTGTATGTTCCAGGGAGAATACAAAGTCACGTATTGTATAAGCCACATACTTTCTCAAGAGTTCCAATAAACATTAAAAACTGGACTTGACCACAGGACAGTAAAAAAAAATTAAAACACATATTCAGGTGATTTTATCTATAAATCAAAATTTTGAAGAATTTCATACTGACCTGTAGGAGTTCATTTTAAATCTAACAAATGAATCTCAAGACATTTATTACCCAGAAATTGCAACTATTTTTTTCCTTTATTTTCAGTCTTCAGTTTTTAATAGTGGTTGTGACCTTTGAACTTTTATTCCGTTAAAATGAATAGGATTCTTCTCTATTTTCTTTATCTTCCATTTATACCTCAAATTTGAAATAAGCGGTCATCGATCAGTACCAGAATTTATGACAAACGAGATGATTTTAATTTTGAAATTATAAATTTCCCCCACCTTAGCAGTAATATACTAACTTTACCTGCATAAATGGGATACACATTCCCACCTCATTCGGTGTTCAAGAGCTTGCAGCTGCTACTCGTAACAAAACGTTACCAGTGTCTGAGCAGAAAGTTAATGAACCAGGATTATGTCAAAGAACGTCTCGTCCTTTTTCTAAAAATGTTCATCGGAAGATACCAAGACCTTGTTGATAACTATCCCGTATCCACTTTACAAATAATACATGATGATCTTGAAGTATAGATTCTACGTACTGACGTTTTTTATCATCTTAATTGCGTGTTGTAGTGTTCTTTTTATTTGTCTTTGTATAATTTTAACCATTACTGTTTTAGTCCATTTTTGGTAATATCCTTTTGACGTAGCTCGGTATTTATACATCCCGTAATTGTGTTATTGTGCTATGGTAATTTTTGTATTCTTGTCTTTCATTTTTGCCAAGGTGCTTTGGCTATAGAGTGTCTATATGCTATTTTGTTTTTCTTTGTTGACATAGTACTAGTAATTTTTATAGTGATTAAGTTTATAACACAATGTTGACTGCTGTACCCCAATTTTAAACATTTTTACCTAATATTATGTCTGTTTGTTTTGCTCACACATTGTTGTCAATATAATGAAATTCTACGCGACTGTCATACAAGTGAGAGATTTAGCTAGCTATAAAAACCGGTTTATTCCACCATTTTCTACATAAGGAAATGCATGTACATTGTACCAAGTCAGGAATAGGACAATTGTTTTCCATTCGTTTGGTGTGTTTGGGCTTTTGATTTTGCCATTTGATAAAGGACTTTCCGTTCTGAATTTTCCTTGAGTTTGGTATTTTTGTTATTTTACTTTTTTCATTATAAACTCAAAAAGGGGAACAGAAATAACCATTCTGAAACCAATTTTGAAAATAACATTCTATTTTTAGTAGCAGTAGCCATAATCGTCAACCCATTGACCCAAAAATCATTAGGCTTTTTTCTCTCTCTTTCCTTAATCATCCACCTGTACAAGTTTCATTCCAATCAAGCAATGGAAACTCAAGATAACATTCATAAACAATTTTTCGATTGTTTTTGTATTTTTTGTAACTAGGACCATGCCCTTTGACCTGTTAACCCCAAAATCAATAATTTTTACCCTCCTCCATCTGATCTGTAAGAGTTTCATTCCAATCAAGCTAGGGAAACTAAAGTTACCATCCAGATAACATTTCCCTATATTTTGTTTCTTCTATTTTTAGTACCAGGGGCCTTTATCTTTGATCTATACACACCAACATCAATAGGCTTCTTCCCCTTCCACATATCTGCCATCTATATAAGTTTTATTCCAAATTAAAAAGCGATACTCATGTTGTTATTCGGAAATTATTTGTTCCCCCCTTTCCCCTCAGAAAATCAAATGGTTGCTCCCTAACTCAACCATTTTTAATCCCGATCAGTCGATTAAGAAAAACGTACATAAATGAACATTGCAGTTATGAGGGTCTGGATGGGGGTCCTTCATTTTTGTATTCTTTAATTTTTTAGGCCATTTTTCTCTATTCTTTATACTTTTTGCCCATTATTCTCTATTCTATATATTTTAGCACCTCATTATTCTCTATTCCTTATTTTTTTTGTCCATTTTTCTCTATTCTTTATATTTGTTGCCCATCATTCTCTATTCTGTAAACCCCATCCACACCCTCAGTTATTTTTTTGATTTTGCATTTTTCAGATCACACACTGGCAACATCCACACTTTCACGCATTTTTCCCTGCTGGAAATTCATTCCCATCAATTCTTGGGGATATGCTGTCGGATGCGATTGGATGTGTTGGATTTTCTTGGGTTCGTATCTACTTTTTGATTGGTTAATATTTAAAGATGATTATTTTTTTACTATCTTAATATTCATTTTGGTAAGAGTTTAACCTCGTCCGTTAATTATATGATTATTATGAGGCATTTAGTGAAAAAAAACTTAGAGTATGCATACTCTAATGGTACTAGTGTGATGTACTTAAAATTCGCTGAACTTAGAAAAAAAATTCAGATTTGATTGAATGCAAGATGAAAAAAAAATAGATTTAATGTGATCCTACACATGCGAAATAGTTCTGTAAGTGTTGATAAAATGCTTTATCTAGACAAAGATTTTGGTGGCATTTTTTAAAATTATAAGTTAAGTAAAACAAGGTTATTGTTTTATGTTTATTGATGTGTAAACTGTGTTATTCGCGACTTTAAAAAAAAATATACGCAATCCAATTAAAATCTGATCTATCGCAACTCGCGTGCCCATATGAGGTTTACGAAATCAGAGAGCTATATTTTAATTAGATTGCAATAAACTCATTCAAAAATAACTTTAAAGTGACCACAAATATATATATACACAAAGAAATAAAGCGCTTTTAGTCTGACGAATGGTATAAAGTCTGATGAGCTGAATACTGAATTTTCTAATTGTGATGTAACACTCCTATATTGAAGATACATGTAATGTAAAAAGGTGTAAACGTCTTTTTACAGCTGTTTTTTTTTTTTTTTCATTCTATGTATTGCTGGGTTGCATAATGTATGAACATCTCATCTCTATTTTTTTTAAATGTATCATATAAAATGCCAATATTATAATATTTCTATTAAAACAGGCAGCAAGTCCAGCCTGTACAGAACTAGAAATAGTTGTCCTAGATTGGTTTGGTAAGTATACGACATTACATACAGAATAGTTCTTTGAAATGCTCCACACTTTTTTTTACGATGACTACATTCTATCGTGGACTGTTCATCGCTTAATGTTTGCAACGACGGAAAATACACATGGACGATGTCACAGCATAGACATGATATTAGGAATGTACATTTTTATGATACACTGGGTTTGAAAATACCATTGGAAATTTATAATCTGATTGCAGGTATAAATTCTCTTGGTCCACTTTACTCAAAGTATGCTGACTGCATTTTCTAAAAGAGCTAAATCTTGTTGAAATTACCACATTCAGTGAAACACTCGTCTGAATAGCATTATAGTTAGCGAACACTAATTGATTATTTTGTCTCGTTTATGTAGGAGATTGGCCAATATGCAACGTATATTATGGCATTTGCATGAAGAGGCACTATATGTTAATTTTCCACACATTGTTGAATGAAGATAAGTTCTTTTAAAAATAAGAAAAATCCATATTGGGCAATAAAAAGCCAAAAGCCGAAGAAGAACAGATAACACTTATTTAAAGATAAATGTTAAAAACGAAAATACACCAAACCTACAAAACCACACACTAAAACCAAAGACTGAACACACGAAACATACTACACACCGGTGGTGAAGCCACGTGCTCCGTAAAAACTAATGTGTAGTTTCTGCTCAACCAGTGACACCCGTCACCAGTCGAGTTAGCTATGTTAATGTAGGTGCATGATATATACCATAGCCTGTTGGTAGATTTCTCATGTATGTCCCCAAGACATTGCCAATCTCATTAAGCATTGATATACGTTAGTTAGGTTCAATATAGAATAGATGATTAATTTTGTTATAGGCAAGATGCTTGGCCTTCCTAATGAATTTCTGCATGAAGGAGGAACAGGCGGAGGGGTCATACAGGTAATTGTTCAGTTTAAGTAGTTGGTATCAATGTAGATGTTTCGAACCATATGTCATTGAGCACTTAGACCATACGCGTAGGGTCATGACCATATGCGTGTAATCTGTGACATATTGTCTGAATCTGGATTAGAGCCTTGAAGTTCGCTAGTCATGATAGTGTCAATTAAAAGCGCCCGCTAGCCATGATCGTGTCATTTAAAAGCGCCCGCTAGGCATAATAGTGTCAATTAAAAGCGCCCTTTAGGCATGATAGTGTCAATTAAAAACGCCCGCTAGCCATGATAGTGTCAATTTAAAGCACCCGCTAGACATGATAGTGTCTATAAAAAGTGCCCGTAAAACAGTTGACTTTTTGTTTAATATTTGATTGAGATATATTTTGAATCTGTCTTCCGAATTCATTCTTCCTGACAAACCACCATAGATAAATATGTTTAGTATACTTTGAACTTGTGAATTAAATTTACTAGGTTATCCATCGAAACTTTATTTAATTAATCATGAATATCATTATTACCGTATCATGGCATAATTATGATTAAAAAAAACTAAAAATTTGATATTTGTAAATTTTTATAAATTCTTCCAAAATTTAAAATTTATTAATTTTTATAAACTCTGTTTTTATGTTAAATCGAAGGGTCATACCTTATTAAATTTATATTACAGTAGAAAGCGTTAAACCAAGGATATATATAGCAAGACTTGTAGTAAGTCTTACTGTATGCATGCTTGGTTAAAAGACCTTGATCGTGTTGATTACCTGGACCATATAAGAATATTCTCATATGGTCATGACATACTCATATTTTCATTTATATACGCTTGTTAATTCATTTTTTCATTGACAAAAGCATTGTTAGTTCCTTTTCGTACAAAACGTTAAATTGAGATTGAAACTCCGTTACATTTATTTTAAAATGTTAATAGAGGTTCAAATAGTTTTATGACATCCATGTTTGTACGATACCTATTCATAAAAGACGTGTTACGAAATGATATATACTTGGTATTTTTTTATTTTTTCAAAATTGATAGTGACAAACCTCTGAACTTAACAAAGTGACTAGTCTGCGTTTGCTTTTTTCTAGGGTTCGGCCAGTGAGTGTGTTCTTATTACACTTTTAGCAGCAAGACATACCACACTTAAAGATCTGAAGGGAAAATTCCCATTTGTGGATGACGGTATATTACTTCCTAAGCTGGTTGCATATTCATCAAAGCTTGTAAGTGTCTATTTTTAGCGTCGTTAAATTATTCCTGTTGCGTCCTCGATTTCCATTTCCGTCGGTGCAATGCTTGCTCGGTGCACGTTTGTCTGAATTTAGTAGCTGTTGGGTCCTTTGTTTGGTCAAATAATAGACCTTGAATCGGTTGATGTCCCATTTTATTGTACGATCTGTTTTAACGGACTATTCGATCAAGTTATTTAAAGCAAAATTTTCTGAGCTAATTTGGAACATAGAGCTGACATTTATTTTTCTTTTTCATAGATATGAGGGTCTGAATGGGGGTTTACAGAAAAGAGAATAATGAGCGAAAAATATAAAGAATCGAGAAAAACGGACGAAAAAATAGACAATAGAGAATAATTGGGTGCTAAAATATAAAGAATGGAGTATTTAATGGGAAAAGAATAAAAAGAAAAGAGAAAAATGGTATGCAAAATTAAAGAATACAGAAATGAAGAACCCCCCTCCCCCATCCAGACCCTCAGATATTTGTATACACATATATATTATACAATTATAGCCTTTGTATGAGGTCGATACAAGGATATATTGACCTGAAAGAAGTATATTGACTGAGGACGGAGTCCGAGGTCGATATACTTCTTTGGGTCGATATATCCTGTATTGACCTCATACAAAGGCTATAATTGTTATATTATTAATTTCAGACCATAATTGTATCAAAATCGTCAGTGTAATATATTCGATCAGTTGATTTTGTTTGAATTTTATATATATCATATTGTCTCCTAGACAATAGCAACATATTAGTTGTTTTTTCATTTATTTTTTATGGGTTGTTTTTGTACATCTTATGAATTTGAAGATTTTTTTCTTCAAATAATCGATTATAAATATAATTTTTTTTAAACTTTTAACAATATCATGAAATTCATTACATGACGTCACAAAGTATATCGGTTTATAGATATTCTAAAAATAGCCGTGCAATATGCTTTTTACTATCCGCCGTTTTATATCTACCTTCGAAAATATAGTTTAACATGTGACTATCCCCGAACGAATCAAATTAGTTAAAATATACGAATTAATAATATAACGTTATATCATATACTATTAACGATATATACGAGAAAGAGAAAAGAAAACTTTTTTTGTATTACCTTTGGCTCTTATTGTTATATTATGACATATCAAAAAGACCCAAATTGAAAGTGTCCTCTAGTCTAAAGGTTTTAAAAATGTAATAATGATTTCATTTTGGCTCAGTAGAAAATGTGTAACGTTGAAACATATATAAAACATGAATGTGTCCATAGTACACGGATGCCCCACTCGCACTATCATTTTCTATGTTCAGTGGACCGTGAAATTGGGGTCAAAACTCTAATTTGGCATTAAAATTAGAAAGATCATATCATAGGGAATATGTGTACTAAGTTTCAAGTTGATTGGACTTCAACTTCATCAAAAACTACCTTGACCAAAAACTTTAACCTGAAGCGGGACAGACGGACGGACGGACGGACGGACGAACGAACGAATGGACGCACAGACCAGAAAACATAATGCCCCTACTACTATCGTAGGTGGGGCATAATAATTAAATTTACATAAGAACGAGTAGCGACATAACTTTGATCAACAATTGTTATGATATTGTAACTATCATATCTATTTAGTTAGCCTAATTTGTTTTGTGTGGCCTAAGAATGTTTACATTATATTTTGTTATATTGTGTACAAAATAATACACATTGTGTTACAACTATGCAGTTTAGAATTCACTGGAACAATCACTGATACTCATGGAATGATTAGAACTTTCTATTTCACTTACATAACGTTTCCAGAATGATCATAACAAAAGATGCGTTATTTAAATTTCTAGCGTTGTCTAGAAGTTTCCGTTTGAGTATATATATAAGTATGCAGACTCGATAGATATAGATAGACCTAGACATCGAAAGACATCAACATTCTCAGCAGTTGGATTGACACTTTTATTTACTAACTACATCATACTAGATTGTGACCAATTGGATATAATATTCTGTGGATTCCGAGAAGATTTCCGGATAAAGAAAAGATAAAAGATTGGACATATATTTTGACAGTTAAGTTGACATTTCTTTTTATGTAATACTTCTTGTAAACTTGTGTATAATAAATCTTGTTAAATTTTATTATTGATTTGTGTCTTTTGTTGGCTACAACTAAAAGTCGATTTGTCTGTTCATAACAGAAATTGGGGGCTCGTGTTCGGGAGAACGTTAATATCTTATTAAAAAATTTTTCAGTATTTTTATTAGAACTAGCCAACAAAATTCTACAATATGGCATTTGAAGCCGGTAAATTTTTGAAAACGCCAGACCTGGAAGGGTTTGATAATTTAAAGAAAGAGGAATTAGTGTTGCTTGCTAGACATCTGAAATTAGACTTTAGAGTATCTATGAGAAAACAAATTATAAAAAATTTGGTAATAGACAAACTAGTTGACGCAGAAATTTTAGGTGAAGAGGCTTTTGAACTCAAGGTCGAAAATGTTGATGCTTTCAAATTAAAACAGCTTGAATTAGAACATGAACTTAAATTAAAACAATTGGAAAAGAAAAGCAGAACTTGAAATGAAGGAAAGGTTAGAGATGGAGAAGATGAAAGAAAAAGAAAAGAAGATGATTTTAAATTAAAACAGGCAGAACTTGAAATGAGGGAAAGGTTAGAGATTGAGAAAATGAAAATTGAAATGGCAAAAGAAGAAAGCAACACTAAATTCCAATCAAAATCAGAACATTTTAATTTTGATGCAGCAAAAATATACGTTTGATTCCCAAATTTTGTGAAAAACAGTTGACAAATTTTTCCACAGTTTGAGAAATTGCTCAAAATTTGAAATGGCCGAAGCCTTTTGGACTACAATGCTGCAAAGTGTTTTTGAGGGCAAGGCCGCTGAAATTTACTCAGCACTTTCATCAGAAAATAGTTCTGATTATGACGCGGTTAAAAAAGAAGTTTTGAAAGCTTATGAGCTAGTGCCAGAAGCATATAGACAGAAATTTAGGTCTTATAAAAAGTTTGATTCACAAACCTATGTTGAATTTGCTAGGAAAAGAAGATCTATTTGATAAATGGCTTACGTCAAAGAAAATAGATAAAAATTTTGATAATTTAAGACGATTGATGTTATTAGAAGAGTTCAAGCAGTGTGTTCATTTAGACTTAAAAACACATTTAGATGACAAAACTGTTGAGACATTACAAGATGCAGCTGTTATATCGGATAATTATACTCTTTCACATTAAAGAAGTTTCAAAGGTCAAAATTTTAATACTTCGAGTGGAAATTACAAGAATCAAAGCACTGAGCGTACTGATCATAAGCCTGTTGCACAGCATAAGAGTCAGTCTAGTTGTAATATGTCTAGTCCAAAATTTGATACTTTTGAGAAGAAGTCACTGACTTGTGCTTATTGTAAGAAGAATGGTCACCTGATGGCTGATTGTTTTAGACTCCAGAAGAAGAATGAAAGAGATAATAAGCCCAAGACCGGTGCTTGTACGACACCCCGTGTTACTAATACGTTAGAATGTCCTGCGAGTCAGGATTTTAAGTCCAGTTTTTGTGATTATATGGAGGATTATAAACCTTTTATGTCTGATGGGTTTGTTTCTATTGTTGATAATACTACTCCTCAGCCTATTAAGATTTTACGGGACGCTGGAGCTTCTCAGTCTTTATTGTTAGAAGGTGTGTTGCCTTTGTCCGAGGAGACTTCTGTTGGTGCCTCCGTTTTGTTACAAGGTGTGGAGCTAGGTTGTATAGATATACCCCTCCATCGTATTTATCTGAAGTCAGATTTGATAACTGGACCAGTTGTTGTGGGTGTTCTTCCTAATCTCCCTGTTGAGGGTGTTTCATTATTGCTAGGAAATGATCTAGCTAGGAACAAAGTGGTTGCTGAACCAATTGTTACCAGTGAACCGGTGGTGGATGTTAAATCACCTGAAGATGATGCTGAACTGTATCCAGCTTGTGTCGTTACTAGGGCGATGGCTAGAAAACAGCAAAATGAGGATTTGCAAGAAGACCAGTTTGATTACATGGACCTTTCTGACACCTTTCTAGCCGACATTGAAGGTCCCGGTACCTCAGAGAAGGCCGTAATAAGACCACCTAGTATAAGCAAGAATGTAATTATGCCATGGCCAGACGTAAACAGCCATTCATTAGACCGAAGGAAATTTGTCGAAGAACAAAATAAAGACCCTGAGGTTCTTCAGCTCTGCAAGAGGACTCAACCACAGGAAGAAGCAGACAAAGTGGCCGAATGCTATTACCATCAAGACGGCATTTTAATGAGAAAGTGGTGGCCCCCTGATGCTACCCTAGAAGAGGAATGGAGAGTGGTATACCGAGTGGTGGTGCCTAAAGTTTATAGGCAAGACATTTTTGGTCTTGCTCATGACACCCCCTTGGCTGGACGCTTAGGTATAAGGAAGACTTGCCTTAAGATCTTGCAGCATTTCTACTGGCCAAGACTTAGAAATGATGTCGCAGAATACTGTAAATCATGCCATATATGCCAGGTTGTTGGTAAGCCTAACCAGAAAATACCACCAGCACCACTTCTGCCTATTCCAGCCTTTGAAGAACCTTTTAGCCGAGTACTCATTGATTGCGTTGGACCTTTACCGAAGACCAAGACTGGAAATACGTATTTAATGACGATCATGTGTACCTCCACTCGTTTTCCTGAGGCTATTCCGTTAAGGAATATCAAGACACCTAGTATTGTCAAAGCTCTGATCAAATTTTTTACGCTAGTAGGACTTCCAAAGTCTATACAGTCCGACTAGGGTTCAAATTTCATGTCAGGTTTATTTCAGCAAGTCGTGTACCAGTTAGGGATTGCTCAGTATAGGTCAAGTGCTTATCATCCAGAATCTCAAGGTGCCTTAGAACGTTTTCATCAAACATTGAAGAACATGATCAGAAGTTTTTGTCTTCAATTTGACAGGGATATGGATGATGGTGTTCACTTTTTACTTTTGCGGTCCGAGAGGCTGTTCAAGAATCCTTGGTTTTAGTCCCTTTGAGTTGGTATTTGGTCTTACTGTAAGGGGACCTTTAAAATTGGTAAAAGAAAAGTGGCTTACTGAACACACTGACTTGAATCTTCTAGACTATGTATCTAGATTTAAAGAAAAATTGTATACTGCTTGTCAAATTGCTCAGAACAATTTAAAACTGTTCAGAATAAGATGAAAATATGGTATGATAAAGATGCCATGGACAGATTTTTGAGCCTGGTGATAAGGTACTTGTATTTTGCCAGTCCCTGGACATCCATTACAAGCTGAATATTGTGGTCCTTATACCATAGAGAGTAAAATTAATGATTTGAATTATATTGTAAAACACCAGGTCGGCGTAAACAAAATAGTGTCACATTAATATGTTAAAACCATATTTTGAGCGTACTAATGAAGGTGAGAGTAAACCAGTTGCCACTTTAGCCATGGTTAAATTGGAGAACAATCATGACAAACCAGATGTAATTGAACCACCTTTTCGTTCTAAAACTATGGAAGAGACAGTTAGATTGAAAAATTCAGAAATTTTGTCAAATTTAGATTCAAAACTTGCACATCTGTCTTTTGATCGTAGAGAAAAATTAAAAGCTTTGGTATTTTCTTTTAAAATCTTTTTCCAGATGTGCCAAACAAAACCACTGCTGTTTGTCATGATGTCGATGTTGGTGATGCTTCTCCAATTAAGCAACATCCTTACCGGCTCAATCCACTCAAACTTGAATTTATGAGACAAGAAATGAAATATATGCTTGACAATGATATTATTGAACCGAGTAACAGTGAATGGAGCTCTCCTTGTCTGATTGTGTCCAAACCAGATAAAACCTTTCGTTTCGTAACTGATTTCAGAAAAGTAAATTCTGTTTCAAAATCTGATTCCTATCCGATTCCAAGTATAGTCGATTGCATTGTTAATATTGGAAAAGCAAAATTTGTGAGCAAATTTGATTTATTGAAAGGTTACTGGCAAGTCCCATTGACACAGAGAGCTCGAGAAATATCAGCTTTTGTCCCACCAGATGGCTTATTTCAATATACTGTAATGCCGTTTGGCATGAAAAGTGCTCCAGCTACATTTCAAAGAATGATCAATAATGTTATAAAAGATTTAGACTGTTGTTATGCTTATATTGATGATCTTATTGTATGTAGTGATAGCTGGGAAGAGCATTTAACACATTTATATGATACTTTTGATAGATTGTCACAATCAAATTTGACTGTTAATCTTGGTAAAAGTGAATTTTGCCAGGCCACTGTTGATTATTTAGGGCATAGAGTTGGCCAAGGTCAAGTGAAACCTATTACGGCTGAAGTGGATGCAATTACTAAATTTCCTCCTCCTACAAATAAAAAACAACTTATGAGATATTTAGGCATGATTGGATTTTAGAGGAAATTCTGTTCAAATTTTGCTACTGTTGTTCAACCATTGACTCATCTTTTACGGAAAGATTCTAAATTCATCTGGAGTGAAAATTGTCAAAAAGCTTTTGAAAATAGCAAATCACTTTTAATCAATAGTCCAGTTCTGATCACTCCAGACTTTGAAAAACAATTTCAACTTACCGTTGACGCAAACGATGTAGGAATTGGAGCTGTTTTATATCAGGAAACAGATGATATCATATTTCATATTTTTCTAAGAAATTAGATAAACATCAGAAAAATTATTCAACTATTGAAAAAGAGTGTTTTCCACTGTTGTCTGCACATCAACATTTTGATATAAATAAATTTGGTGTATTTACTGTCTTCTTGTTAAAAGTATTACTTTTATTTTCAATGTTGTCAATTTTTATGGCGACACGCCCACTCTGACGTCGTGTATTCATACGCCAACTTGTGTGTACGTTGTTATTGTTAATATAAATAATATAAAAAGTTCTCTGAGCCTTATTTTTGATAGAAATTTATTTATAATGAATGGCAATAATTTATTTTGAATTTATTGAACCATAAAATTAATTTTTGACTCTTCACATTTTACATAATCCGCTTCGCGGATTATTCAATGTGAAGAGTCAAAAATTAATTTTATGGTTCAATAAATTCAAAATAAATAATATCCATTCATTAAGTATATTTAAATCCCACTGTGCATCCTATTCTTGTTTATACTGATCATAATCCTCTCACCTTCATACATAAAATGAGAAACAAGAACTAGAGATTGACTAGGTGGAGTTTATTACAGGAATATGATGTTATTGTAAAACATATTAAAGGTAAAGATAATGAAATAGCAGTTGCTTTATCTAGAACTTATTAAATTACTGTGTATATACTATGTATTTTGTACCTATTATTCATGAAAAGTTTTTGTTACACTCAAACTTTTTTTAAGGAGGGAGGTGTTATGATATTGTAACTATCATATCTATTTAGTTGGCCTAATTTGTTTTGTGTGGCCTAAGAATGTTTGCATTATATTTTTGTTATATTGTGTACAGAATAATACACATTGTGTACAACTATGCAGTTTAGAATTCACTGGAACAATCACTTTGTTAGTCTTGTATTATTTTACTTTTAGTTTCTTGTGTTTAATTTGGAGTTTAGTATGACGTCCATTATCACTGAACTAGTATATATATTTGTTTAGGGGCCAGCTTAAGAACGCCTCCGGGTGCGGGAATTTCTCGCTGCATTGAAGACCTATTGGTGACCTTCTGTTGTTGTCTGTTCTGTGGTCGGGTTGTTGTCTCTTTGACACATTCCCCATTTCCATTCTCAATTTTACTGATACTCATGGAATGATTAGAACTTTCTATTTCACTTACATAACGTTTCCAGAATGATCATAACAAAAGATGCGTAATTTAAATTTCTAGCGACCCGATAGATATAGATAGACCTAGACATCGAAAGACATCAACATTCTCAGCAGTTGGATTGACACTTTTATTTACAAACTACATCATACTTGATTGTGACCAATTGGATATAATATTCTGTGGATTCCGAGAAGATTTCCGGATAAAGAAAAGATAAAAGATTGGACATATATTTTGACAGTTAAGTTGACATTTCTTTTTATGTAATACTTCTTGTAAACTTGTGTATAATAAATCTTGTTAAATTTTATTATTGATTTGTGTCTTTTGTTGGCTACAACTAAAAGTCGATTTTTCTGTTCATAACACAATGTAATCGTTTTAATATTCTCTTAACGTCCAGTAAGAAATATCTCATATATATTCAGGACGAGAACAAATTACCAAGAAATTCACAAAGTAGGTTCTGGGTATTAAATGGGTATGATATCTGACTTACACTCGAATAAGAAAAAAAAAACAGGTTACACAAAAGTCGCCAAAACGGCCCCCAACCATTGTTCTGCTGTATCCATGGTAACGGCAGCCATTTTGAAATTTCAGTTATGTTGGAAAGGAACAGAAATTTAGCCTCGCAACAGGCCACCTACGAACCGGTCAAACAATTATTGCAATGGTTTTGTAACGCGCAGAGAGCAGATGTTTTCTGCTTTGTATCGATCTGATGAGTTTAAGACTGATTTTTATAGTTTGTTCTTATGTTGTGCTGCTGCACCATTGTCCTAGGTAAGGGGGAGAGTTGAGCGCTCACAAACATGTTTAACCCCGCCACATTCTTTATGTGCCTGTCCCAAGTCGTTGGTTTATGTCTGTCATATTTGTTTTTCGTAAATTATTTTGTTATAAATTAGACCGTTAGTTTTTTCAATTGAATTGTTTCATATTTTTCATGTCGGGACCTTTTATAGCCGATTATACGGTATGGGGTTTTTCTCATTGTTGAAGGCCGTACGGTTACCTATAAATGCTTACATCCACTTCATTTAAACTTTGGTGGATAGTTGTCTTATTGGCAATCATACCACATCTCCTTATTTTTATTTTTATATGGCACTCTACCTACACGAGGCATCGCATTTAACCATTCTGCCTTGGCGTAGCTGTGTATTTAAACCTCCACAACTGCCAAACGGATGCCCTCTATAGCATGTGTTTGACTGCCGGATTTGAGAACACAATGTGATCATATTTCCATTTCCCAGGCAAAACCCTTAGGATTGATCACCAATTGAACTGTCATTGAACACAGTGTAGAATATATATATCTATCGTTATTGATTTTAGACATATATAAACTATTTCTAATGAAAAGCAAGCACTTGTGTAATCTGCATTGTGCTCACAAGCAGACAAATTACTTTATATACAATTATTTAAAATATTTCTATTTCCTATAGGCACACTCATGCGTTGAAAAAGCTGGTATGATTGGTCTTGTCAAGATGAGGCAGCTAGATGTCGATGAAAACTTTTCTTTGCGAGGCCATGTCTTAGAACGTGCTATCGAGGTAAGAAATATAAAGAAGGTCATAATTGGGGATACCTTTACGAGACTAATTATTGATACAATTCAATTGCATTTGCGATATAGTAGTTGTTCATGTCGATAAACTGAGAAAATGTGGCTACATTTCTATGTTTGCAATTTTTTGGTCTTAGGTTTCTGTCTCTTTGATGTTTACATTGTTATAGCTTTTTACTCAAATTAATGGTAAAAAAAGTTACACGGTACACATGCAATGAAAAATTGACATTTACTTTATGTAGTACTAGCAATTGGTTTGGGGATGTTAATGTTATTTTCTCGTGTCCTCTTTCTTCGCTGTTTAGTCTTTTTATGCCATTATAACCAAGTGAGGGTTAACTAAAAAGACCAACCAACAATGGAAGAGCTAGGGTGTTTTTATCAGTTTATTACATGAGGGTCTGAACGGTGTTTACAGAATAGAGAATAATGGCAAAAATAAACAATGAATGGAGAAAAATGAGCAAACAAAATGAAGGAATACAGAATAATGGGTGCAGAAGTATAAAAAATAAATATGGAAAATAAAAGAATTAGATAATAAAATACTGATCACAAACATGATTTTATGTACAGAATAGAGAGTCATATAGTTACAAAAAAAAAATCAAAAGTAAAATCATTTTCATGAGAAAACCGATCAAGCCTTATTTCTAAATATAAAGAAAATAAGATAAATAAAAATGCCTTAAAACTTTAAAGAATACAGAAAGTTAGGACACCACATCCTGACCCTCTTACATGTATTTGTAAAATCTTAGAATGTACTTATTGCACTCCTATGTCTACAAGAGACTTGAAACCGACTTTTATTTTTCATTTCTTTCTTTGCAGGAGGATCGTCGTTTGGGATTGATTCCGTTTTATGCAAGTATTTTTTTTTTTCATTTTGCTTTGAATTGAATGGGCGCGAAACACTAAATGTTTGATTGTTTTTGCATAAAGTCCAGTGGCAAATATCTCGGATCGGATAGACAGTGTGCCTTCCAATAGACCAACTACGGACCCTTAAAAGAGTTTTTGCATGGTTCTTTAAGGTAGATTCATGGTATACCGCCATCTTGGATTGTACAATTGCAGTACACAATCGGTCTAGATCTTTGCCCAAATCTGCAAATTTGGAGACAGATAGGCAATTTATAGGTTAAAATGTTTATTTGATGAAAGAAAACTTGGTGATTTATTGCATTATCTAAAATGTTTAAATAAATACCAAATATTTGTGTTTTTAGAATCATTTTTTCAACTTGGCCATTTAAGGGGAGATAACTCTTTTGGTAAAAAATTTATACTGGACTCATAGGGAAATTTTAAATTTTTACTTGTAGCAAGAAAACAAGTTCGGTGACACCATTTTTCTTTTATTTTCCTAAAGCATATTATAAAACCTATCTTCTCATATTTTATTTCAAAATTCTATCTCATAGATTTCTTTTATGCACAAAATGTGTTTTTCATGAACAATCTAAGCAAATTTGGGCAATTTCGTACGACCCGTAGCTTGAAAAAAAGCACGGTGACTTTATTATATTGTTGGAAAAAGCATAGAAAAATCTTTATTTTGGCAAAGTATAAACAAATTCTATCTGAGGAAATATATACCTATGATCTACCTTAAGGTGCAGATAGTGTGGCACTCTCCCTACACGAGGCATCGCATTTAACGCCTCTTTTCGTACCGGTCGTGACTTTGTATGCATACATCCCGCACAACCAAACGAACGCCCTTTTCAGCAAGATTTTTACGTACAAATTACTATAGGATGGGAGAAGTTCAAGCATATTTATATATCCCATTCAAGTTTTCACTAGATCATCTAGACGACCTTTAGCATAGATTAGGCATGGCAAATAGTAAAAACATTTATACGACTTCCGGGCGCACAACAAGTAAATCTGGCATAATCTTCAACATTATACCTCATATGATAGAAAGTTTGGAATGCAGAAAAAAACAAAAACCACACAAAATTTGGTAGCATCAAAACGAATGGGCATACATAGAATAGTAAAAACCATTCAATGTCAACTTTGCATGAGGGCATTGCAACCTTAGTTTTAATCCAATTGTATAAAGTATATCATAAAGGTGCCAATAGCTACAAGTATGTCGCACTAACTCCAAGAAATTACAGACAAATAATGAAATTAGTTTTATCTCTGACAGGTTTGTGCCACTTTGGGGACAACGGCTTGTTGTTCATTCGACAACCTGCAGGAGCTCAGTGAAGTATGTGCTAAAGAAAGCGTGTGGCTACATGTGGACGCTGCCTACGCTGGAAACGCCCTCATCTGTCCAGAATATCAACACTATATACGTGGAATTGAAGCAAGTACCCTTTTAAGATTGTAAAAAAAGAGGGGGCCATACCACCTTAAAAATTGGTATTAGTTGTGTTACACTTATGCTGCTTTAAAGATTCGTTATTCACGGCTATATCTAAAACAATTGATATATTCATCCTTTTTGAAACTTCATTTTACATTTCACGCCTGCAAAACTCACATCATGTGTATACACTCGATGTCCACTATTAGTTCCAGTCGCAGGCAGCCTTTCAGATAGATCGAGTGCATATTGTCCTTTGCCTTAAACATGTTAAATAGTGTAATGAACCGATGGTATCTGTATAGGTAGTTATTGATCCCCCGCCACTATGATCTACCATAACAGTTTTTAAGGCTTGTTAAATTTCCATTGGGAGATTTACACCGTCTAAAAATGTTTGTTTATTATACTGCTATTGATGATAAGACAAGATCTGTATTAGGTAGCTTGTAAGCATCACGAACATCTAATTTATTCATTGCAGGTATGTGTATGTTCAAGAAAGATCATGAAAAATGCTTTGATTTCCTTAAGGCATTACAATCACGTCTAATTAATTATTTTCAAAGTCTGTAAATTTTCCAATTAATAGTTATTTCATCATAATATTAGTATTCACAGTTCACTGAAACATTGTTTGGAGAAGACGTTACTAAGATGAAAAACGTGTGTCTAAGCCGTTTGCCCTTTTTGAACAATAAAATATGTTTAAACTAACCGAAACATTGTAGATTTTGTTTTTCTATTTTAATACACAATTTAAAGTTTTGTAATTTTATTTCTTACTAAAAGACATTTTGATTTTTAGAATGTGACATCGTTTAATTGCAACCCGAATAAATGGATGCTAGTAAACTTTGACTGTTCATTGATGTGGTATGTTCAATTTTGCTTTTAAATACTGGTACTTGAAATTGTGTATACTGCAATGTACATTGATAATTTCGCAATTTCTTCAACTGGGTTTACAAATCTATTGAAAAATACAAACAAATTTCTACATAGTGATCGATGATTCTTGGAAATTATAAGCTTCTGTCATACAGTAAGATAAATGGATATTTTTCATAAAATGGTAAACTAGATTCTGCTTTAGCTACATTGTCAGTAAGTAGCTTGCGCAGATAGAAGAAACATAAAACTAGAAAAAGTGATGCCCCACACTCCAATCTGAAATAACTGTATTATAACAAAGTCAATGTAGGACTTTCTTTGAGATATTATTGTATCTGGGAGACACAAATGATACCCCCGCAGATGCAAAGTGTTATTTTGAAATACACAAAGTTGAGCATGGGAGCAAATAGGTCTCTGGTTCACTGTAGAAGGAGTTATCCGGAAACGCTATGCACCTCTTATGCAAGTAAATACTCCAAAAAGGACCAAGTTCAACTATCTCCCAAAAGAGCAAATATTAATAAAAATCAAAACCCTGACCACATGCACACCTTCAATATAAGTACAAAAAGCCAGCAAAGTGAATACTTCCTAGCATTCAAACTGTAGGAGGAGTTATCTGAATAACTATAAACCCATAATGGGACGGACGGACCGACAGACGGACACACGGACGGACGGATGGACAGACGGACGGATGGACAGGGGTAAAACATTATGCCCCTGACTTTCAGTTGCGGGGGCATAAAAATTACAGACATAAGGGGCCATCTTATCTTTGATGAGTTTTTACAACCACTGGGTCGATGCCACTGCTGGTGGGCGTTTCCTTCCAACTGAATTCTCCAGTCCAGTAGTAAGAGACTCTGTGCTGGCATGCATGGATTTTCATTGATAAAGTAATTTCTGTAATTATCTGTTCATAAAGCGATCAAATCATTCGAAACACTAACGTTTGTCTACACCTATGTAGGCATATATGATGGTATGGATGTGGGTCGTTCATTTCTGTATTCTTTAATTTTTTCTCTCATTATTCTTTATCTTTAAATATAATGGCTATCCTGTAATTACTTGATAACTGTATTATGGACATTGTTCTTTTCTGTAATCAGTATTTTTTAACCCAATTCTTTAATTTTTGCAGTTGTTCTTTATATTTTATCACCCTATTTTTCTCTATTCTTTATTTTTTTTGCCCACTTTTCTCTATTCTGTAAAGCCCATCCACACCCTCATAGATGGTCTTAATAGTCAGATTTGGCACAACTTTTGCAGACATTTTGGTTTAAACGCTCTTCGACTTGTTATTGAATTGACCTTCCATCTGTTTTGATTCGAGTGCCACAGATAGATCTTATTTAGACGAAACGCCAAGGATAGATTTTATGTAATCGTAACGCGACGGATAGATCTTATGTAATCGGAACGCGACGGATAGATCTTATGTAGACGAAACGCGACGGATAGATCTTATGTAGACGAAACGCGACGGATAGATCTTATGTAGACGAAACGCGACGGATAGATCTTATGTAAACGAAACGCAACGGATAGATCTTATGTAGACGAAACGCGACGGATAGATCTTATGTAGACGAAACGCGACGGATAGATCTTATGTAGAAAAAACGCAACGGATAGATCTTATGTAGAAGAAACGCGCGTCTGACAAACTAAATTATAAGCCTGGTATAATATAATTATGTTTTGTTTTAAATCATGCGTACACAAAAGCACGGGTTACTCATAGTCCACCAGCAGTGGTACCAACCAAGTGTATGTTATAAAATTATGATACAAGTTTAAAAGTGGAATCAGAAAATAGAACACCAGAGGAGATTACTTAACACTATGAGACAAAAAAATGCGGATCAGAATAGTACACACATTCGAACGGGAACACAACAAACTAAAGCTTCGCGGATGATACCAAAACAAACCTTGAGCAAGAGTGACAACCAGTTGTTCCGAAAGTTTAAGTATATCTCTCAAACATTTTCTGCCGTACTTGTGGCATTCTTTCAAGTTACAAGAACACAAAATGACCTGAGAATAAAAACTACGAACGTGTTTGTCGTCATCCTTGCAACGGTGTAATTAGTTTTCGAAATGATGACTTAACTTTCGAAACCCTTGGTTCGATATTCGTTATAATACTGAAACACTTGGTTCCGTATTCAGTATTATTTTTACATGTGGGCTGTCACTTTTTAGCGGAATCAAGATGGTTGAAAAGGGTATTCCATAAGGGATAACTTTCCTCACTTTTACAATTGATCATTGTTTGATTTTCTGAATAATTCTTAAGGCATGTTGTTTTCAATCTTTTATTTCTTTCGGTGGTATCCTTGGGTAATGTTAATAAAATGTTTCTTATGCACAAATGTATAAAGAAGCCTCTGTAAATGATATTCCAGGGTCAGAAATAAAGAGCTCCTGACGTCATCAATGGCTGTCGACCCACTATATTTGCAGCATAAACACGATGGTGATTATATATTTTAAACTATTTAAAAAATTCTTAAGTTAATACAAAGAAATCAAAAGCCCGAATATTTCTGTAATTGATGAAGATTTATAATTTGATTTTATATTTTGTTTTTTAAGAATTTACTTACACTCGTGATCACGTACTTCGGAATAGAATATTTTCATAATACCGACTTTTAACTCCGAATAATATAATTTTTGGACATGTTACCTACATGATTAAAATTTGATGAATAGTTTCCAAGTTATTTACTTTGAAATCGACATCTTCATTTTGCCAATTTATTTTACGAGTACAAAATTTTCTTCTTACCAGAAAATTTCTTCCGAAGTTTTGCGTTTAAAGTTATACTTTCAGATTCAAATGTTAATGACATATAATTTTTTTTATATCAAAAATCTGTTAATATAGAATTGAATGCTGTGTGCTTTTTTTTTTTTTATTATTATTAATTTACACGCAATAAAGCAAGAGCCCATCGTATTATCTCATTCGAAAGCGCGTCTTACTGAAAAATGTGAGAGGTTAAGCTGGCTATAAAACCAGGTTTAATCCACTATTTTCTACATAAGGAAATGCCTGTACCAAATTAGGAATATGACAGTTGTTTCCATACGTTTAATATGTTTGAGCTTTTGATTTTGCCATTTGGTGATGGACTTCCGTTTTGAATTTCTCTTAGAGTTCGGTATTTTTGTAATTATACTTTATTTTTTCCGAGCTTCATGAAAAATGTGAAGATCACTTGCTGTAATTTCATTTCGCAAAAAGCAGCATTCATTTTTATAATCATATCATGGAACGGGTTACCAAATGAAAATTAAGAAAAAAAGAAATGCGGTACGTATTATTGCCAATGAGAAACCTATTCAAAAAAGATAATAGAACAAGTTTATAGGCAACTATAGGTCACTGTACGTCCTCCAACAATGCACAAAACCGATACTGTATGGAAAGCTACAAAAGTCCCCAGGATAACTAAATGTGAAGCAATATAAAAGAGAAATCAAACCGCCTCAACTACTAGTAAATCATAACAATACACGAAAAACAATTAATGGTAGCCAGCAACAACTGGAAAACAGATTATCGAATTGAGACCCCCAAATAAAGAATATGGCGGTGTTAATATAAATAAGAAGATGTGGTATGAGTGCCAATGAGACAGCTCTCCATCCAAGTCACAATGTATAAAAAGTTAACAATTATAGGTCAAAGTACGGCCTTCAACACGGAGCCTTGGCTCACACCGAACAAAACTATAAAGGGGCCCAAAATGACTAGTGTAAAACAATTCAAACAGGAAAACCAACGGTCTAATCTATATAAAAAACGAGAAACGAGAAACACCTATCACACCAACAAACGACAACCACTGAACAACAGGATCCTGACTTAGGACAGGTGCATAAAAATGCAGCGGGTTTAAACTTTTTAACAGGCGCCAACCTTCACCCTAACCTGATACAGTAGTGTAACATTACAACATAAAAAGACACACTATAAAATTTCAATTTAAATGGCTTAAAACTCGATGTCTGGAAGCGCTCACTTTCTTTATAAGGCCGAGAACCTTATTTCCAGTGGTTGCTGTCTACCATTATAGTTAAAATTCAGTTGCTTCATTAGATTAGAAATACAAAACGTTTTGAGGACTTTCACAATTGGCTAATATAGGCTCATATCATCCCTGGTCATGTGACTATACATTTTCAATGTTACATCACACGATGTGAATATTAATTAACAATTTTACGTTAGAGACGTTCCTTTATTCTGAAGATAAAGCAGAGGATTTCCGGGTAAGATTGCATGTGCATTTATAGAATAAATGATTGGTGTTTTGCTTATTAATAGCTATTCTTTGCCCGTTAGTATCAATAGATGTATAAACTATACTATTTGTAAAATTTATAACTTGGTAGGAACTATTGTGATACAATTTTTGATTCTGAGTTTATTAAAACACAACAGGCAATACTTTTAATAAATTTTTAAGTTGTGTTTCAGTTTATTGCCATATAGTAAATTTCTTCGATCTAAAATTATCAAAATTGTTATAAACCAAGAATTTGTATACTAGTACTATACAAAACCTTGGAAAAACCAGATCAATCGGAATCAATAGATAATCATATCTAGCTCTCGTTCAAAAAATGTCAAGTGTGAACTTTCTGTCGCAACACATGTATTGCAAGCTAAAAGCTACTTATAAACGTATGTAAAATGTACGTTTTTACCTGCGTTGCCAACGGCGAAAGCAGGTCTGTCATGAAATAAAATTTCTTCATAATATAAGTAACTATTCTAAATGGGATAAATACGCTGGAATATTATTTCTTCTGGAACAATATTACAGTATATTCCTAAAGCAGAATAAAGTGTACAGAATATGTTTTCCAAAAGGAACAGACATCATGGCATTGTCTATAACAAAGTTTCCAGGGGAACTTCTGTGAGGCGGAACAAATATTCTCTTATATTTGGTCTGCAGCTTGATAATGTTCAGCGTGTAAGCAATTTTTACACCTGTCGTGCAACCAATTACTGCAATAGTTTGATTTTTTACAACACTCAATTGTACAAGAAAAATTTTCGTTAAATTTTATTTGGCTCTAATGATTTTAGGGAATGATCAGTCATGCTTCAGTTTGCATGTTATCTCAATCAATTTCATGCAGCGACACAGGTTCGTACACGGTATTGGCCTTGTTCATGCGTAAAACGTCTGATCTGATTATATATACACATTTTTGTCTTCATGCGCGGCAGTAAGTATCCGTACGCAGGGGAGGATTCAGGCGGGGGCCTGGCGGGCGTGCGCGCCCCCTAAAATTTGCAAAGCATGGGTTGTCCTCAGCTTAATAAAGAATATTTCGATAATTTTACCTCAAAATAAATTTATGTTTGCCCCGTCCCGGCTCAAGCGTGAAAATCAATCTCGTTGAGATGATCAACGATAATCTATAAGTATAGCAATACGACTTGCTAGTATCATTACACACGTATGTATATGGGCCGTATATATTTCATCATACTTAAAGAATGTCATAACTTATGATTGATTGTCGGTGTATAACGCCTCTTTAAGCAACATTGGCTATATCTTGGTGGCCAGTTAATTGGTTGAGGAAGCCGCGGTGAACGGAGAGTACCATCGACCATCGACAGAAAACTGGCAATCGTAGTCACTAAAGATTGGAGTCGAACGCACTAGCTACGTGCCAGATTCTATCTGTATTGTTTCTTTTTGATACTTATAAAATATCAATATACAAATAACACATAACTGAGAGGTGATATAGCAGATTGTTACCTGGAGAAAAACTTTGTCAACCGACGCGAAGTCGAGGTTGACCATGTTTCATACGGGGGAAAGAAATCTGCTCTCAAACCCTCTCTGCTATGTGTTACTTATTTATCACGCTTAATGTTCTGTTATTATTTATTGTCTTTTAAGTTAATAATGTTTTTTTTGTGTGCCTCTTTTACTGGTCAATACGAGAGGGTATAGCATTAAAAAAATGTTACCGCGGTTGTAGAATGAATGCTACCCTCATATAATCAATAAAAAAACTGGCATTTTATCATAAAGTATAATTATAATTAATGTTGTCTCGTCTTATTCACTTTTTTTTTCTTTTTTTTCAACAGGTAAATGTGCATTTACTTTACGTTATATTATATCATACATAATGTAATGTTGTTTGTGGATTAAATGTTAGTTGCATACTCTTAAAAGAGTAAATTTAAAAACAATAATGGACCCTAGCTTTATTAAAAGATATAGTTTGACCAACCGTCATAAACGGAAGTTGCTTTTTGTCCTAACCGTGTAAAAAAGTATCTGAGAACACTGACGTATTATTTTTGTTATAAACTGAGATATTACACTACAGATATAAATAAAAGGAGATGTGAGGCCCCTCATAGGGGTGTCCAAGTAATCACATAATCACAAATTTTTGCCAATATAATCACATAATCATTATTTTTTTAAACAAAATAAAAATTGATCAACAATACAGTCCTAGATTATCAAATAATCAAATAATCATGAAATATTTGGTCTGGTAATCAAATAATCACTATAAAAACGGCTAAGTAATCACATAATCAAAAACCCCATGAGGAGGCTCAGATGTGGGGCATACGCCAATGAGAATGCAATCCAACGACACGAAAAACTAAAGACATCTTGAGGTCAACACAGCTTTAAACAATACACATATGTCTATCTACAATATGCTCAACTCTTAATCACATCGTATTCTGAAAATTTGTGAATAAATTGAACAGAAGCCATCATATAGGGTCTGGATGGGGGTCCTTCATTCTTTATTCTTTGTTTATTTTGTCCATTATTCTCCATCCTTTATTTTTCAGCACCCTATTATTCCCTATACTTTATTTTTTTGCCTATTTTTCTCTTTTCTTATATTTTTTAGCTATTTATTCAGCACATTTTGCCAATTATTCTCTATTCTGTAAACCCCATTCAAACCCTCATCATAGATCTACGACCAATACCAAATGACAAAGAACATTGGGATATAATAAAAGGCAACCACTGACGATGTTCCGGATTTTGCATTGGAACTTGTGGAGTTAATCCCAGTGTTTGGAAATCTCAAATAGAGTCGCCTCACACTAAATGGAAAATATATTGACTTGGTATAATAAAAAATAATGATAATAACTGTAACGGACATTTACAGGTTTTTTTTTATGTAATAATGCTCATATTTGTTCTCATCACAGATATATTAGATATTAGAATATTTGTTAAGGTTGCATTTTTATAGAATTTATTTTTTTATTTATTCACATATATTTATTGGTACTTCATGACGGTCTGGATGGGGTTAACAGAGTAGATCATAATGGACCAAACACATAAAGATTATAGAAGATTGGGCCAAAAATATAAAGAATATGGAATAATGGGATGCTAAAAAATAAAGAATAGAGAATAAAAGGATGCTAAAAAATAAAGAATAGAGAATATGGGGTGCTTACAAATAAGGAATAGAAAATAATATGAAAAAAAAAAATGGCCTAAATATTAAAGAAATGATTACACCCTGTGTATTCATATCATGCTTGAACTTGAAATCGAATGGAAATTTCAAGATTGTTCTATTCGCTTTATTTGACAATATCCAGTTTGAATTTTCAGCACTGGGGTATACCATTAAGCCGACGATTCAGGTCTTTGAAGATCTGGTTTGTTGTCAGAACATATGGAGTGGAAGGCCTACAACATTATATAAGAAAGGTACTCAGTATATATTTTGTTTTTGTTCCTCGTTATGATCGCTTTGATTAATTTTACAACAGTAGTCTTTTGTGGAAGCAGGTACATTATACCCCTGGTATGGCCTATACTGGGAACACTGTGTTTCGGTGGTCTTTTGTGGAAGAAGGTACATTGTACCTCTGGTATGGTCTAGACTGGGAACACTGTGTTTTGGTAGTCTTTGTGGAAGAAGGTACATTGTACCTCTGGTATGGTCTAGACTGGGAACACTGGGAACACTGTGTTTTGGTAGTCTTTGTGGAAGAAGGTACATTGTACCTCTGGTATGGTCTAGACTGGGAACACTGTGTTTTGGTAGTCTTTTGTGGAAGAAGGTACATTGTACCTCTGGTATGGTCTAGACTGGGAACACTGTGTTTTGGTAGTCTTTTGTGGAAGAAGGTACATTGTACCTCTGGTATGGTCTAGACTGGGAACACTGTGTTTTGGTAGTCTTTTGTGGAAGAAGGTACATTGTACCTCTGGTATGGTCTAGACTGGGAACACTGTGTTTTGGTAGTCTTTTGTGGAAGAAGGTACATTGTACCTCTGGTATGGTCTAGACTGGGAACACTGTGTTTTGGTAGTCTTTGTGGAAGAAGGTACATTGTACCTCTGGTATGGTCTAGACTGGGAACACTGTGTTTTGGTAGTCTTTTGTGGAAGAAGGTACATTGTACCTCTGGTATGGTCTAGACTGGGAACACTGTGTTTGGTAGTCTTTTGTGGAAGAAGGTACATTGTACCTCTGGTATGGTCTAGACTGGGAACACTGTGTTTTGGTAGTCTTTTGTGGAAGAAGGTACATTGTACCTCTGGTATGGTCTAGACTGGGAACACTGTGTTTTGGTAGTCTTTTGTGGAAGAAGGTACATTGTACCTCTGGTATGGTCTAGACTGGGAACACTGTGTTTTGATGGTCTTTTGTGGAAGAAGGTACATTGTACCTCTGGTATGGTCTAGACTGGGAACACTGTGTTTTGTAGTCTTTTTAGAAGAAGGTACATTGTACCTCTGGTATGGCCTATACTGGGAACACTGTGTTTCGGTGGTCTTTTGGTAATACGCACGCTTCGGGTACGGTAGGTAGGCGGTTCGGTCCCCGGTTGGGTCAAACAAAGTATACCGTGGATTCATGTTTATTCGTGGAATACCAATTTTCGTTGATTTCGTTGGTATAGGTGAACCATGATCGAATAAAGGATGTTCGCTACTCTGTTTCAAAATAACAAGCTTTTTAAAGACTGCTATAAATTCACTGTGCGTAAACGGCTGTGGGTAACTTAAGTTCGTTACTCTAACTCGAAACGAAAGAAAAAATCACAACCTTAGAGCAAATATTATTCACTGTGAATGTAAATATTCTTTACTTTATATTTGCAAACAGTCTGATACACTTAATTGATGGATAGCTTCAGAAACATAGTCAATCTGTCTATGTTTCGTATTGTGACCGATTCCGAAAAATAAGTAGACATGCGTGTAAGTTCGTGACCTTTGTCTTGGACGGTGGCTTTGCAAATGTGCAACAATATATAAGTCAGGCCTATTGTTTTATGTACTTGAACATTACAGAATCAATTTGAGATCAAATAACAAATGAATATCTCGAAAAGACAAATTAGGACTTACTAACTTTTTATTCTTCCTACAACAATTATTCTATGTTTTCCACTTGGTCAATTGGAAAGTCCAGAATTAAACACTTTAAACACGTTTAAGATAACTATAACGATGTCACAATGTCATTAATGCATCAAAAGTAATATATAAGGGTTTGATAGTGTTTATTGTCCTTTAATTGTTGAAATTATTAATCTTACAATTTTGAAAACAAAAGTTACCCACATCCGAAAATAAAGTTACGGACAGTCTGATTAGTTTTGACCAAAAAGTTACGGACATCTTATACATTTTTTAAAGTTGGCCTTGCGCTTAAGTGAACTTAAAATTAACAAATGTATGGTAATGGTAAGTGATTTCTTTATTCAAGAATCCTATAAATATTTACATAGTGCATGAAAACGTCGCAAAAGTATATTTTGTAATAATTATATATCAATGAGTTTAGAGTCCGCCATCTTGGGCTGTTAAATTACCCACAGCCGTTTAAGCACAGTGAAATTGATAGTATATAAATAAAGGAACTAAACAAGCAGAAAAAATGAAGGGTCCGTGTACTTGTTTTCGAGATATAAGCCATTGAAAATTTGGTAGGAAATAATTCTCTCTACATTTAACATTGGCACCCTTTTTCTTTCAAAAATTATGAAAAATAACAAGGATTTTATAGGATTTTCAAATATGGCTTTTAAAACTATATGTAATAAAATTATGAAAAAAAGTAGGGGTTAGTGGGGAATTTTTTAATGGCACTACATGGATAAATATTTCATGCCTATTTAGGACAAAAACAAATTAACAGTGAATTCAATTTGTGAGTTCTGCAAAGTTGGTCGACTGGGATGAAGGACGAGAATTTCAACTGCGACTAGAAAATGGGGTCGGGGTATGTTGGATAGGGACAGAAACTTGCAACAGGCCACCTACGGACCCATTAAAGAGATTGTGGAAGTTTTTTTTTTAACGCGCAGAGAGGGTGGCACTCTCTCTACTCAAGGTATCGGATTTAAAGTCGTCGTTATGACCCGACATGTCTGCGTACTAGTATGTATACATCCCGCAAAGCCAAACGGGCGTCGTCTTTAGCAATGCATGTTTTACACTCGGATAGGAAAATTTAAGGGAGGACCATATTTCTATACCCAACTCATCACCTGGGTATGGATCAAATTCAGAATCAAATTTCTGTGAAATGATGACAACGGATCGTAAACTGAGATGCGGAAGGACCTTTTTCGGGAAGTTGGGATTGGCCCATTATTTTTTTGGGAATTCGGGATTCAGCGTTTATTTTTCCGGGAATTCGGGAATCCTAGCCCCCTCTTAACTTGTGAGCTAGCATGTTATAAATCTGATTCAACATGACGTCCAAATACAAAATTTGGTACATTTAATATTAAATTATTGTTTTGTTCTCCAGAATTTAAATGAATATATGTCAATCGTAAAGTTTCAAATTTTGTGCAAACGATTGATTTTTAGATATTATAATCGATTGATATTGCAATTATTTTTTTTTATATCATTGATTTAATGACTACAAAATGGGAAAATAATAATGTATTTTAAATTATGAAATCTCTTACAAGATTACCATAAAACCAAGTATTGAATAAATAATACAACCGCATACAGATAATTATAATCCTACAAATTACCGTTGGCTCAACCTATAAAAATAAGGAGATGTGGTATGATTGCCAATGAGACAACTCTCCACATGAGACCAAATGACACAGAAATTAACAACTATAGGTCACCGTACGGCCTTCAACAATGAGCAAAGCCCATACCGCATAGTCAGCTATAAAAGGCCCCTAAGTGACAAATGTAAAACAATTCAAACGAGAAAATTAACGGCCTAATTTATGTACAAAATAATGATCGAAAAACAAATATGTTGCACAGCAACAAACGACAACCACTGACACAGGGTCCTGACTTGGGACAGGGACATACAGAATGTGGCGGGGTTGAACTAGTTTGAAAGCGCCGACCCTCCCCTAACCTGGGACATTGGTGTAACAGTACAACATGAGAACGAACTATAAAAATCAGTTGAAAAAGGCTTAACTCATCAGATGGATACAAATAGAAATATATATACATCTTAACAAAAACACAGAGTGGACGTGGCAGGGTACTTATACATCCCCACAACAAAAAGACACTAAGTACAGATCTGAGAGTACTCGCAGTAACTGACAGCTAGTTCAAAGCCAATGACAACTAATAAAAAAAAATCATGCATCTAAGACTAAAATATCAATCAGTACATATCCAACATCCAATGGATTTAGTATAAAGACGTCATTAACAGTCAGAGAAAAACATGACATTGTGCAATACCCAGATACAGGTATCGACAGATTGTAGAACCATGAATGTGCATATGAATATAAAAATAATATTTAGTTTGATTTTAATACATTTATATAGCGAAGATTCCCGAAATTGGTAGTAGGAAACTTTTTCCATCAAATATGCCTTATTCCGTGGTATTTGATTAATCAATATTAATACGTACTATTTTTTCTAAGAATATTACTAACAGGCTAAGCTGTTCTGTATGTTAATGCTTTCAGCATATACGTCTTGCTAAGCTGTTTGAGACATACGTGAAGAATGATGCGAGATTTGAAGTGATGGGGAAAGTAACAATGGGATTGGTGTGCTTTAGACTTAAGGTAATATAGGTACTAAACTTCAGGTAATATTAAGAAACATTAATAGTATTAGGGACGTTGTAGGATGTTTTGACGTGATTGCAGTGTACTTAAACTATACATCATTTTAAAAGATTAATTAAAGCAAAATTGAAAGAAAAAAAATTTGACGGGAAAAAAATGTGATTTAGATAGATTAGGATGAGTTTATATTGAACTTTTAGAATAAAATGCTAATCTCCCATTTTCTTGACATGACCAAAAGCAAATATACAAACAGATTTGCATGGCAAATATTCTTTAAACATTGATTTTAAGTCAAATAAGTCTCTAACAGACAAAATAATTTATTAATTCTGTTAGACATGGAAAACCATAGCCTCTAATGATGACTGACAACTTTATTTAGATGAAAGATGTATGGGAAAATTCATGGATTTTATTTGTCCACAGCCGATTTTTTTATTAATGATTGTTACTTCTCTTGAGTAGGGGTGGGAGGTCATGAGTTCAGTTCCCGGTCCGAAGGAAATAGAAAAACTTTACAATAAGAGCCATGCGAAATTATAATTTGTATCGGTATATGAGCGAATCCTGGTACGTTAGCTCAGAGTCATCATAATGTGTCCAGATGGGTAACAGATCTTCCTGCTAGCTGTTACCTAGTGGGCTAGCATGCTAAACTCTCGACGCACTGTGTTAGTCTAATAGAAGCAGTGTAATATTAGCTTCATATTGACACATTGTTGTCGTGAATATACCTTTAATAGTTGCCATTGGACATTTAGGATCTGTCAATGATTGAGGGTCTGGATGAGGGGTCCTTCATTCCTGAGGCCCCTCATGGGGGTGTCCAAGTAGTCACATAATCACAAATTTTTTGCCAATATAATCACATAATCATTAATTATTTTTTTAAACAAGATAATCAAATAATCAAAAATACAGTCCTAGATTATCAAATAATCATGAAATATTTGGTCTGGTAATCAAATAATCACTATAAAAACGGCCAAGTAATCACATAATCAAAAACCCCATGAAGAGCTTTTCTTTGTTTTTAAACACAGGATTCGAAATTTGCGGCGGCAAAGTGCAATTTTTGTTCAGAGATAAATGATGGGAAAATTGAATCTATAAAGTCTTAGATGGCAAGTTTAATTTTTTCATCTTTTATGAGGGAGAGGACAGGGGTAAGGTAACATGGGAATGAGGGAAGCGGGAGTCAGGAGGCGGGAACTAGGGAAAAGAGGGGGACTAAAATATAGATATGCTGGACAAAAAATTTGACAGATTTTCGTCTGAGAGTAAGGGGAGGGAAGTAGGAGTTGGGGGTAGGGAATCAGGTACTCCCTGTCCATCCCCCTCTTTTATGAGCCATTACTTTTCTAAACTAATAACGTTTTTAATTCATAAGAAATATGTTACAAATGACAAGTAACTACTGTCAATTCAGAAATTGTTGCATTTGTTTAGCAGGGCGATAATAGCAACGAGGTAAGTATTTAAATTTCTTTTCGTTTAGACTTGGGGTTTTCCCTGTGTTATAGTAGTTGTATTACGGGTTCTTGCTTTGGTTATAAATATATATGGGTAATATATGCACGTGAAATACTTTGGCGGTTTAAAAGGTGGGGTTCCGTGGGGTTCCGTTATATTATATAAAGAAAATTTGTGGGTGTCATTTCATCGAAAGTGCTCACAGCAACTACGACAGTCAGTTTGCAGTTTATTGTCACATAATAATGTATGATTATAATATCAAGTTTGATTTCAGTCCATTTAAATGTATTGGACAATTGTGTTTGTACTTTAAATATTGTTGTTATAATATGTAAGTTTATAATGTTATTAAACATTGCTTGCTAGAAAAGAGAAAAGTTACTGCGAGCAACTAAACCTATATACCTAGTGTTTTGTTTTATTTATTACATCAAGGATTTTAGTAAAGAAATGTTTTAAATTCGGACGAGCATGGCGAGGGAGAATTTAAATAAAAAAATAAAAACTCGCATTTATCTAATGATAGCATTGTTTGTAGTAGGCATTTATATTTATATTTTAAATTTATATCTCTATTTTAGTCCATCATTCAACAACCGCATTACCAAAAGCATACACAATTTTCCTAAGTCATGTACAGTTCAAAAAGGGCCATCACAATAATACTTTGATAGAGTTGGATTCATACGTTTATAGCTTTTAAACGAAAATTGGGATTTAAAAAAAAAAATGAAAATGCGCACCACAAAGACGCAAATTCTTTGTTGTCTAGGTTTTATCATAGGAAAAGTTAGTAGCAACCCCGTATTATTTCTTTAACAGTTTATCTTCACTTCATATATTCATAGTGATCACAAACGTATGCATATCAATTTTATATAGGTTTATAAATAATGCGAAACATGTTTTTGTTAAAAAAAATTTATTCAAAGCTTGTATATCAAACTGTTAATTTCACATGCCATAATACTTCATATGTTTATAGTGATCACAAACGTATGCATATCAATTTTATATAGGTTTACAAATAATGCGAAACATGTTTTTGTTAAAAAAAAAAAAACTGTATTCAAAGCTTGTATATCAAACTATTAATTTCACATGATAATTCTTAGTTATGTTAGCAACACGCCTTCTTACATGTTAGAAATTGACATGACTCATAGGAATCTTAGGAACAGATTACTATCTTCTTAATGACAAAAAATATGGTTTTTAGACAAAATGATCATTCGCCATTTAATTATTTCATTTTCTTTGATTAATATTTGACGATGGATACTTGTTTTCATTTGAAAGATAATATTTTTAATACCGAATATTAATGTCATCTGACGAAATATACAATCAGACAATTATGATTATGTACATTTTGCCTTTAGGCATAGTTACCGTATCTTTCAAATCTCAATAGAATATCCATTGAAGAGTCTAATCGTTGTCATATATGATTAACGATTATTTAACGAAAATAGTCGTATTGATTAATTTTAAAATTGTGTATTCAACGCATGAAAATCTCTCTAGAACAGTCTGAATACTGACTGGTATGACAAACAATCTAGAACTATTGTTATTCCTATAGTTTGCTGTGGGTTCTGTTATGAACTACTGTCATTCATTTTCTCTTTTAGGAGATAACAGCATTGTATATGAAGATTTGCGGGCTTCAAATGGCGATTTGATTGTCCCCAATTGAGTTTATTTAGGACGCTTTAGCGAAGTCAGTAAATTGCAAATCTTCAAATACAATACCGTTATCTCCATTCTAGTGCAATTGGGAAAAAACACCCCAATTAAATCATACATAATCACGCTACTTTTGTGATTGTACGTACGATTCATGACCATCAATCGTAGAATTTATGCCCTGAAATTATTCGGTTATTGAATCAAAATGAACGTTTCAAATATCGTTGTATTTGAATTTTATACCATGATGTCGTCTTTGTTCTTGTAATAAATAGTTTAATAACCTTTAATTTGGAAAAGCTTATAAAATTGCCTGTTGGTCATACATGTCGGAAAACAGCTAATCGTCACTTTTTTATTATAGGGGCCCAACTCTCTGACCCAAAAGTTAAGCAGAATGATAAATGAAAGTGCTCGATTGTACACAGTTCCTGCTCTGATTAATGAGAACTACGTCATAAGATTTTGTGTATGTGCACAAGATGCCATGGAGTCAGATATTGAATATGCTTGGCGAATAATCTCTCAGGAAGCATCAGAACTACTTGATCAACGAGCGTCTATTGAATTGAACATTGAAGCAGAGAAATACGACAGACCAGAACAGGTCGCAAACGAGGGTGAATACGATGACGTGTTTCCCGACTTCGATGATGAAATAATTTTTGATCAGCAACGTAGCAATCTTCAGAGAGCTCGTATCCGACGAAACTTGTTCATGCGTATGGTATCAGATCCCAAATGCTACAATCCTAAAGTCTTGAGAGCATTGAATACAGACAAACCACGTCATAAAAGTGAATCCGACGGTGAAAAGTAGATTATACAATACATTGCAGTAAACATATATTATTTCTTGTAGTGATATTAATTCATTCCATTTCTTTTTGAAGAAATAAATGTTGATATGACCGAGTTATTGTAGTAAAGTTACAGAAAAACCAGTCTTTTAATTGGATCTTTAATACATAATTTGATCTAATAACATGCCCCCAAAAGAGTATCGAGTACAAAACGATTATTGAATCCTGCTCAGGATTTTTCTAGAAGAATTATCATTTTTCCAGTCAATAACGTCTACAAGAAAAGTTCAACCTATCTTGTCAGATTGCTGTTTCAAAGAAAATTTGTTGTTGACCGCCTTTTGGCACAAAACTGAATGTACAAAACAGTACAAATATACGACTACAACTGCGATTCCTCCCTCCCCCAAAAAACCCCCAATCAAAGAGCTGAAAGCTCTGAGGAAAAATGACGCCACTGTCTCTAATATTGTGATATTTTTTATGCAAGTCTTGATTTTCACATACCGTAATTAGTTTAACATTCCAACATGTCTCGTAAGCATATAATTGATATTCGTATATATGTGTGTGTTATGTGAAGATGACAACTGGCTGTTTTTTTAGTACAAATGTATAGGTCAAGACTACCTGAATCATCTACAGTATCCAATGACTACTGGCTGTTTTTTTCTATAAATAAATAGGTCAAGACTACCAGAATGATCTACAATATCCAATGACTACTGGCTGTTCTTTTGTACTAATAAATAGGTCAAGACTATTTGAATGATCTACAATATCCAATGACTACTGGCTGTTCTTTTGTACATATAAATAAAGACTACCTGAATGATCTAAAGTATTCTAAGTAATGTGATTTTTGTCTTACAATTACATTTTTCTAAATCAAGAATATAGACTACTAGTATCCTTTTCAAACCAAATGATTATGAAGAGCCTGTTGTTATCAAGCTCTTATACCCCACATACTCATTAAATAAGTTACTAGTGACCTAGTTATTTCTGTTACTTGAAGCAAATTATATTTCTGTAGATTTAGACAATAGTATAATATTGTTTTACTAGTTTTATTTCACCTTCCTTTGATTTTTTATTTCATGTCAGTCAGGTCGCTTTATATGAAACTTGAAACCACTTCTCTGCCATATTGTTATTTCATAACAACACTGCCCTTGACCATGTTGACCTATGTAATTGATATTCATTCTTTAACCATATATTATAGTCAGTTAGTTTTTGACTTTGCACTCCCACACCACCTTTCAGGTCAAATGTCTGTCTCCATTTAAGTTAATGACATTGAACAATCATGGTATTAAACACAATTTCAATAGTGATAATGCTGTTCTAGTACATGTAGGTCACCATATATTCAACTTGGGTAGCATTCCAGTTATTGAAATTTGTGTCAGATTAGAACAATGATCTAGACCTTTAGGAATGGATCTTACAATTTAATATGGAGCCATAGTATGGGACCCCTACACGGTAACAAAAAAAAACAAGCTTGAAAGGATACGTCAAGCGGCAAAATCTATCACCAGAAATTACAAGTCAAGAGAGGATGGACGGGATACGTCTCTAAAATGCTTGCCTAACTGGAACTACAAGATCTCCAGACAAGACGAACAAGGAGTTGAAGCCAGAAGTTAATATTTATGTAAAAAGTAGTTGAGGGGCTGATTCCCGCTATTGAACCATACTGTCATTCTATAATATTATTGCGTAAGTACTTCTGTATTGTCCTTGTTATTGGTCCATGTCTTGGTGTATTGGTCATGTTGGTCGGAGGCGAAGCCGAAGGCCAATACTGCTGGCCGAGGACCAACAATAAGGCCAATACAGAAATACATGTAATAGTATCTTTATTGATTAGCTACAGTGTTACAATATTTTTTTATTTCATTTCACAAGAGATAAACATTTTTACCTTGAAGTGGAACTATCCAAATCTCAGTTTCTTTTTATAAGATGCAATATCTAATGATTTGGTGCCGTTTCCATGTATCTTCAGATGAATTTTTCTACCCTTTCCAGTCACTATAAAGTGTTACAACTTTAATTTAGACACAACACATAAATAGTAATTGGAAAGGTACTGCCATTGCATGTGTAATGCAAATATATTTTAAAAAGATAATGTAAGAGTTGAAATTGATACAACTATCCATAAGCCAATTGACCAAAGAACGAAGATTTGCGCAATTACAGAATGCATATGCCTGGTTCGGGTTTAAAATAAAAGACCGTTTACAAAACATGAGAAGCGAAAGTAAACAGTAAAATCGATTTGTACCATCGACATGATGAAATTATGAGGTCGTCAAGAAATGAACTTTGTGATAATTTACTCGTTCCCCAAAGCTGAAATAATTCCATCGTCTACTTTCAAAATGCTTTTCAAATGAATGGGACCGTCTTTAACCTAAAATATATGCCATACTGAACGTTTCAGCTTGTTTATGGTGAGTAAATAAAAACTGCGTCGTACAAACAACTGTTTACTTTCAGTTTGAGTTTATCGTGACTTACGATCTAAAAACTAGAGACGTTCCGAAATTTTTTTTGGTAAATAAAATAAAGTATGTAAACTGGTTCCCGTTCGACTACAAGCAGATTCCAGTTAGTATGTAAAATAGTAAATATGAAACCGAGTGCGGTAGGCGGAGGCATAATCAACTTCCGTTAGTTCTGCTGGTCAATGGTATCAGAAACATGCCGCTGATAGCGTCATTTTCTAAAAACAGCGTCTGCATTAGGTGTTTATCTGTGTATATCTGACTATATCATGGCGAACAGTTTTTATTGATGGAGGAAGCTAGAGTTCCAGGAGAGAACCATCGACCTTCGGCAGGAAAACTGACAATTAACATTGGAGTATAATATATTTGAATATCATACTTCACCCTTATACTTTTCGTTGCTTCAATTTATCTAATGGACACCAGTCGGTCCATATCGTATATTGGATGGGGACAGCGTACAAACAAACTAGTTATGTGTGACGTAATGTATGTCCATCGTGAGAGAAAGTTTTGAAAAAGATTTTTATTTTAAATCCCAGTTAAAATGGTCTAAAATCTTAAATATTATATAATGAACAGATATATCATGTTAAGGAGGGGTATTTGCGAAAAATACCAGTCGAGGGAATGTTAAATTTCGCGAGCCGTTAGGCGAGGGAAATTCATTCTCAAGACTGGTATTTTTCGCAAATACCCCTCAAGAACATGCTATATCTGTTTAATTACACCGAATGTTAACGTTCAAAAACGCATTGATGATCGTGATGTTACAAGCGTCCAGTCGGATAGAGTATTTTTTGGCAAATACCACGGCAGAGAGGGTAAAAACGTCATATCCTTTTTGCATATACCCCGGCGGCGTTAAAAAATGAAAGATATTCATTTGAAAACAGTAAATTGGTGAAAAATACACTGGCTATCAACCAATCAAAACCCAGGATTCTTACATAAGGTGTAATTACGATATTAAACACATTGTTCAACTCGGAATAGGAATATTGTATTTAAGTTTTGAAGTGGTTTCTTTTGTGTCGTTTGAATCGATCATAATATAATAATAAAAAAAAAAACGATTCAAAATCACCGTAAAAAAACTCCTTTTAAGTTTGAACATTTTATTGATTGCTTCTACGTTCAGTGGCAATTAGTTCAAATATATTCAGGACGAGAAAAAATACATTACAAATTTGATAGGAAGGTTCTGTAATGTGGATCGATGAAATCAAGGTCGGGAAATTTAGACTGTCACTGGAAAAATCAAAGTATGCTGGATAGGAACAAAATTTTAGCCTTTCAACAGACAACCTATGGACCCCCCAAAGAGTTGTTGCAGGCTTTTTTAAAGAGCAAAGAGCTTTGCATTCTTTCTGCATGAGGCGCCGGATTTAACGTTTCCATTTTGACCATACGAGGCTGTGCATTTATTTATCCCCCGTAGCAAAATTAAGGAATAACAGTACTGTAGTTGAAGAGTTGCCACCGTCAATTGGCGATTTGACGGTCGCAAATGCAGTTTTTCAAATCAAAATTGACGGTGGCAACTCTTCAACTACAGTACTGTTATTCCGATTCTAATGCATTACAAAAAGAAATAATACGTTAGAGCTTGAAAAAATGTATAAATTTAAAATAAAAACAAAATCCGCGAAACTTTATGAATGATTTTTGCACAAAGACGTTATGTCTAAACTTGACGTCATACAAATGAAAACTTACAAACTGGAGGTTATTACGTTACCTCTACGATTCAAATTTGGATGAAATCACATTAAAACGGCGATTTTGAGGTTGGTGTTATTTAATTTGCAATTATATTGTAGAAATCGAACATTTGTTGATTCAATCAATTCAAAATGGCGGGTCCCTCCTTAGTTACGACTGGTCAACTGTGGAATTGACGGCAACTTTTAGCCAATGAAAAAAGTGGTTACATAAAAATTGCATTAGAATGGATGATCCTCTAGGGTGGGTTTAATTGTCGGATCGAAGTCGTCCAGGTGACCGTGTTTCTACATCCGAGTCAAACGCTGAGGTTTTGAACACTTTCACAGTTAACCCTTTGAGCGCCGAGACTATGTTTTTCACATTGTTACGTTGCCATACATATTTGAATGACGTTACTATAAACGATGCGTAACGTAACGTCAACACATTACCTACAAGCACATGCACGTTATCCTCGTTAATCGATTTATTAGACATCTCGCACATTCGAGGAATTTCCAACATACTCGGGACTAACCTTTAAACTTGAGTACATGTAGCGTACTTTGCGTATATTCAGTGATTTTTATGTTCGAGTTGGAATGTTTTATTTCATTTCTATTTCTTTTCTAGAATACTATATAAAAAACGACAATATGGAAATAAATGAAATAAATGATGGTTTTATTACATGATAAATATTACAAACAATAAAGATATATATTGAAGAAAATATAGCTCAATTACTGTATTTTGATATAAAGGCCCATGCAAGAACTGATATCATCGAGGGCTCCAAAAGACGAACAGTGTTCTCAGTTTCTTCATAGTTGGCGTCGGTCTAGGTTTTTTTAAGCACCGTCAATATAGAGTCCGACTTAATTAACACTTTGAACATCACCACAAAAATCGGGATACTAGCATATAACATTATAATGATTTAACCATCAAAGTCATAACTGATTAAACTATAAATAGAATGACAACTGCGTTCAGCGACAAATATTTCATGAATATTCACTATATGTCCGACTTTATAATATTTTACGCATCAATATCGTATAATCGTAAAAAAAAATCTCTCAGTCTGTTATGGTGTGAAAATATGGCAGCTAATTAATTGTCGTGTTTTGAAGCCGTATTTTACCGATTGTCACCTTATAGTAAACAATCAACAAAGAAGCATGGATATTGATCACGTGTATAACATGTACAATAAGATACTAGTAAGTTATTTCAATGACAGACCAATACGTATTGCGATCACCGGATTTTTACGTGAACGGTCACGCTGAGTTCACTGCATACGGAAAAAATATCGGCGAATTGTTTACTGGAAGCAAACAATTAAAAAAAAGTAAATTTCTTCTAAATTTGGACAAATTATAGAATTTTCTTCAGACAAAAGTATATGTACATAAGTTTTATAATAATAATAAAACTAGCCATTTAGTTATAAAAACATATGTATCATGTTTTTAATTTGAAGTTTCATATGACTTTAAATCAGTTTTGTCATTAAATGAGGCCTGTCGATAAAATTATTTTCTATTTCTTGTTGCGATCATAGACATAGAAAATCTTGTATACATCCTTTTTTCATAGGTGTGATTTAGGCAGATGATGAGAAGCAACTATTTAATCGTAAAGATACAATATTTTTGCAAGAGTTCATCCTTTAGGAATTTCGGTAAAATCGATTTGGCCCAAATTCTGTAACTATTTTTTCATTGCTTCCAACTTTATGATGTAGTATCTATTTTTCAAAACTAGTACATGGTTAGTTTGAAGTATGAAATTCAAGAGGTAAATTTTAGTACCAATATTTTACCACAATCATTATTACGGACGACGTACTTTCCTTTTGACTGTGGTTGATTCTTTAAGATTTTGATTTTGAATTTGATTTGATACATGCACAAACATAACCACAAACTGGTTACTTTAAAAACCCTTCTCCAATTTAAAAAAAAAGTTGCTGAGTTAAATGAGACTTTATCTCCAGGACACAAACAATAAAACAAAGATATATAGAGGTCAACTTACATTCTCAAAAGATAGTCGGGCATTATACATTATACAATGTACGATATTTCAAACACTAAAAGGACAATCTATACATGTAGTCTGTGAACAAATTATCAGAGACTACTAAAATTTGCTATCAGCATTCATTTCCTAAAATAAAATATAGCAGACGGATATAAACATACACAACCGCTTGGACAAAAAAACCCACTCAAATATTACCGAAAAAACAACGACTGGGACAATAAATCCACTTCGACATGAGTGAAAACAACCGCTGTTGACTCTCACAGATAAATGGTGCCGGATTAAAATAACCAATTATATCCCATCCCTTGTATATCAATAAAGTTGGATAGAAGGTTGCACTTGTGTAAAGAATAGACGATTTTAGACGACCCTTTATTTTCCAGTTGAAAAATTGAAATAAAACTCTTTTACAAAATGGACATTTTCAAATTACATGAATTAATTAACCCTTTCTTGTATGTTCTTAAAACTGAAAAAGTGTTTTGTTATATGCATTATTCAGGTTCCACCATAAGGAAAGCTTTTCACATAAAATTTAAAATAAACAAGTTTGAAAAGATGATCACGATGAGGCTGTGGCCCAGCGAATGTTTGCTCCCCCGAGACTTGGACTTTTAAAGCCAAACGGAAACATTTCTTACAACACTGTGGTCTCGAAATTACAAGAAAGGCAACATTATATTTTGTTATACTTTAATCTCTTTTCCTTAGCTCTATTTGAGTATATCTGGATCTTTTTCGTATATAGTCATACGAAGTAGTTAGATTAGAGTCTTGTTTAATCATTCCTACTCACAAAACATAAAAAAAAACAAATAAAAACGATTCAAAATGATGACAATAGTTCAACAGTTTAAATGGAACAGAAGGACTGAAAAAATCTACATGCTGTTAATAACTTCTGTATAAAATTAAAAAACAAGTTCGTATATCAATTATGTGTGTCTGATTTTAATTTTCAATACTAGTATTAGTTTAACTTTTGCATAGAATCATGCACTGCCGTCCATGTTTAAATATTGTTTTTCTTTAGCTACCATTAAACAATTTTGGTTGTGAAAATAACGAAATAAGAATTTTCTTTTGGCACCAGTATTATTTTGAAAGAGTTCGTTATGATACGAAAGTCATGATATTTGGTATGGTAATAAATGAGACACCTGTAGCCATCAAGGACATCAGGACAAGGTTATAAACTACGGGTCGTCGTACAGCCTTCAACAATAGTTTTGCATATGGCCTTCAACAATAGTTTTGAATATATGATCTCCCCCAGTTTTTGGTTGGATTCGTGCTGCTCGGTCTTTAGTGTTCTATGTTGTGTGTGTACTGTTAATTGTCTTTTGATCAGTTTTCGTGTTTTGCCTTGGCATTGCCAGTTTGTTTTTTGACTTGTGAGTTTGACTATCCCTTTGGTATCTTTCGCCTCTCTTTTTTGTATGCAAGACTGGCCTTTATTGAATTCAAAGTGAAAAAAAATAAAGTGAGAAAGTTCACGACACAATAAGCTTTAAGCATAGAAGGATCGAAAAACAAATATGCAAACAAAGGGTATGTGACAACCAGTTGGCCAAAGGCTTCTTCCTGGCTTTGGAAAAGCTCAGTATATTAATTTGTGTAGGCGCTGATCCACTCTTCTAACCTTGAAATGTCGATGCCATGTACCAGTATAACAACAAATAGCAAAAACATTTGAAAAAGTTTGACTTGTCAGACCTGGACCAAGCACCAAAAAAAAAAAACCAACACAATGAAAAAAGACAATAAGTAAATAAGAAAATAAAGGATAGGGAATTCAAAACACGATCTTAACTAAAAATAGAACATGTTTTCAAACATTGAATTGACAAGAAAGTGGGACGCATGAACAATTAAGGTGGAGTATGAAAAGTGTATGCCCCAGTAGCGGATCCAAAGGGGGTTCCGGGGTTGGAACACCCTTTTTTCTTGGCGATCAATGCATTTGAATTGGGACATACAGTTGGAACCCCCGTTTATCCTGGGTTGGGACCCCTTTAAAATGGCTGGATCCGCCCCTGTGCCCTGATCAAGTATTAGAATGATAAATAAAAAAATCAGTGTATGATTTGGCTTTTCGCAGAAATTATTTTAAAAGACATTGTCGAAATTATTAATAACTTTAGCATTTTGGTATTTTTAACACTAATGAAGTCAACATGTTTACATCAACAGCAAATGGGTAAGTTTCTGAAGAAATATGTTGGGTAAAATAGTGCATTCAAAAACAGATATAACCGAATTCAACCGACTTTAACTGGCGAGCTAGCCTTCAAAATTCGAACAAACAGTTTTTATTGAATATATTTACAGAAATCAAACAGTGATACCAATTATCGAACGATTTGCAATCTGTAAGAAAATCGGTAAAAACTCAATGGTTTTATTGCAAAACGTTACCAGTAATTTCAAGTACCTGCCAATTTTATACGCATAAACGTCACACACAGCACCAGTTTTGATGACGTCATTCGAATAAACGTTACAGTTTGAAAATAAAATAACAATTGTTTTTTTACAGTCAACTATGCCAACTAATTTCACTAAATTAATTTCATAAATAAAGACATACAAAGTTTATAATTGAGTATAATAGCTTGTGTAAAATTTGCAACTTACCTCTAAAAAATGTTATAACCACAAAAATTCAATATATATTTTGGACTTTTAGGGTTATTCTTGTAAAACAGAACCATGTCAGTTATTTTCCTTCAATCCTATAATGGTTTCGGCAGTAAAATGATGTTTTTTATATACGTTTTAATGGTTTATGGAATCTGTTAAAAGCGACAAAAATGTCGTTTTGGCGTGCTAACGGTAAACGACAAAATGTCGTTTTGACGCCGAAAGGGTTAAGAACAATTAAAATACATAATAAATAATTCATGTCACATCGGGTTAAATAGTGGTCCATAAACCTCCATAGGGCATCCGTCTCATGAATGGTTGTTAAACTCTCATGTATGCATTTGTCTACCTTACCCAGTTGGTAAAGTTAACACTCGACATCATGAGATATCAAATGAAAATTAAATCTTATATTCTTAACAAAAGGTAGGGTCAGCGAGAAAGTGGTTGTAATCTGAGTAATTTATAAGCTAGGAATTTTTAAGATTATCAAAATATGTTGAAATAGAGACATACTCAGGTCTGGCTTTGTGGTCTACGGAATATAGCATAATGGGCAAAACAATAAAGAACAGAGAAAAGTGGACCCAAAAAAAATCAACAACAGAGTATGATGTGGGCTAAAATATAAACAATAGAGAATAATGGACAAAAAAGAGAAAACAAAATATGGCCAGTATTTACCAACCTATTATTCTCTAATGTTTTTGTTTTTTTGCCAATTTTTCTCTTAAGAATATTCTTATTTTCTATCTCCATTATTCTCTATTCTGTAAGTCCCAGTCTAGAACCTAATAAAAAAAAATCGTCTATCAGAACAGCTAAAAATTCAAGTTGTTTTACGTTAAAGAATATACATGACACAAACCACAAAGAAATAGAAATATTATTTTAAAACAAGCAAGAATATTAAACTTTTTCCGGTAACCAGTTGAATATAGCACTCAAAACACGGTTACAGTGTGAAACATGAACAAAAAATGTAGTTTCTCATAACAAAAATGTGTAAAATACTGCGTTGATACAATGACATACATGTATTACATCATATGCAATGATAATTCAATACGACAATGAGCTTTAATGTATCATATAGTACATAAATACAATAAAAGCTTAGGATGTAATTGTCAATTTCAATTAGAATAAACGCTTATCTGATTCTGATGAGCTGCTTTTGGCAATGATCGGCATTTTGATATCGCCATCTGCAAAATATGCCATCAAACAGGTAGGTTGATTTATCATGTACTAAGTTAAGTTAGTTTTAAATACAGTGTGTATATACGTCACTTGGGATTTTACTCTACATAAATTTCATATAAAACTACGTATTTTTTCATGCAAATACTGTGAGGTTGGATTTTAACCAACTTGGTACCAATAGAAGCAGAACTGTCGCAGGTTTATTTGTTTATTTGGTGACATTTTTGTTTTTGTGGAGCATTTTCATTTTCTGTGATATAAACAAAAGTATAATTTTGGTCAGAAATTTGCTATATATTTCAACCAAATTAAATTGAAAAAAAAAAATATTACACGTATTCACATCAGGCGAAAACATAAATAACCGAAGAAAAGATTATGACCAAATAAACCAATATATACTTTAGACAATTCTGCGTCTTTCAACACCTGGTTTATAAAATTTCAACTATAAATGCCGTCAAAATATATTTTTGCAAAATAGTGTTTTTATATGAAATATAACAAAAAAATATATTTGACGAATACTTTTGGCCATGTACTGTAGAACAATTCAGATTAGGTGTCGGTTCTCATATTTATATTTGAAATCCAAGAATTGTCATTAAACTTTGATAATTTAAAAGAAAATGTTTACGATATTTTTTTATTCATTAATGGATATTCAAGCGACTATGATTAATTAAAAAAAATTAAAACACAAAAGTAAATGAAAATAGATGCATAATAAACATGATTGAAAAAGATATAAGGTAGAAAAAAATTAAACAAAAGTGAACATAATAATGGAGGGTGTGGAATGGGGGTCGGGGGGGGGGACTTCATTTCTTTATTCTTGAATTCTTTAGCCCAATTGTCTCAATCATTTATATTTGTGGCCGATTATTCTCTATTCTTTATATTTAAGCAATCCATTATTCTCTATTACTTATTTGTTTGCCCTTTATGCCCATAATTCTATTTCAAACCCCACCCAGACCCTCCTAATGCATTCACCGTTTAGGCATATTAAAAGAATAATGAAAACCAACCAAATCAAACCATTTAAGGATGTTTGCTTGTCAAGTTTTGGAATTTTTGTCAGATTTTCGAAATCCTCTGGTTTTATCCATTTGAATGCCTTAAAATATTTTGCCCATGGACCCCCATTTTTCTTTTTATAAATCTTTTACATATATAATTATAAGCCATTTGTAAAAGTCTTATAAAATCTTATTTATTTTTTAATAGTTTTTGAGAACTTTAACTGGTCAATGATAAAGCTATGAAAAATCAAGAGAGAACATTTTCCCGCCAAAATTCCAATGGCTAATATCTCGAAAACAAGCACATTGACCCCTATATTTTTTTTTGCTTTTATGGTTCCTCAATTAATCCCCTATCAATATATACTAGTTTTATGGAAAGTTATTTATTTTGAAACTGAGCAGCAAACTTCCTTAAGGACTGTTTTCGAAGACAGAATATTTATATAACCTAAGGTATTCATAGATAGGGGTTGTAAAATCATACATCCGGTTAAATCATTATTTTCTAAAACATTAAATGCATTTCAATCTTATTTACCTACAGCATGCTATGCCTTAAAACTTTTCCAGATGCACAGGTTTGTCTGTACTCAGAGAAAAATTTCAGGTGAAAACACAGCCATTTTAGCTAAAGGCTCCACATGAACCTTAAGTATAGGTTGTATAATAAGTTAGTCATGTTTTATGAATATTTAAAGCCCAAGGCGTAGCCGAGTGTTTTAAATGTTCATAAAACATGACCAAGTGTTGTCTGACCAATTTAGAACATATTCACATTTTCGAGTGACATAACAAAATTAGCCTCTACCATTGTAATAATCAATCCTTAACATCATGAGCTCACTTTAAGTGTTAACATGGTTTAGTAAAAGGGATGTAAATCATTAAATGATCATTTGAACAGATGGAATGAAATAGAAATGAGATAAGTTTGTGATAACAAAAAAGGATAAAGTATTCAAAAATGGAGTTTTCTTCTGCTTCATGTATAATCTAATACTGATATATCTAAAATTCCTTCATTTTAAAAAGCACACAATGTTATATAAATCAGCGTTTCTAAAACTGTATAATTTTTAATAATGACACAACTTCATCAATGAATTTTAAAATTACAATCGTTTCAACATCAGATGCTTACTTTTTTTGATTGATGAATGAATTGTGTTTTATTTCAAAAACTTCCTTTGATTTTTTATCAACAGCCATTGTTTCTTTTAAAAAAAAACATTGATTTAAAGGTCTCGTATAAAAATATTATTTTACCTACTAGGTAAAATAATATTTTTATACGAGACCTTTAAAGTCCTACACCTTTGCTTCCTTTTCAATTTTTTTTGTGTGTTCTATATATGTACCATTATATAACGTTTACAATGTTGAAAAGTGCTGTTATAGTTCTTTTCTCGTGTTTTCATTTATGATAATTAGACAAACAACAGTACTCATGATTTTGTCTTTTGCTCTTTCCTATGGAAATTGCCTATGGGGATTGTACACTTCGTAAGTGCAGTTTTCATAATTAATCTGCAATGAAAAGTCATTCATGTATAGCATTTTATAGTGCATGGAAAGCCATGTACTATGAAAAATAGAAGTGGAAAAATGATTTTTCCATTGGACGAGAATGGGTGAGTATGTTCTAATTGCTAATTGCGAGAAGCATATACATGTTATGGCAAACGAAGATATATACAATACATGACAAACAAACAAAAGACGGCTGAGAACAGTAGTAAGAGAACATACAATAATATTATGACAATATATGTGATCTTATTTCCAAGCTGCTTTTAAATAATTGTATAGTTTTACTGTCAGAGATTTACAATGAGCTTGTAACAAATAATTTATCTGCCTTGACATATTAACTGCGATTGACGGTTCACAATAAAAAGATTTAGGCAGTGCGACCGACAATGCAAAAAAAAAAAAAAATTATTTTGAATGGAAATTCTTGGATATTTTCTTCTTGACAAATGCAGCTTTCAATCTGCGTTTGGTATTGTTATACTGAAATACTATATGCTGCAGGATAGTTTTGTTAGTTGTTAAAAGAGGGTCTGGATGGGGTTTAAAGAATAGAAAATAATGGACAAAAGGTGCAGAGAAAAATAAAGAATAGTGATAAAATAGGTCAAACAAATGAAAAATAGAGACAAATGGCCTAAAAAATTAAAGAATACTGGAATGAAGGAACCCCATCCAGACCCTTCTGAAACAAACGCAGAGACCAGTGGCGGATCCAGAACTTTTTATAAGGGGGGCACTGACTGCCATAAGAGGGAGCACGCTACAGTCATGCTTCAGTGATTCCCTATATAGTCAACCAAATTTTTCCCACGAAAGGGGGGCCCGGCACCCCTGGATCCACCTATGCCTCAGTTTTCTGAAAGTAAAGTGAATTAAATTCATGATTGGGGTTTCGATTTGACATGTTTCAAAGGTCACGTGTACGATAATTATAGATGACAATTATCAAATAGCATTTTTTTTTCTTTTGTCAGTTCCTTTCAGTCTGGATGGGGGGATCCTTCATTTCTGTTTTTTTTATAAATTTTTTTTGGTCATTTTTCTCCATTCTATATATTCTTTGCTAATTATTCTCTATTCTGAAACCCCGTCCAGACCCTCATTGATGCACTGCCTTCATGCGTCCACATAATTTACGGCCCTGACTATTTTATAGTGTATTTCGCAAATGGATATTTATTTTGTAAAATGCATGCATTTATACATGAAATGTGTTATTCACTTTGTTTCTGTTGCAGATAGGAGACGATAGTAAAAGTAAGGACTATGGATGTATCGAATATGTCAAATTATACTAAGGTGGTCGATAGATACGTAGAGGTTTTCGATGCGGACCAGGACAGCTACGTTTTGCATCCGTGGACTTGGTTAGATCCACAAGGAGGCACACCACATTACGTCTTCATTCTGCCGGTCGTGGGACTCGTTGCCCTGGTTACCAACATAGTAATTGGCACTGTGATTGTGAAGGAAAAACTTGTGTCGTCTGCTAATATCATTATGTTGGGTATTGCCGTATCTGATACTTTGACTGTGCTGTCTCCAACCCCATTGTTGATCGTGATTTACTGGCAGAATTTATCAAAAAAAGTTCCATTTGACCTATGCGTAGTTTGGGAGTATCTAATGAAAAACATCTGCGCAGTGACACATACAGCCTCGGTTTGGCTTACGATGTATCTCGGTATACATAGGTATCTTGGAATATGCCATCCGTTCGTGATGCGCAGGCGCTGTGCCATTAAAACAACAGTGCAAACGATACTATTTATATATGCTGTCGCAGTCTTATTTCATTTGTGTCGATTCGTAGATAACAAGTACATACCAGAGTTTGTATCAAATAGTTCAACTAACACTTGCTCAGCAAGATACGCTGATTGGGTAGGTGGTGTAAAAAACCAGAGGACCTACGAATGCATATATTACTGGTGCCATATAATTTGTATTTCTATAATTCCTTGCTCTGTTTTAATTATCCTTGACACAATAATGCTGAGACAAATTAGAAAATCAGAAATTAAAAGGAGTATTTTCAAATCTGAAAATCAAAAGGAGGCTAGTAAACGAAAGCAGAGCGACAGCATAAGAACAACTAAAATAATAGTAACAATACTAGCTGTAGTGTGTGTGTTGGAATTAAGCTTCGGAACACTCCTAGCTTTATGGACTCTAAATATGATGGGTGTTTTACAGATATCGGAAGATATATTAGGCCGTGCAAGTACTTTTATTCATTTTGCTATTTACATCAGCTATCCTTTTATATTTCTGTTGTATTGTCGTCTGAGTTCACAATTTAGGAAAGGTATAAGTGGATTGTTTAGTTGTAGAACTTCCCCAAGAAGAAAACGTTATGCAACACAATCACTGAGTTTGGAGACGAAATCTTCACTCATTATAGATCCGCCTTGACATCATATGATTAAATATCTATACTACGTAATTCAGCCAACATTCCAGGGCCTGAAACATTTAGTAAACTACTAGCAATCGGACTTCCATTCGCTTTGCAATAAAAACTAGTGTTCTCCTTTTAATCATAACAATTGTCGAGAAAAAAACGTTTATACTTGTGTATAATACGCATCATCTTTACCAACTATGTCTTGGGTTAGAAAAATGTGCGTATAATACACGACAAAAAACGGTAATACATTGTATTTTAGCTTGACATGTGTTGGACTTTATGTTGTCCTTCAAGTCTGATAATTTTCAGAGGACAGGGTAAAAGATTGTGAATAAATTCAATAAAGAACAACAAAGATCTGCCATCAACACAAAATTGAGGGTCTGGATGGGGGTCCTTTATTTCTGATTTCTTTTAATTTTTTAGGCCATTTTCTTTATACGTTTTGCCCATTATTCTCTATTCTTTATATTTATTGCTCATTATTCTATATTCTGTAAACCCCCATCCACACCCTCATAATTTTTATGTAAAAAAACATTAAAGAACTTACAAAAGACAATTAAACCCCTGACAGGATTCCGATTTTAGGACATGCATATGTTGCAGTGTTAAACTAGTTTCTTAAGTTGGCCTTGAAGGTTCAAGAATGCATTCATTAAGCACTGGAAGGCAACATTATGAATTAGAGATATCTTCCTTTGCCCACAAGTGTTACTACATTTACGGGACAATCATTTGATATTCCGGTTCGGAGGAGGGGGGGGATTTTTTTGTGGATTGACTATTCATTTTCATATGTTGCTTCCACAGGCACTTGTCTTTAAAATTTTGCTGTCTGGAAACTATATAGTCAGTCCTTTAAGGGCTTTTGATTGGAATGCAATCTTTCAATAATTACAGCCTTCAATAATGAGAAAAACTCATACCGCATAGTCGGCTATATACTTAGTTAATACTTTCTTTTTTTAATGTTTTTGTCCATAAATTCTGTAATCTACCCATGTTCAGCATTCATTGTAACTTCAAATGCAAAAATTGAAAATAAAGAAACAAATGATGCTCCATCTTCAGTTTAATATTGAAACATGACTTTTGTAAATAGTTTGAACAATGTAAAAGAAGAGGACTTTCCAGGGATAGAACATAACAGTTTTATCGTAGTGTCTATGATTTCTGTGTAATTTCATTTACAAATCACCTAATGAAGATGGATTTTACTATTTTCACCTGCCCACTGTAGGTGGCTAACTATTCCCTACACAAATTTATCCCTTATTTTGGAAAATTATTGAATACTAAAGCTGAACTTATTTTTCAGTTATTTTATAATCAATTCTTATGATTGAAGAAGAGAAATGGTGTCCACTTATCTGAAGAGAACTACCCAAACTTTTTTTTTTAGTCTTGCCATAACAAACTTCATTGAAAAAGAAAAAAAACTTGAAGCTTCCAGTGTCCATACAGATTTCAATCCCTGCTGACTCAATAAAATGCATAATCTTTACTGATAAAGCCTTTTTCAAATCATTTAGCTAAAGTTTGTTTCAACTTTGCACAGTGCACTGTGGGTTCAACAGTAACAGACATTGGTAAATGAAAAGTAATGAAAACATTAGCTCAAACTATATATTGTGGGTATCCACAAGAATGGCAGTATTTCCAGGGTTCTCACTAAGGATCTATGTAGGTGAGTCAAGGGACTCACTATTTTTGGTCATGGTGAGTCCAACAGTGAGAAGAAGAACTTTTATTGCTTTTTTTAAGAATTTAATTTATCAACTCAGCCTCCATGACAAAATACAGCAAGGAAATGACATCACATTAAGATTGATTTTGAAATTGTTGCTATAAACATAATAAAATGATGATATCAGGGTTCAGTTGATGCAAAACTTTACAATCTTGATGTATTTTTGGACTCACCAGTTTTGAAAATGGTGAGTCCAAACAGATTTGCACGAGTCCAGGACTAATGGACTCAACTTAGTGAGAACCCTGATTTCATATTTTTTTTTTATTAAAATTGATAAAACACGGGATAAAACTAAAACAATAATATAATTCAATGTATATTTTGCATTATAAAACAGTATTCATTAACAAGAACAAAATATAGATGTCCATGACGAATCATCATAAAAAATATAAATTAAGACAAGGATAACCGTTTTAAAATGAGCCATAAGATATGTCATACAAAGACTAGTTTCAAATATATCTAAATACTAATGAATATAAAAATAAGAAGATGTGGTATGATTGCCAATGAGACAACTCTCTACAAGAGACCAAATGACACAGAAATTAACAACTATAGGTCACCGTACAGCCTTCAACAATGAGTAAAACCCATACCGCATAATCAGCTATAATAGGCCCCGAAATAATAAATGTAAAACAATTCAAACTAGAAAACTAACTGCCTGATTTATGTACAAAATAATGAATGAAAAACAAATGATATACAGCAACAAATGACAACCACTGAATTACAGGCTACTGACAGGCACATACAGAATGGTGCATGGTTAAACATGCTAGCGGGCGCCCAACCCTCTTCCTAACCTTGGACAGTGGTGTTACAATACAACATATGAACAAACTATAAAAATCAGTTGAAAAGGGCTTAACTCATCAGATCGATACAAAGCACAAAAACAAGTAACAAAAACACAAAGTGGAATAGTACGGATGTCAAGGAGAACTTGAGAATCGTTGGATGAAGAGAAGTAAGTATGACTATTTGCCCTCACTTTTAGAGAACAACTCTGAATCATAAAGAACTTGAAGCCATGCTCGATCAGGTCAAACTTATACAGTAATAGCCCTAAAACTTTGTCACAAACTGGACCTGGCAACTCTTGCAGTCTTCATTTTAAACTAGCAGTCGGTCTTTTCTTGAAAAACAAACGTTTCTAAAGTAGCATAGTGGCCTCTCTTGCAGTCTGCATTTTAAAACATCAGTCGGTCTTTTCTTTAGAAAACAGTTCCTAAAGTAGCTGGGTGGCGTCTCATGCAGTCTACATTTTAAAACTGCAGTCTTTTCTGTTTTGAAATGTAGACTGCATGAGAGGCCACCCAACTACTTTACAAACTGTTTTCCTAAAGAAAAGGCTGACTGCTGTTTTTTAATGTAGACTTCATGAGAGGCCACTCAGCTACTTTACAAACTGTTTTTCTAAAGAAAAACAGACTGACAGCTGTTTTAAAATGTACTACTTTAACATAGATGCCAACCGTTATGATTTTCTGTAATTGTTAAGGATTTTGGACCAAAATTATGGCATTACGATTAACAGTCTATTTGTTTTGGATTTACGTTCATTACCTGTCCAGAACAGTTCTCTGTTTATATATCATTTTTTATCATTGGACGTTATGCAACCAATAACCAATTAATCATATTACTGTGTACCTAGTTGTTCATATGATTATTATAAAATTTTAACGAAGAAAATATTGTTACTAAAAAAAGACACAAACTACAGAAATCTTAATACCTTTTTACTGATTGCACCAAAAGGGGGTTGGCATCTTTGATTTAGAAACTTTTTAAAACAGCAGTCAGTTTTTTCTTTAAAAACAGTTTCTAAAGTTAGCTGGGTGGTCTCTCATGCAGTCTGCATTTTAAACAAGCAGTCAGTCTTTTCTTTAAAAAAAAACAGTTTCGCAAGCAGGTAAGTAATATCTCCATGTCATATAGAGATGTGGACATTTTTAAATTGTAACTTGTAAGAGAGGAATCAAAATCAAGAGTCCTCAAAAAGTGGTGGTCCGGAGATTATGACCACCAAAATTTTGCAAAGGACCAACACAATTTTGGTATTTCGTAATAGAACTAATAATGAGGACCCACAGATTTACTTTTAGGACCAACAGGGTAAAAAAGATTTCTAGAACACTGATCAAAATCTGTGTCCTAGACAAGATGGTATCTCGGGCAGTTTATTTGAATGTCTTTATGAAAACATGAATAATGTTCCTGCTCTTCTAATCTTCTTTGACCTACCAAATTCCTGAAATGAACAATATACAATGCATCTAAAAATACCATAGAAAGTTCATTATTTGATTAAAGGATGTTCGCTCCTCCTTTTCAACATTACAAGCTTTTTAAAAAGACTGTTATAAATTGATAGTATATAAATAATGGAACATAAAAAGCAAAAAAAAAAAAAATGAAAGGTCTGTGTTCTTGTTTTTAAGATATAATCCATGGAAAATTTGGCGGAAAATGATTCTTTAGATTTTACATACATTTAACATTGGCACCTTGTTTCTTTCAAAAACTATGAAAAAAATAACAAAGATTTTACAAGACTTTCAAAAATGACTTTTTAAACTGTATGACATAAAATTATGAAAAGAAAAGTAGGAGTTGGTGGGCAAAATTTTTATTGGCACTAAATGGATAAAACAAGAGGATTCCGAATATCTGACAATAAGTCAAAAACAAGTGTCACGAACATCCTTAAGATCAACACATCTAGATGGTACTTTAGCCACTCTTTCTCCATGTTCTCGTGGGCAAGAACAGGTAAATTTCTATTTTAGAGTAGATTGTGAAGGCAAGTATTTATTACCCACACTTCACAAGACCTTTACACAATTGCTGAATCCACATTGATTACACTTTTCTGGAAATCCAAGATTTGAAAATAAGGAGATGTGGTATGATTGTTAATGATACAACTATCCACAAAAGTCAAAATGACATGGTTGTATGCAACAATGAGAAAAACCCATTCCAAAGTCAGCTATAAAAGGTCCAAACATGATAAACTGTGAAACAAACATAACCGACAGCGAACAACAACAATTACTGAATTACAGGTTTCTGACTTGGGCCAGGCACATAAGGATAGTGGCAGGGTTAAACATGTATTTGAGTACTCAACCCTATATTTTATTTTGTTTGAAAACAGTTGGCTGATTAAAAACCTTGGTAAAATTGAATAAATTAAGAAAGTTCTCACAAAAGTTGCTTACTTACTAGTCTATTTTCTAATATATAATATAAATTGGTGCTTCTGGAAGGGCAAGAACTACTTCCCTTTCTTGATCAACAAATTTTTGTGGGGTTCATGTTGCTGAATCTTTAATTTCTGAGTATAGATAGGTTTCAAATGACATATAAATTCAAGTATGAATTATTTCCCTTGCCCACCATTCTATGGGATAAACAGTTGATTTTTTTATTTGACTAACCAAATTCAAAATCGTCTGATAAGAGATCCTTACTAGCTTGTAGTGATGAATCAAGTAAGGCTGACAGAAATTAAAATTGTTTAGAAAACACTTTTTCTAAAGTCTAGGGGTGAGTATAACAAGCTGAATTTGGCTGATATATGAAGGAATTCGTGCACGTAGACCTCCAACATGGCAACAAAAGGAAGTAACTCTTGCCCAAATTGTGCCAATCTTAACCTATCTATTGTTTGGTGGACTGTTGTTTGTCTTTTGTTTTTTGGCCATGGGATGTCAGTCTTTTAAGACTGATTATTTTTGATTGCCCCTTTGATATTTCTTTCCCCCTTTTTATTCGGAATATGTCAAAGTTCAAAGTACTCAAATGTATCTAAGCTCAAAGTTCAAAGTGGACTTGAATGTTTAAACAATGAATAACAAATCTATTAAAATATCTATCAATAGTTCCGAAAATTCGACAATACAGATGTGAATGTTTTATTAATTGGAGCACACATCTGTTGATCTCTTGGAAAAGATTGAAGAAAAAAAGATTGAAGAAAAAAATACAGATGTGAATGTTTTATTAATTTGAGCACACCCCAATCCCTTGCCCCCCATTATAATTTTTCTTTTCAAAAAATTTGTATGATATTCTTTTGCAGGCATATTTTCTATTGAATTAATCGGCTATTTCAAGAACCAGTATATTATGTCTTACATACTAATGACAGACAAACTTCTTCATCAAACTTTAGTCTGGTCCAGCCACCTATAAACTGATGGAACTCTCGAATAGCCTGCAATAAACAGATAATGTTACACTGTAAATTCAGATATTTTTGTGATGTTATTATTGCAAGAAAATGACATGATCGGTCTCTCAAAAATAAAAACTTGCATTTGACATTTTGACAGCATGCTTGTATGCAGAATTTACTGAAATCACAAATATTAAAATAACATTTTACAATCGCTATAATTAATGAACGCAAAAATATCTGAATTTATAGTATTTTAGTTTCATAATTGATCTGTGGAACACTAAGTTTTTGGAAGTTTGCAAGGCTCCTATATGAAAATATAATGTCACGTGAATCTATATTGGTTACACAATCAAACTAATGTTATAACATATGGGTTGTAGTTTATCAGGAACATTTCTATTAATATAAAAATAAGGAGATGAGGTATGATTGCCAATGAGACAACCATCCACCAAAGTTCAAATAAAGTAGATGTAAGCAATTATAGGCAACCGTACATCCTTCAACAATGAGAAAAACCCATACCGTATAGTTGGCAATAAAAGGCCCTGACATGAAAAATATGAAACAGTTCAATTGAGAAAACTTACGGCCTAATTTATAACAAAACAATTAACGAAAAACAAATATGACAGACATGAACCAACAACAACCACTGAACTACAGGCTCCTGACTGGACAGGCAAATAAAGTATGAGGCAGGATTAAACACTGTTTCAGTAAGTCTATTTTCCTGCCGAAAGTCGTTAGTTCTCTTCAGGCACTCTGGCTTCTTCCACCAATAAAAACTGACTGCCACTATATAGCCAATAGTCTTGAAAGTGTCAAAAACACCAACAATCAATAAGCCCAGTTGTTGAAGAGAAGTTGATTTACTAATGTATTTCAATAAGCTGTAAAGTAAGCCAGCTGTCGATTATTGAAGACTGTATGTTGACCAATAAATGTTTTGTTTTGTTTTTGTTGATGGGTTGCAGTCTTGTATACCCTGACGTACACCCAACATTTTTTTTATTCACAGAAGTACCTGTAATGAGTTATCATCAGTACTGGGTACACTATTGAAGGCACTATGTCCAGGAGCTGTCATGATGTTGCATGGAATTCCTTGTAACTGAAACGTAAAATTTGAACTATTGATTAGAATGAGGCAATACTGTTAATTGATAATCTTTTGCTGATATATATGATTTGGATTGTTGCATAGTTGACAAAAATGCCATTTTGATTGTTGCATTTTCAGGAAATGAAATATATACAGTAATAATGGAGTCAAAATCTTAAACGAAAAGTTTTTATTTTTGTGAGACTCATCCAATCACAGTTTTTGTAATATTAATAAAAACATCTAAATTATTTCTGAATTTACAATAAACTTTTGTCGCAGATATATGTCTTGCCTGTCTGCATAAAATTCAGAAAAAGACAATCTGATGAGCCACAACATTGCTTATTAATTCAGTCGCTGGACCATGATCTAGTGGGCAGGGCCTGAAAATGGTCAACAAACTGAGATGTAAAGACAGTAATGTTAATTTATAGAAAACATCATTGTCTATTGTAAGTAGTTCCTATCAATCTAATTAACTTAAGAAGAAAACTTAACATTGAAAATTGCTTATTAATTCAAAGTCACTGGACTATGTCCTAGGGGCAGGGCCTCAAAATAGTTGTCAACCTGATATCTACTGATAGTAATGCAACTTTATACAAAATATTATTGATCTATCACAAGTAGTTCTTATTAAACTGACTTTTAAAAGCAGAAAACATAACATTGAAAATTGCTAATTAATTCAAATCACTGGACCATGACAGGGGTCAGGGCCTAAAAATAGTCATCAAACTGATATATAGAAATAAGAAAATGTGGTATGAGTGCCAATGAGACAACTCTCCATCCAACATGTCCAAGTCACAATGTGTAAAAAGTTAAAAATTATAGGTCAAAGTACGGCCTTCAACACAGAGCCTTTGGTCATAATATGTACTGATAGTAATGCAACTTTATATTAAATATTATTGATCGATCACAAGTTGATCCTATCAAACTAACTTAAGCAGAAAACTTTACATTGAAAATTACAAATTAATTCAAAGTCACTGGACCATATCCTAGGTGGCAGGGCCTCAAGATAGTCATCAAACTGATATGTACTGATAGTAATGCGACATCATACAAAATATCATTGATCTATCACAAGCAGATCCTATCAAACCAACTTGAGCAGAAAACTTAACATTGAAAATTGATAATTAATTCAAAGTCACTGGACCATGTCCTAGGTGGCAGGGCCTAAAGATAGTCGTCAAACTGATATGTACTGATAGTAATGTGACATCATACAAAATATCATTGATCTATCACAAGCAGATCCTATCAAATTAACTTGAACAGAAAACTTAACATTGAAAATTGCCAATTAATTCAAAGCCACTGGACCATGTCCTAAGAGGTAGGGCCTCAAAATAGTCGTCAAACTGATATGTACAGATAGTAATGCAACTTTAGATTAAATATCAATGATCTATCACAAGTAGTTCCTATCAAACTAACTTAAGCAGAAAACTTAACAATTGTTGACGCTGTCATCACCGTCACAGGAAAAGCAATCCCTATGTCTTGCTTTCTGCGACAAAAAGGCGAGACAAAAATAGCTTGATAGTAGTTGTCTTATTTACATGTCATTACATCAATTTCATATTCTAGGTCCCTTTTGGTTTGATAGCTCCTCAAGTATTTATAAATGGTTGGCTTTCAAATTTTCAATTTTAAATGTTCTATATACAGGTAATTAAAAAATAAAAAAATTTTAAAGTGTTATTTCAATTTCCAATAGCCACCAAAATGAAAGTAAGTGGTATTTGGACATCTATATACTGTCAAAGTATTATTGTTTCTCGGGGTTACCAATTTTAGTGAATTTTATTATTACTTCCAATTGAGAAATTGATTTTTCAAGGAATGAGTCTGTCTGAATGTATTGATCTTGAAACCACAAATCAAAACTCGTGAACCAGCAATGTTTTCAAAAACCACAAAAATTGATACTCAGGATAAAATCATATCTACAGGAGCTCAATCAACTGGTGTCACAAAACACTGTGTAAAGAACCACCTTCCTGTAACATGGTATTTTTTTTATATGAAATAATTTTCATACCCCTGAACAAAAGTATAAAAATATTTCAAACACATGGTCAGATGTCTCTAACAAGTAAAACTGTGAGCTACTGCTCACTGATGATACCCCCGCCGAAATATTTCGGTAAACAGGAAGTTGTTGAGTGATGAATCTGAAAACGCATCACACCATGTCACTTACTTATATAAGTCCTGAAACCAAATTTCAGAAATCCTTGTCAAGTAGTTCCTGAGAAAAATGTGACGAAAATATTCATGGGACGGACGGACTGACGGATGGACTGACGGAAGGACAGACAGAGGTAAAACAGTATACCCCCACTTTTTTAAAGCGAGGGTATAAAAACTCGTCATCAAAGATAACCACCAGGCTTGTAATATTTTGGATCAGAAAATCATTTAATATACCTGAACCATCTGTATTAAAACATTTAAGAAGGAATCATGGACTTTGGTATCATCTGGTAATGAAGGACTAGTGGTTACTGCAAAAAAATAGAAAATAATATATAAGAAAACAGTCGTTCAATTCCCTGTTTAAGTATCTAATGCATTCTGGATTATATTTTCAAAAGTGTCCACCAAAATGTTGTGATTGGTTAAAAACATCATAAACAATGGAAATTCAACCAATGACGTAATGTTGTTAGCATTTTGGTGTTCCAACAATGAAATTACACACGGTCCTAAATATAGATTCTGAAACTTAATTTGCAGACTTAAATCCATTAAAATGTATAGATTCAAAGTCCACCAGATACAGACTCATTACTTGTTTTTGACAGATAGTGAGATACCTAAACTGATGACGTATCAAATGTTTGTGTATGTATTTCCTTGTTTATTCATATAAATATTTTGCTTAATTTATATTTAAATTTATTATTCCCATTTTTACACAGTTATTGGAATATCTTAAGCCCATTATATTAAAGTCGTTCTTCATCTTTGTACACTCAAAGTTCACCTTCAAGCTCATATCAACAGTTGCTTGAAAAGGCTAAGATGCCAACACTGCATATTAAAGACAAAGATCAATGGCTATTGAAACTTTTAATATAGTCAATAAATTAGCACCTGTCTGTTTACATGATTTATTAAATGTAAAGATTGTAAATATTCTTTCAGATATAGTAATATACTGGATATACCACATGTAAAAACTACACAGTTTGGTAAGAAAAGTTTTAAATTTGCAGCTGCTACTCTGTGGAACAGCCTACCTGACCATTTTAGGACTGAAAACAGTTTTCTCAATTTAAGAGCCTTATACAGTCTTGGAATGGTTCAAAATGTTGTTGTTCTGCATGTAGATAAGCTTTTTCATATTTTAGAAGTCGCTCTAACATTTCTATTATGCCTTAAATGTTTGCATGTGTGCTATATTTTTATTTGTGCTTAATTTTAGTTGTGCTTAAATTTTAGTTGTGCTTAAATTTTAGTTGTGCTTCAGCTTTGGCTTGTTTAGATATGTATTTTAGTAGTGCTTTGCATGTATTCCATATGCCTGTGCTGTTATATATCTTGTCTGCATGTTGTGTGTTTTAATGTTGTGTTTATGTTATTTTATATTCGGTAAAAGCTCTCAAGAGCTTATGTTTGTATTGTTATATGTGAACCGAATCAAAATATCGTATTAATATTCGTATAAGCTTAGGTCGCAAACATCTCAAGATTTTTGACTTATCAAACATCAATTTTTATTTTTTTCAAATCTAAACAAAATTCCAGGTCCATTAACCAGATAAACTTTTTTGAACTCTGGAACAGAAGGTGACATGGCAATGTAAAGAATGGATGAGCAGGATACAAAAATTGGAAAACAATGCTTGGAAAATGGAACAGCATCTTTAATGCTGTTTTTTTCTCTCTCCAAAATTTCATTAATTCATTAATTTCTTTAATTTGTTTATTTGAGAATTTTTAAACAAGAATTTTTCATAGAAATCTCTTTTTAAAATATTATATACATCTGATAACGACTTTGAGCTTATAATGTTTTGGTTCATTTTACATCACAGTTTTAAATAAAGTTAACATATTTTCTGCATTAAAATCTCAATCCAAACTAAAAAATAAGAAGTTGAAAATACTGGCAATATGATTTACTTGGATGCAATATAACTGGTCATAACATTGCTTCAAAAGTAAAGATCATTTAAACATTTTTTTTTTTAATTTTGAGGTTCTATTTAATTATTTTTTATTCCTACATACAAAATGCACATACATTAAAAGTCCACAGTTCATCATAAAAGACCATCTATCAACTGTCAATAAATTGCTTCGCCGAGCACAGCTGGATACGACCGCAGAGGTCCAAACCTGAACAGTTGGGGCAAAAATGGACACAATATTCGCGCTTGATACAGGTCTGAATTTCGATTGTAATTAAATATTTGACACATAATAGGACACAGAATAACTGTAGTCAAAGAACTTAGAATTGGTTATATGATTTGATTTGAATTTATATTCAATTTTTTGCTTTTGTGCAATACACTATGCTGTTGCGAATTGAACCCCACTTCCAAAAAAAAGTCCCCCCCTTTTTGTTTGCAGAAAAAATAATATTTGAAGAAATTTTCTTTTAATTTCTGAAATCTGAATTGACAAAAATTGTCCCCCCACAATTTCTTCCCTCCCTCCAATTTTTTTCACCTTCCCCTTCCCCCAAAAAAAAAAAAAATTCTTTCCCTCAAGATATGGTCATAATCTCAATTCAAATTTTCAATGGAGTTTGCAACCATAACTACCCATTTAAATACATCATAAAAGTCTTAAAATAGAAAATGACATACATAATCATGGCTAAAATTAATATTCCTTAATCAGCATTTAAATAATAGTAACTTCTAAAAATAGACAGCTAATCACCTCAAGACAATACAACATTTCTTTATACATAATTTAAAAGCAGTGTAAGGGAGGTAATCCAAACATAAAATTGTACTTTTTTTAATTGTCCATTAACCAGGACACCCTTATTTTTCCCCCTTGTTTGCCCCTAATTCCTAAATGGTTTGAGCCATAACCATCCAAAGCCAATCCTAACCATCCCTTTGTGGTATGGAAACTTGTGGTATAATTTCAGAGAGATCCATCATCCATACACCGTTCCACAAGTTATTGTCTGGAAACTAGAAAAATGCTTATTTGGGCCCCTAATTTCTCAACTGTTAGGACCATAACCCCCAAAAACAATCCCAACCTTCCTTTTGTGGTTATAAACCTTGTGTTTAAATTTCACAGATTTCTATTTACATTTACTAAAGTTATTGTCCGGAAACCAAATGTCTTCGGACGACACTGACGACGACAACGTCGTGATACCAATATAGGACTGCAAATTTTTTGCGGTCGTATAAAAATGAAGAACAACAAAAACAAGTGATATGTCCCTTAGTTAAGGGAGATAACTCATTAAATCACTAATGTGTTTGTACAAGTCAGTTTCATCAATACTTTTTAAGCATTCATGTGAATTAATAATTTTAAAAAATCTGTGTTACTTAGAAGCTTGAAATTTATTTATGACAATGGCTGACACAAATGTAACAGTGATTTTAAAGAGTTATGTCCATTGAATTAAGTTACCTCCTTAATTCCCCTCATTTCCTTTCTTTTCCAACTTGAGCATCAAAAGAGATATTTCAAACAGCTCTAGTGATATGTTATAGTACATGATGGAGAGTCTGGTAGGGGTAAACAGAATAGAGAATAAAGGACAAAAAAATAAAAAATAGAGAAAAATATGCAAACAAAATAAAGAATAGAGAATAATGGGGTGCTAAAATATAAAGAATAGAGAATAATGGGGTGCTAAAATATAAAAAATAGAGTATAATTGACAAAATAAATGAACAATAGAAAAAAGTGAACTTATGCTAAAAAAAACCAAATAAGAGAAATGAAGACCCCTCCTACCATTAATAGACTTACAAGATCTTGTATTGAAGCTGTTTTCATACAGTGGTGCCAATTTCTTCTCAGGAATTCTCAATTTTAAAGTTGTTAATACTACCAACCTTTCTATTTCACTGAAATATACAAAGTATATATAAATACTGAAATAAGCATATAATAAAAACTGAAATATCAATAGAATAAATACAGAAGTATATACCCTGGTATACAAAGAAAAAATTCTGAAATATAGTCTACAAAGCAATACATAAAAACTAAAGGCTGAGCAACACCAACCTCACACAAAACCAGGGGTGACAACAGGTGCTCAAGAAGAGCAAGCATATCCTGCACAGCATGTGGGACCCAATGTATGGCTCATCCTTAGTACAAATTTGGTGTTAAGTCTCATTTGCTAATTTCAAAATTGAGGAAAAGAGGATAGGAAAATGGCTAAGATAATTGAAATATATTAACATCATAATTTGTACTGAAGATTTATAGCTAACATATTTAATTAGTGAAGCCTTGGTATTGCAATCACGTATACTGACATGACTTTCTATGTTGTAATGTTCACTACTATTTCAGGTTAGGGTGAAGGTTGGCGCCTGTTAAAACGTTTAAACTCGCTGCATTTGTTTGCACCTGTCCTAAGTCAGGAACCTGTTTCAGTGGTTGTCGTTTGTTGATGTTGTTCTTAAGTGTTTCTCATTTTTTATATAGATTAGATCCTTGGTTTTCCTGTTTGAATTGTTTTACACAAGTCATTTAGGGCCCTTTATAGCTTGCTGTTTGGTGTGAGCCAAGTCTCTGTGTTGAAGGCCGTACTTTGACCTAGTATAATTGTTTACTTTTTACACATTGTGACTTGGATGGAGAGTTGTCTCATTGGCACTCATACCACATCTTCTTATATCTTATATTAGTTTATTCTGTCATGGTGCACAGTATTTAATCTTACCTAATTTGATGAACATGCCAATCAAATGTGTGTTTCACTACCTGGACATAAACATAAATGGTTCCTGGGGCCTTTGAATACCACTACACTATCTATTCAGGCAAATTTAGAATTTCACAAACATTTCCACTGTACTTCCATCAGATTTAAATACGAAGCCTGTGCCCATGCTTTGCTCACAAAGATCTGACAACACCTTTCAACTTTCTTTTTTAAAGACATTTCAGGATTCATTGTTTTTGTCATAATGATACACGCCTTCAAAAATTAGAAGGCAGAAATTTCATTTGCTGGTGTTATAATTACCATAACAGAAAGTAGAAAGAGTGGTGTCAGATTTCTGCAATGGAAGCGTAGGCACAACATTTATATTTTAATAAGACCGACAATACTTGAGACCCCCATCATGCCCAAAGTTGAGATTTAAATGTGCCTTCCTTGGGTCCCATGTATGTTTTTATGAAATAGACCTTATGAGTAATGACCTTTTTTTTATATATGGATGTGCTTCAAATATACTGAGTGGTTTTTTTTTATCACCTGCACATTATTTTTCAGAAAAGTAATACATTTTTGCATTAAAGTAATACCAAAATAAAATAAATTGCAGAAAAGCAGCACATCACCTGATTCTATTATCATACCTTTCTGAACACAGGTTAACAATTTTATCTGCTACAAGGTGACATTTTGATGGAGGCAAAGATGTATTTATCACAATCAATGAAAACTGAAAAAAATAATATAGTTTGTACATGTCCTATTTAACTTGACACCAAACTCTCAATTGAAAAAATGATAATAAAAAAACAAAACAGTCATATATATTTAATTAAATCAACAAAATCAATATGTGCCAATAATTTCATAAATGAAGAAAAAATGTCTGGATTTTTTTCCAAATCCAAATAAAGTTTGAATTTTTCAGGGAATCTACATAATTTATTTAGTTAGCAGATAATTTTACACAGGAGTTATAGATATACAGTATAAATTTTAGACAATTAACAATGCATTAAAATTTAGTGACAGGCTTAGAAATCAAAGTGTTTAACATTATAAAGAGATTTACAATATTGACATACAAAATAAGTGAGAATGCTTTTCCATAAAGGGACATAACTTTTAGATCATGAATTACAGAAAGACAAATTGTTTTTTGCACTATAAAATATGAAAGCCTTAGTATCAAGATTTTTTTTAAAACTGTGGATTCATTTATTTTTGTTGGTACACTTTTTTGTTGTTTAAGGATGTTCGCTTGTCATGTTTTGGATTTTTTTGTCAGATTTTCGGAATCCTCTGGTTTTATCCATTTGAATGCCTTAAAAAATTTTGCCCATTGACCCCCATTTTTCTTTTTATAAATCTAGTGCATGTATAATTATAAGCCATCTGTAAAAGTCTTATAAAATCCTTGTTATTTTTTAACAGTTTTTGAGCACTTAAATTTGTCAATGATAAAGCTATGAAAAATCAAGAGAGAACATTTTCCCGCCAAAATTTCAATGGCTAATATCTCGAAAACAGGCACATTGACCTATATATTTTTTTTGCTCTTTTGTTTCCTTTTATAATACCCTATCAATTCATACTAGTGTTATGAAAAGCTTGTTATTTTGAAACTGAGTAGCGAACCTCCTTAAGGAAATTTTATATTTTTGTTGATCATGCTTCTATTTGATATTGTGATTTTAACTTATTCAGCATACAATCCTAAAGGAAATATGTATTTTGTTGAACACTTAAATTGAGGTTCACTTTTACTTCTCAATCCAAGAAATTAGTACATCACAATTATTTATATATCCTCAGTACTTAAAAATAAAAAGTAAAAATATAGCTGAACATAAATAATTCATAAAATTATTTCTTCAGCATAATCCAACATCTCTACTTAAAAATATATGGGGTAAATTATATAAGAACCGACAATTCTCTAATTTAATAGTGAATATTCAAGTAGAATTCTTTTTAAAATTATTTGCTGTTTTTTTAGATTTGTAACCAACAAGACCTTATCCAGCCACATTTAAATGAGTTCAGACCAACATGATTCTACAAAAACAACAAATACTAACACAATAGGAACTTTGCAGGATAACATATATGGTCTTCAACCGTGCGTAGACAAGACTGTCTACAAAATGTCAAGCTATACATTGTCCAGAGTGTAGAAAAGTTTTGAATGAAATTAACAGTGGCTATTTATACTAACTAGCAATACAGAGCAAGCAGTAACTATAATATTGTTAAACAACTGTAAAAGTGCAAGCAGTAACTATCAATAACTATACTATTGTTAAACAACTGTAAAAGAGCAAGCAGTAACAATAAGTAATTATAATATTGTTAAACAACTGTAAAAGTGCAAACAGTAACTATCAGTAACTAAATTATTTTTAAACAGCTATAAATGAGCAAGCAGTAACTATCAGTAACTATAATATGTTAAACAGTAACTCAGTAACAATATTGAGCCACAAGCAGTAACTATCAGTAACTATAATATGTTAAACAACTGTAAAAGAACAAGCAGTAACTATCAGTAACTATAATATTGTTAAACAACTGTAAAAGTGCAAGCAGTAACTATCAATAACTATACTATTGTTAAACAACTGTAAAAATGCAAGCAGTAACTATCAATAACTATATTATTGTTAAGCATCTATAAATGAGCAAGCAGTAACTATCAGTAACTATACTATTGTTAAACAACTGTAAAAGTGCAAGCAACAATTTTCAGTAACTATATCAATAACTAAATTATTGTTAAGTAGCTAGCTATAAATGAGCAAGCAGTAACTATCAGTAACTATACTTTTGTTAAACATATGCCAAAGAGCAAGCAGTAACTCAGTAACTATACTATTGTTAATCAACTGCAAAGAGCAAGCAGTAACTATCAGTAACTATACTATTGCTAAACAACTGCAAAAGAGCAAGCAGTAACTATCAGTAATTATAATATGTTAAACAACTGTAAAAGAGCAAGCAGTAACTATAAGTAACTATAATTTGTTAAACAACTGTAAAAGAGCAAGCAGTAACTATCAGTAACTATAATTTGTTAAACAACTTTAAAAGAGCAAGCAGTAACTATCAGTAACTATAATATTGTAAAGCCACTGTAAAAGAGCAAGCAGTAACTATCAGTAACTATAATATTGTTAAACAACTGTAAAAGAGCAAGCAGTAACTATCAGTAACAATAATATTTTAAACAACTTTAAAAGAGCAAGCAGTAACTATCAGTAACTATAATATTGTTAAGCCACTGTAAAAGAGCAAGTAGTAATTATAAGTAACTATAATTTGTTAAACAACTGTAAAAGAGCAAGCAGTAACTATCAGTAACTATAATTTTTTAAACAACTGTAAAAGTGCAAGCAGTAATTATCAGTAACTATATTCAAGCAAATTCTACCAATACCACAGATTCCAAAGTAAATGTTTTACCTACCTTGAAAATAATTGCATCTATAACTATGAAATTATTGAAATTGGTATAAATAAATCAGACACAGGTTTCTGCCATGTAGGAGATATAGAATATATAAGCACATTTATAATGCAAATAAATATATAAAGTATACACTGAAAAGGAGAAGGTCCGGTAAGGGTCAATTTCGGCCTAAAATTTGAAGTACATCTGATGAAAGATTTTTGACATTTTTTAAACACTTAAGTGTCTACTTCAGTTGATTCAATTAGTTTATGTGAAAGATTTGAACTGATTTGGTCATTAAAGACGCTTAAACTCAAGGTTAAATATGAAAAATCTATCAAATATGCTGTAAAACATTACTTTTCAGATGGTTTTTGTCTAAAATGGAAGTGGCCGCATTCGTGTTCAGTCTCATAATTTATATATGTAATGTATATTATTAAATAGAACATATATTTAAATATTAAGACTGAACACAAGTGCGGCCATTTTCATTTTAGACAAAAACTGTCTTAAAATTAGCACAAATGCTAAAATTGTGAAGATTTCAGTATTTTTGCATGAAATAATGATGCTAGTACCTGATGCATGTTCCTTGTATTGTCAAAAACAGCCCATATTTATGTAACAAAAGTATTCTACTTTCCAATGAATGGCTAAAAGTTTACATTTCAACAACTTTGTATAAATGCTATATTTTGGGGCCAAAAAGGGATCTTACCGGGTCTACTCCTTTGTTAACTACAATTTTATTCAACAATTTCAATATACAATTGAAAATTAAGTGACAAATTCACAGACCTGTCTCGCATAGGCTAGCATATGCAAATAAACACCCACATGTTTAGGATGTATATATACCTGAGTACATGAGGAGATATTTGATGAAATTGGAACTAAAAACAATTGCAAAATATATCTACGGTCAGCTTTGCCTGAGGGAACATATCTATATTTTTTTTATCAAACTATGTTAGAAATAAGAATTTCAACTGCCTTGATCAAACCAATAAGAAAACTGGTAGGCATATTCAAAATAGTTATGACAAGATATAATAAATACAAGTTTCTGTTTCCATTTGGTAAAAGACGAGAGCCAAAAACCATCTTTTTTTACATTTCTTTCAGGATGCACAATCAAATCAATGAACAATTACTTTCTTTTCTATTTTTGAAAACAACTTTCCTGCTTCAATCATGTCAGTTGACTTTCAATACATCAAAATAATGCATAAACATATATGGGAGTTTATTAACAACAGAAAAGTATATAGAAATTGAAATGAAAATGGTTGAATGTATGTTAACCAATAAAAGGTCAAATGTATGTGAACAAATAACTGGTTTCTTGGTGTATGTGAACCAATAACAGGTTTCTTGGTGTATGTGAACCAATAAAAGGTCAAATGTATGTGAACCAATAACAGGTTTCTTACTGTATGTGAACCAATAAAAGTTGGATGTACATGTATGTGAATTAATAACAGGCTTCTGGATGTATGTGAACCAATAACAGTTTTCTTGCTGTATGTGAACCAATAAAGGTTTATTAATGTATATGAACCAATAAAAGGATAGATGTATGGGAACCAATAAAAGGTTGGATGTATGTGAACCAATAACAGGTTGGATGTATGTTGACCAATAAAAGATTGGATGTATGTAAACCAATAAAAGGTTGGATGTATGTGAACCAATAAAAGGTTGGATGTGTGCGAACCAATAAAGGTTTATTGATGTATGTGATCATGAACCAATAAAAGGTTGGATGTATGGTAACCAATAAAAGGTTGGATGTAAGGGAACCAATAAAACATTGGATGTATGCGAACCAATAACAGGTTTCTTGCTATAGTAAACCAATAACAGATTTTTTGCTATATGTGAACAAATAAAAGATTGGATGTATGTGAACCAATAAAAGGTTGTATTTATGGGAACCAATAAAACGTTGGATGTATGTGAACCAATAAAAGACTGGATGTATGTACATTTGTAAACCAATAAAATGTTAGACAATGTGAACTAATAAAAGGTTGGATGTATGTGAACCAATTGAGGTTTATTGATGTATGTGAACCAATAAAGCTTTATTAATGTATGTGAACAAAATAAAGGTTTATTGATGTATGTGAACCAATAAAAGGTTGGATGTATGGGAGCCAATAACACATTATATTTTTAATTGTATGTGAACATAAAAAATTGGATGTTTGTAAACCAATAAATTGTTGGACAATGTGAACCAATAAATGGTTGGACGTATGTGAACTAATAAAAGGTTGGATGTATGTGAACTTTGGTTATGTGGGTTCCCACCAATTTCTGGATTCACACTTTCCTTAGTTCAACTTACTTCTTCATATTTACAATGCATTATCTGTATAGGAAGTAATGGAATATCCATGGCAGCTGTGCTTGGGCGACAAATCAATTCACTTGTTCCCAGCTCTGGGATGTCAAGATCACATGATATCGTCTTGGCAGATATACCCAGTAAAGCTCGACTGAAATGGGAACATACTAATGTCATTAACAATGGCTCGACCTGCCAGCAATTAATATGTTTTAGGGTGAACCACTCAACTCCAGAAATTATTTCTTAATGAACCACCATGTGTTAATTGTACTGTAGCAGATGTGTCCTAAGCCAGAGTAGAAACATTAATATAATCATTTAAATATTGTATGTATAATCTGTTTTATTTAAAACTTAAAAACAAATTTGGTTTTCTTTGATTCTGTATTGACATTTAAATATCTGGTGTTTTCTTAGAATTCTTTCTCTATTCTGGAAACTCAAACAAGACCCTCATAATAGACAAGACAGTTGCTTGCATTTTAGCTACATGTTCATAATTAAGCCATTGTGTCCATTGTTGTCAAAATATAATGCACTTACTATAATTAAGAATTTGGCAAAACCTTTTGTTATTTTGGGTCCTCAATGCTCTTCAACCTGGTACTTTATTTGGCCCTTTTTAACTTTCGAGTGTCACTGATGAGTCTATTGTAGGCGAAATTCGCATCTGGCATTCAAAATTTAGATCCTGTGATGAGTTTATCTAGAAACCCTTAGGATCAATCATGTGATGTTTTAATTTTAAATAAACAGCTGCGCCATGAGCGCATGATACGCCCGTCGTCTTGTGTGTGAATTTTTATGCAATAATCATAAATAGTTTCTGACATACGGCCTGACATGTGAAAACCCCCTTTTTTTTTACAAAAAACTCAACACATTATTTTGTATCTCTAAAATAAAATTTTGAATCAAAACCAAAAAGTATACAGATCTGTAGATTAATATAACTAAGAAGTGTGTAAAATTTTAAGCAATAATTATAAATCGTTTTTGAGATACGGCGCGACATGTGAAAACCCCCCCTTTTAAAAAAAAAAAATCAATATCTCAAAAATAAAATTTTGAATCAAAACCAAAAAGTATACAGATCTTTAGATTAATATAACTAAGAAGTGTGTAAAATTTTAAGCAATAATCATAAATTGTTTTTGAGATACAGCGACATGTGAAAAACCCTCCCTTTTTAACAAAATACTCAATAACTCAAAAATAAAATTTTGAATCATCACCAAAAAGTATACAGATCTTAAGATAAATATAACTAAAAAGTGTGTAAAGTTTTAAGCAATAATCATAAACTGTTTTTGAGATACAGCGCGACGTGTGAAAAACCCCTCACCCTTTTTTAACAAAATACTCAATATCTCTAAAATAAATTGTTGAATCATCACCAAAAAGTATACAGATCTTAAGATTAATATAACTAAGAAGTGTGTAAAGTTTTAAGCAATAATCATAAATTGTTTTTGAGATACCTTATGTGTTCAAGAACATAAGTGTAAGTAAAAAAACACACACCTGTTTTAGTTACTATGTCCCGTAACTCAAAAAGTTTTAATCTTATTTTCACCAAAAAGTATACAGATCGTTTGACCATCATAAGAAACAACTATATTAAGTTTCATGAAATTTGGATAATTTGTTCTCAAATTAAGGTGTGACATGTTTACGCCGGACAGACAAACGGACAGATGGATAGACGACATTTGTATACCATAATACGTCCCGTCAAGACAGGCGTATAAAAATTGAAATGGTTTTTATCATAAATGTTTTTGGGTAGGCTGCATTTTAGGTGAGTAGGTAGGCAATATCAAACAATGTTAATTCTATTTTTGGCCCCATGATTTGTACTTGTTGCTTAGGGAGCTACCATTTGATTTTTATGGGGGGCTAGGATGAAAAATTTTGTCCTGCCTTTTTATTTTTCCCTCTACTCGGTCCTGCCTTTTTTATTTTTCACTCTATTCGGTCCTGCCTTTTTGTTTTAGTTTATCCTGACTTTTTTTTCACATAAATTGTCATCCTGCCTTTTTTTTTTGCAAATAATCTCATCCTGCCTTTTGTTTTTTACTCAAAACTCCTGTCCTGCCTATTTTTTTCAAATTTCATCCTAGCCCCCCCCATAAAAATCAAATGGTAGCTCCCTTACCTGCCAGCTGCACTAATATCTGTATAGCCTAAGAAAACTTTCTTCTTTAAATACAGCCCTTCTCTATCTGGTACGATCTGGGAGAATTTTGTCTTTGTAAAATCATCATTCCTTAAAGATCTGTAGAAAGCCCTACGACTAAACAGAAACAAAAGAATGAATATGCTGTCAAAATTGTTTCATTTCAATTTTTAGTTTAGTTTGCTCATTTTACTTGAAATTTTCTGTTACAGGTAGCAATCTGTCATGAAATAGAAGTTCCTTCATAATATAAGTTCCATGTGGAAGAAATATTCTGGAATATTATTTCCATTAGAATAAATATTACAGTATTTGTTCCTACAGTTGTCCAAACGGAATAAAGGGTATAGAATATTTGTTCCAACAGGAATAAATATGACGGCATTGGTTATTATAAAGTTTGCAAAGGAACTTCTGTTATGCCGAACAAATTTACATCAACAAATGTCTAAGTTAAATGGAGGTCCTGTACAGGGGTACCAAGAGAATCCAAAAACAACCAAAACAAGCTCCAAACCTGAAAATAATATTTCAAGTGGTCTTATATAGTAAATTATGAAAAATAAGACAATAATATTGTAATGCATGTCAATTTTACTTAAATTTCAACTTCAGAAATATATTTTTTATGATTTGTATGGAACAATTTTATGTTGTTTTTTATGAATGAGTTACATTGGTTGACCCGAGGTAAATCGGTGTAAACAAAGTCATCCAACAATAAGTGCTTACTGTGACAATTAATAACATAATACAATAAGCATTGTGACAAAGAAAGTTGTATATAAAAATATAGCGGACCTATTTTGATTTTTACTCCAACTCATATTTTTATTCAGAAGACAAAGCATTGCCTAACAAATTTGTCTCAATTTGATGTTAATGCATTGCTTGACCTTTTTATATTTGTAGTAGGCAAATTTTTGTAAATTTTCAACTTGATGAAGTCAATATTCACAACATTTTGATTGTGGTCAAATTATTTTTGCATACCAATAATTGACGAATTCATGTCTGAGCTCAGACTGATTGCGTAAGTCAATAAATCATTTGTTCCCCTTACTAAATCTTTTTCATAGTATTTGAAGATTCAGATTCAATATTTTATTAAAGTCTCACTACTTGCAATACATAAATATACAGTACATACAGAGTATATACACAATATAAAACAGACAATACACAAATATAAAATACAAGTACCATTCTATTAAGAATTATGAGAGACTGTAAAACAATTTCTATATAAAACTAGTTAAAATACATACGATTATTAAAATTTGAATTTAAATTTTATTTTTAATATGTGTAATACAAATTTTCATTAATTAGCATTTGCTGAAAAGTAATTGAATAGTGCAATTAATTTTCTGTCTTGATCAATGTTTTCTCCTGTCAGGTGTGTCCATCTACCTGCAGGGTTCTCACTAAGGATCTATGTAGGTGAGTCCAGGGACTCACTATTTTTGGTCATGGTGAGTCCAACAGTGAGAAGAAGAATTTTTATGGCTTTTTTTAAGAATTTAATTTATCAATTCAGCCTCCATGACAAAATACAGCAAGGAAATAACATCACATTAAGATTGATTTTGAAATTGTTGCTATAAACATAATAAAATGATGATATCAGGGTTCAGTTGATGCAAAACTTTACAATCTTGATGTATTTTTGGACTCACCAGTTTTGAAAATGGGGAGTCCAAACAGATTTGCGTGAGTCAAGGACTCATGGACTCAACTTAGTGAGAACCCTGTACCTGTACATGTGATTAGCCATCATTACCCTGATATCTCTCAGGTCTTTCAGTAACATGCAATAGACACAGGCACTTATTTCTGAAAAAAGGGCTGTGAGAAGACAAAATAATTACGGTTGACATACTTGGGAGGCATGCTACGAATGATTCCAACAAACAAAGGTAGACGTGTCATACACCATTGTGTAGATAAATCAATGTAGATTTACAGCATAACAACTTTTTAGTGGGGTAGACAATTGTCATTTTTTTTCAAAAATGTGAGTTAAGTACCTTGTGTTATATTAAGGTATATAGAGGGAAAAAAATTCAGAGACACGTGCCTGTGGCAATAGATTATAACTGCTAACACAAATGGCATTGGCTAGTGAAACAAAAACAAATTTTTGAATATACCTTTCTATCATAGCACAGTTATTAAACGATGACACAGATCATTTAATAATGGTGGAAAGTCAGGGGAATTACTGAAATAAGTGATTTATTAATCACTCATTTAAGTAGCAAATTAGAAATTCTGTGATTTTGTAGTTTTACCAACATTTTACGCATGCAGGATTAGATTATATCTAATTATTAGTAAAATTGAAAAAAAATAACCTTTTGCTTCTTTTAAGTAGCAAGGTTTATGTCTTTGATGCAATCATTCATCTGTAAATCCTATATTTTTGAAAAATATACTATAATAAAGCTTTACATAATGATCTAATACTTTCTTAACAAATTTTTCCGAGCAGTGGGAGTATTTTCCTGTAAAATTCAAGGCTTCATCTTACAGATTATGTAATAAAATTTACTGTTCACAGCCAAAATTTCACGGTTCGGGGGTGTTGAAATTAGTGGGGATAATTAAAATAATAATACATGTACTTAAAGAAGTGATTTTTTTAAAGAAACTAGAGGTATGATACTTGAACAAGTGATTTTCATGTCATTATTCCAGATTCAGTACAAGTTCATCACCTGACATGATCGTTCATCCTATAAACACAGATGTTTGTTCTGATAATTTTAGCAACATAATTAGTCCCTGCATCATCAGTATTATCAGATTATATATTTAAAGCTACAATTAAAATTAAATCACTTAGACTAGTGATTTATCAAGTACTACTTAAATGGGTGATTTTTAAAGAAAGACAACTCTTACTTCCAACATTTCTGGAAAAATGTTACTTGATTCAGTGATTTCTTAATCGCTCATTTAAGTAAGTAGACCCCTGACTGGTGGAAGATAATTTTATGATGGCAGCGATCATTTGATGACATAAAAGACAATTTATCATTCCTGGCACCCCATCGTATATGGTCATGGAGAAAAATCAACACACAAGAAATATGATTTTATCTTCACTGGCATCTGTATCTTATTTCAAAACAGTACAATTTGGATGATGCCAACACTTTGTTTTAAGTGTAACAGATGTAAGATGAGTCAACCGACTCTTTACAGATTACAATACCAATGTTAAATGCTGAGCAACACGAACACCACCAAAAACAAACGGGAAAAGCGGTGGATCTCATAACTAAATTACAGATCGATCCAGAACAGACAGATTTCGTAATTGCAGTTTTTTTTTTGAAATTTGGACAAAAACACTTGACCTGGAATCTTGATGAAATATTTTCGATTTTGCAAGCTTCAATTCGAATATTGTGTCAGGATCCCAGAATAAAAAAAAACACATGGCCTCGTTATTATGTTTGGGAGCAAATTAAGCATCCGAACCTTAAAATTGAGCTGTCCATGTGTTTTCATTTGTAGCAGACAACAAATTATTACGTTTGTTATTTACAATATGATTGGCCAAATTCTCTTCAAATCTAAACACAAAACAAAGCACGGACAGACTCATCGTATTTACGGACCATTAGTGATTTCCTTTGAATTTTAATTTGATATATGCATTTAGAAATATGTCAAAAAGTTTGTATTCTTATTATTTATCATATTATGTTTTCAAAACATAATTTGTATTTGAAAAAAATATTAAAAATTACATTTTTTTTTGTTGATTTTCGACTGGGTCTTCTACAAGTGAGAAACCAGTCTTATTTGTTACGCGAAGAATGATTGGGTTATAATTACACACCTATAAAATTGGCGTAATGATTTCATTAAATATGCAGTCTTTTTTTTCTCAATAAAACAAAAAGTCTATTGAAGAATCATTCAATGTATGATTTAAAAAGTACATAACTAGCGATTTAATAATTTTTATTGAACAACAAATACATACTGCATTTTTAAATACTATGGTAAGAACTATATTATTGTAATGTTTGAACGCGGATCAAGATGATTGAAACAGTTGTTTGGCATTGACCTTGACTTAGAACTTCACATTTTGTGCAGCGGAAAACGTTACCAAGAAAAAATTGCCAGAATGTTATTCAAGACGCGAATCATACTTTCAAGCGTTAAAAGGTAAGCATCTTTACAATTTTGGGAATTTATAACTTTATGATCTTAAGGTTGACAGTTCGCATATTAACCAGACAACAGTTTGCAAAAGGGGGAAGGGGACATCCAAAATTCTCATGTGTCAAATCAGCTTGAATGGAACATATCCAAAACATTCAAAAGTTTTATTTTCTAAATCTTCCTTACACATATGAATTGTGCATGAAGATAATTTTAAAAGGAATTCTTTCATCATTTATTTTTTTATGTTGGAATTAACAATATTAAACATTTATTTCTTAGCCTTGGGTACCCAGGCTACAATTACTCACAAAAAGTAACTAGAAATAATTAATATTAATTCCCAGACTAATTGTCGAATCATATTTCCAGACAGGGACCAGATTGTATACATGAATTGCAGGTTACCAATAATATATAATTTTATTGTTACATTGTACCTGCAGTCATGGCAGTTATTGACTTATTGTAACATGCAAAATAGTTTTAGACAGGCTCTGATCTAAAAAATGTTTGATTTGCTAGCAATCTGTGAAATAAATTTAAACAATTAAATCATAATGTAAAAACATTAACATAGCTAAACTTTCAGATGTATTGACCAATATGACGTTCACATTTTCCAAACAGGATTGATAAAACAACTCATTACAGACATGACAGAGGTCTTTCAAATTCATGTACTTTTTCATAAATGTCACAATGCTTATGCTATTACATTACAGTAAGAACCGATTGTTCGATGACTTCGTTTACGGCAATTGACCTCCGGTCAACTAGCATAATTCATTCATTAAAAACATCTCAAGATTGGTGTATTCTGAATTGAACTGTTTAGTGTGTGGTATAGACGTCTATATTTAACGACAGGTGTCTAGAGTGAACAGCCTGAAATGGTTTGGCATCATAATGCCACCTAAGGCTATGTACTGGATGTGTAGGAAGTGCCACCAAAATAAATAGCTAAAATGATTCTTAATATGTCCAAATGTGCTTTCAATTTATCATTGCTATGTTCAATAACGTATAAGAAGACAGTACTAAAAAGCCAGATGCCACACACTCTAAAAGACATAATTTGCAAATGCAAAATTTTGCAGGTAACAATAAAAATGATAGTATTGTTAACTGCAATTTCATAATCAGGTCCGTTTCAGAGACACATTTCAGCAATCAGTCTCGAAGTAACATTAATAATTTCTTGTTGTTTCTTTTGCAGATAATTGTACCGAGTGCCTTTTTCTTAACATAAGTCCCATTTTTTTTCTTGTTTTATTTTGGCGCTTTTTCTCTAATGTAATGTCTAGATAATCAGAACATCTACAATGTATAGGTGGCTATTTTATTTCAATTTTGATGGTTAAAGATATATCCCTCATTGACATGATTGATATCAAAGCAAAAACTATAATGGAAATATGCTAGACAGATTTTCAAAAATATATAAAATACTGATTTCTGACAGCTTTATGAACTACCAAGTCAGGAATATGACAGCTGTTTTCCATTTGTTTGATGTGTTTGAGCTTTTGATTTTGCCATTTGATAAATGACTTTCCGTTTTGAATTTTCCTTGGAGTTCAGTATTTTTGTTATTTTACTTTTTACTAGCTGATATATATTATCCCTGGGGTAAATTCACTTTTATATGTATATCATATTCCTGTTTCAAAAGTGTCATATTCATTCTAGCCTTTGTTACATCCTTAATCTAAACAATGCTAAATTCAGTGGACTGAAAAGAATAATATTACCTTCATTCTATATTTTGACCTTTGTAGAAATCATCTGAAACCGACATCATCATGTATCAGTCTGAAACAGACAATTTGAAATACAAAACTATATAAATATTTTTAGGCCAAATCAAATATTATTTTTGGTTCCAGATCCGTTGTTGAAAAAAAGGGTAGATAAAATGTGCATCATGTAGGTAGGGATTATAATTTTTATTATTTTTTATATAGAATATACATGTACACCATTGTACACAGGAGATATTGTAACTTGAACAGTGCTTACTTAATAATGGCCAAAAAGTTAAGGGTGACGGTAGGTAGGGCAACTGGAAACATATATATAATTTTAGTTGGCCTCATTGATGTTTGCAATAATAACATGAATAACCTGTATGAAGTAGAATATTTTGTATCATAATAAAAGTGTCCAATTCAAAGTTTTACAGAAGAAAAGTATGGCAATGTCTGGCATGTACATGAACCTCACTTGTATAGATGACATTTTAGAAAAGTTTTTTTTTTTATTTAAAAAGCATGCAAACACAACTTTAAGCATTCATACAAACATACAGTGTTTAGCTTAATACAAAAATCAACCTCTGAGCTTCATGTAAATCGAGAACCTCACTTGCTTTCATTAACCTCACAGTGCTTACTTAATAATGGCCAAACAGTTAAGGGTGATGGTAGGTAGGGCAACTGGAAACATATATAATTTTAGTTGGCCTCATTGATGTTTGCAATAATAACACGAATAACCTGTATGAAGTAGAATATTTTATATCATAATAAAAAGTGTCCGTTTCCAGAGACACATTTCAGCAATTAGTCTCGGAAGTAACATTAATAATTTCTTATTGTTTCTTTTTGCAGATAATTGTACTGGGTGCCTTTTTCTTAACATAAGTCCCACTTTTTTTTATTGTTATATTTTGGCGCTTTTTTCTCTAATGTAATGTCTAGATAATCAGAACATCTACAATGTATAGGTGGCTATTTTATTTCAATTTTGATGGTTAAAGATATATCCCTCATTGACATGATTGATATCAAAGCAAAAACTATAATGGAAATATGCTAGACAGATTTTAAAAAATATAAACAGTCAGGGGACTTACTTAAATGAGTGATTTTCTAAATCACTGATTCAAGTAACATTATGTCCATAAAGGTTGGAAGTAAGAGTTGTCTTTCTTTTATAATCACCTATTGAAGTAGTACAAATTAATCATTAGACTAAGTGATTTAATTTTATTGTAGCTTTAAATATAGAATACTAATGATCCAGGGACTTATTATGTTGCTAAAATTATCAGAACTAACATCTGTGTTGATAGGATGACCTGGTCATGTCAGCGCATCCATGCAGGTGATATCCTTGTACTAAATCTAGGATAATGACATAAAAATCACTTAAGTATCATACCTCAATTTCCTTCTAAAAAATCACTTCTTTAAGTATCATTATTTTAATAACCCCCACTAATTTCAACACCCCCCGAACAGTGAAATTTTGATCGCGAACAGTAGAATTTTATTACATAATTTATAAGACAAAACCTTGAATTTTACAGGAAAAATACTCCCACTGCTGGGAAAAATCTGTTAAGAAAGTATCAGTTCATTACATGCATTATGTAAAGCCATTTTTATAGCATTTTTTCAACTAAAATAGAATTTGCAGTTAAATGATTGCATCAAAGGCATAAACCTTGCTGCTTAAAAGAAGCAAAAAGTTCATTTTTTTCAATTTTACTAATGAAAAGATATTATCTAAACCTATGTGTTTAAAATTTTGGTAAAACTACAAAACCACAATTTGTGACAAAACTTCGAATTTGCTACTTAAATAAGTGATTTAAAAATCACTTATTTCAATAAGTCCTCTGACTGATAAATACTGATTTCTGACAGCTTTATGAACTACCAAGTCAGGAATATGACAGCTGTTTTCCATTTGTTTGATGTGTTTGAGCTTTTGATTTTGCCATTTGATAAATGACTTTCCGTTTTGAATTTTCCTTGGAGTTCAGTATTTTTGTTATTTTACTTTTTACTAGCTGATATATATTATCCCTGGGGTAAATTCACTTTTAGATGTATATCATATTCCTGTTTCAAAAGTGTCATATTCATTCTAGCCTTTGTTACATCCTTAATCTAAACAATGCTAAATTCAGTGGACTGAAAAGAATAATATTACCTTCATTCTATATTTTGACCTTTGTAGAAATCATCTGAAACCTACATCATCATGTATCAGTCTGAAACAGACAATTTGAAATACAAAACTATATAAATATTTTTAGGCCAAATCAAATATTATTTTTGGTTCCAGATCCGTTGTTGAAAAAAAGGGTAGATAAAATGTGCATCATGTAGGTAGGGATTATAATGTTTTATTATTTTTTTATATAGAATATACATGTACACCATTGTACACAGGAGACATTGTAACTTGAACAGTGCTTACTTAATAATGGCCAAAAAGTTAAGGGTGACGGTAGGTAGGGCAACTGGAAACATACAAATGTATATATAATTTTAGTTGGCCTCATTGATGTTTGCAATAATAACATGAATAACCTGTATGAAGTAGAATATTTTGTATCATAATAAAAAGTGTCCAATTCAAGGTTTTACAAAAATGTCTGGCATGTACATGTAGTATAGATGACATTTTAGAAAAGTTTTTTTTTTAATTTAAAAAAGCATGCAAACACAACTAGAAGCATTCATACAAACATACAGTGTTCAGCTTAATACAAAAATCAACCTCTGAGCTTCATGCAAATCGAGAACCTCACTTGCTTTCATTAAGAGTAAATTAAAAAAAAAGAGCATTAAATTCAAAAGCACATATATATCTGTAAAATTGAAAAAGTTGATATGTTTATATCAGTGAGACATCAACCCAAAAATACAACAAAAGTTAAAAAGACATCTACAATTTGAAAATATTTTATATCAGTGAGACCGCAAACCATCAACACGACAAAAAACAAAAAAAAAACATCTACATTTTGATTTTTTTCAGATTATGTCGAGTCCCACAAGTCACCTCATCTGCTAAGAACAGACAAATACAAACTATTACAGCTTACACAGCTGTCAATGAACCAGTACTATCATATGAAGATGGATGTGAAGAGAAAGAAGCTTTGCTAAAAACTCTAGATAAATACAGCACCAGGACAGAGGATGTTCCCATTGTTATTGGGGATGAAGAATTTCGAACATCTGAGATCAAATATCAAGTAGAAGTTAGTTTTAAAAATTTCATCAGTTGATAAAATTAAGAAAAAATGGATGATATCTATGTTACTGCTGACAGATTTCACCAAAAAAAAATCATGTCATTTAAGTTTCTAGTATATTTTGACAAATTAAACAGAAACTTGGAATCTGAAAAAATCTTAATAATTACAGAAACAACCACAAATGAGATTCCATTCTAGAAACAAAACAAATCGGGAATGGGTACTTGACAGTATCAGTGTTATTGACAATGGAGAAACAATTCAGCAAAAATCAAAACTGTGTAATAAATAAAACAAAGTCCTTGTAAACAAAGTCCTTTTGAGGTATGTCTTACAAATAACAATCAAGGAATTGAGAATAATACAAATGATAAATACTGCCTTCATCAAATTAAAGCATAATATGTATATGTGATTATGGTGTTGAGCCTCCATATGATTAATTGCAATTCCTACAAGTAAGAACACATTATTCTTTCAATAGTTGTAATAATGAAAAATAAAACACCAAAAAAAAAACAGCATCAAAACAATGTACACCATTACCATGATAACAATTATACATGTTATACAGAAAAAGTTAAAAAAATAGTTCCAATATGAAATGCATGAGGACATGTTATAGTTGTATCACTCCCCTCAGCCTTTGATCTCCGTAAATATTTCAGTAACTTATTGGTAAAGTTTGAAATATATAATTCATGTTTAGTAACATTATTTATTTTTCAGCCATTTGACCACAAAGTAAAGATTGCCAAATATTATAATGCCACACCAGTAAGTTGATAAAATGTAGAATAGTGTGTGTGCTTAATCTGAGGTAAAGATCGCTTTCATGCTACATGTGCTATCAAAACCTTTCTGTGTCTAGCTTGATACCTAGATGTTCCAGGTTTATCACTACCTTTAATAGTTTATAGTTAAACCAACATGGTTCAATGAAGTGAATATTCTTAAGAACCTATCTAGGCAATTTCATACAATTTATTAATGATATATATGGTCCTTGGACAATACTCAGATATTTAAGTTTACTTGATATTTGTTATATAGTTAAATGAGTTATAGATGTATTTTGTTCCTTTAATAACCTGAATTAGCAATACTCAGAATGCAAGGTTACTTGTAAGAAAATTGTTTTATTGAAAATTACTTGGTGTATGAATCTGTTATATAAATAGGTTCAACTAAAAATGTACTATTATGAACAGAGGGGGATAACTCAAATTTAAACTATATAATTTGGCCAAATGCAATACAATATTTAATTTTAAGTTCACATTGCAAAATGAAGGCACTCTTTAACCTTCAGTGCTGACAAACATTTTGATTGTTTCAAATTCAAATTTCACGAAGTTAAATTATTACTTTTAGAATGCATTAACTTTTGCCTTAAAGAGAAGAAATGGAGGAGAAGCATAGATACATTGAAAAGTTTTATTACATACAAACCAATTATTTCACATGGGAAATAAATCTGATAATTTCACTTCTCTGATGTCTTACAACATTGTCAAGACATTGTGGATGACTGCATCAAAATGAATTGAGAATGCCTTGAAAGATATCAAGTTTCTTGCATTTTCTACTTTATTTCCATTAACTACTCCATGTTCATTCAACGTACACGGAAATGTAATAAATAGAATAACTTATGCCAGAATTCAAATAGCGAAATATACAACCTGTGACTGAACAACACTGATAATAATTCATGCGCTACACATATTTGTGAATGTGTTCTTTGATCACTCATATTTTATTTACATTCTTGAATAATTCTTTTACTCATTGTAAATACAGTGATTCAGTCTGATATGCTTCTTTGTTTACTCATCAAGTATGTAATGACTAACTCACCAGCAATCACCCGATTCACTTTAATTCACTCAACACAAGGTGGTGAATTTTAAGTGAATCACATTTAGTATTATACATTTACATTTCGAAGGGTGACATACATCTTTGTTTACTCAACAGATACTACATGTAAATGACTAACTCACCAGCAATCACCCTGTTTCACTATAATATTCTCAAAACCAGAACAAGTGAATTTTAAGTGAATCAAATTGTGTGTCTTGTACATTTACATTTCTACTCAGGCTTAGACAGAGTGTCCTGTATCTTGGTATAATCATCAGATATGTACATTGTAAATGACCTAAAAAATCACATGCATTCACCCTGTTTCACTATTATTCACTCAACACCAGAACTCAATCACCTTGTGTGTACGGTATGTCTATAGGAGAGACAGCAACCCACAGAACAATTAAAAACCTGAAGACATCTTTCACATCTTTGTTTTCAATTTGATGATGAACGAACAACTTGATGATGGAAAATTAAGAAATGATACAGATGACATTTAAGAAAATCCATTTTGTAGTTGAATAGAAAAAATCAAGTTTTTTATGCCATTACAGGAACTTATTCAAAAAGCGATAGATAATAGCCTAAAAGCAAGACAAGCTTGGGACAGAACTCCACTGGAAGCAAGATGTGACATTTTCCTCAAAGCAGCTGATCTGATGAGTAAAGAATATAGAATGGATCTAATGGCTACAACAATGATGGGCCAGGTAACTAAAAATTCTCTGTAGTTCTAAAAATTTCACGAAGGATATTTTTTTAGTGTAAACAGTTTTTCATAGAAATTTACATTTTTAATGAAATCCAGTAACATAGACTTAGGAATGATGAAAAAGATATTTTATGAAGAAAAATAAAAATTTTCCTATATTTTATGAAGGAGACAGCTCTGTGAAATATTTACCACGTTTAGAGTACTGTTAATTGGGATATTTTCAGACATGTGACAGAGTTGTCAAGCCACAACTGGAGATTTAGAAATTTTCAGCTGGAGTTTGGGTCTCATAACTGGAGATTTTTATTGACCTTTTATCGACATACGGAATGTTTTTAAGTGTGTTTAAACTGCATATCTTCCTTTTTGTTAAAGAACAATAATTCCATACCTTTAAACACCTGCATATCCATTTTATTTGATAAAAATAGAAGATGAGGGTTTTCAAATATTTATTCATTATCATGATTATGTATAATTCAAGATAAAGTGATCAGCCATCATATATAGTTGGCAAAAGTATCTCTGATTAAGCTACATTGTCAACTTTGGTACCACTTCTGAACATGCTTGTAACAGAAGGTGTTAAATTGATAGTGTTGTAGGCTTGCTGGTTGGTAGCTGTCTCCATAAGTTTGGTCAAGTCATTAGGGCCACTATAGTCAGCTTTGCATGAAGTGTAGTAAGCATGGTCTTGACCCTTGGTACTGGATCTGCACCATTTGAAATCAGATCTCCAGGCAGAGTTGAATTTGGCTAGTTACTTGGTCTTCTTTTATTTGCTGCTGGGGTATTTGGTGATAAAATACGGTTTGCATTTTGTCAAATTCTAAAATTTTAGAATAGTCTAAGACAACTATACTTATATAGGTATTCCATTGGCTTGGATAGAAAACAAGCCATATATATCATATTTGAGTTGATTTCATTTGTCTTTGAGGTTCAGTAAATGTTCCATGTTTTCAACAGCTGCAAATAAATCGTTGTTTATACAACTTGTACAATTAGTCAATTTAATCCTTTGTCAGTATTTCACTTTTAATCAACCAGGCTTGTGTCTTAAACTAGCTAGTTGATCACCCGGTAATTGCCTATTATCTTTAATTTATTGTTGTATATACAGTTTAATCCTAAACACCTCAGGCTGATTTTACCTATTTTACAACCTCATTTTACCTTTTGACACAACAGGAAACTTCCGTTTTCTCGGACTTTTCCCATAGCGTGGCATCCTGACCCAATCTAATACTTGTCGAGCAGTGAGCCAGGATCCCAGGCTAATTTTTCCCATATCAATTTCGAGTTTTTCAGACTTCTTCTCTGTCCCTATCGATTTTGTAAACAAAATGTGTACTGAAAATTTTACGAGGTTGACATTTTCAAAAGTGGAAGATTTCAAATTTTAACGGAGGGACGGAAGAGGGTCTGAAAAGCGGAGATTTTGACTCCACGGAAGAATCACATGTATGTATTTTGGTTTATTTGGTGCCGAACATGAAAATGCTAAAATTAAACAAACCAAATAAAGCATTCAACACAAACATTCTAGATAATTTTAATAAAATATGATATAGTAATATGATTAAATTTGATGAGAAAATAAGGACAATCACAGTTATTTAATTAACAAGATCAATACATTAAAGTAGCAATATTTAACACATCAGCATGATCAAAATATGACTGCTACATTTTTGTAAAAACCACCCAAATAAACGTACATAAAAAAAAATGGAATTATGGTATTTATTTAACTAATTTTCATGAACATGATGTGTATTAACCCATGTTAACTCTCTGAAATCACAAAAAATATAATTTTAACCATTGTTTATATTTCAGGCTAAGAATATTGTTCAAGCTGAAATTGATGCAGTCTGTGAATTGATTGATTTCCTTAGATTTAATGTACAATATGCACTGGTAAGATCTCATACATGAAGATAGGGAAAAAGTAGGCCTTACAAAAAATGTGTTTCCGCTAACCCTACCTTTGCTAATTTTTGGTACCTACCCTTAAGATTGTTTTTTTTTCATTTTTGATCAGTCAGGGTACTACTTAAACAAGTGATTTCAGAATCACTACTTCAAGTGATTTTGGCTGTGAAATATTAAAAATTTCTCAAAAATAGACACAGACTTTTTAAAATCACTGAAACAAGTAATTTGAGAAGTTAAAATGTAATCACTTCAACAAGTGTTTATAACATTTTCTTGATATTTTTCCAACAAGCTTGCCTGTTTTATTGGTAAAAAGACAAGAATTCCATTGAAAAAACAACTATGTACATGCAGAAATTGTCTTTTGCTTGATTAGCCTGTCAGTTTTTACAGTTAATTTAAAATATGCAAAAACTGGAATAATTTGTAGATCAGGACATAACCTTGAAGTAGATCATTCTAACTCTTAAGAAAACCAATCAGGTAACCTAATATTGTTGACCTTTGTCTGATAGTAAGAGTAGTTAATGAATATTTGATTATAGAAAAATTCCCAAGGGTACTTTTAAAAGCTTTAGCGCACTAACTTACTGTCCAAGCAAACTGGTGAAATTGATATACAAAAGAAAGGGATAATTAGTTCTATGTAGGAAAATTATAGAAAAGTTTGTCAAAATATGGAAAATCAATGAAATTAGCATTTGAAGATCAATGAAACACCAAAATCACTTAAATAGGTGATAACTGAATTTATCATATCACTGAAATAGGTGATAATGAAATCACTTGCTTAAGTAGTACCCCTGACTGTTGATCAAGCACTATTAGCTATCTCATTTGATATGTTTTACATTTGTCATTTTTGGGCCTTTTATAGCTTGCTATGTGGTATGGGGTTCGCCTATTGTTGAAGGCCATACAGTGACGTATAGTTGCTAACTTCTACATCATTTGATCCAGAGTTTTTTTCAGCATGTTAGCAGAAACACAAATATTTTACAGAATATTGTTTGTAGTGCATGTAGTGTTTCTCCCAATTTTCAAAAATGGCATGTTGATCTGGGGAAAGTACAAAGAAAGGACAGAATGTTTTTCTTTATTTGGAGAATTAGGCATTGATGGCAGATCTTTGACAGGTTTTGTCTCGCCTTGACTGAGTCAAAAAGCGAAACTTAGGTATGCCGTTTCCAACGCATCAACAATGTATTAGTTTGTGATTAGGTCAGTTCATGGGGAACCACTAGTGGTAGGTCAGTGATATTCGGTATGCAGTTGTATAAGTATTGGCACATCTCATTTCCATGGAGATTACTTGACCTTGCCCTCTCAGTCATGGTCTATTGACTTTGAATCTTTTGCTTTCTTTACATCTATTAGTTTGTGATTAAGGTCAATTAATGGGGAACCACTAGAGGTAGGTCAATGGTATTTGTAATGTAGATGCATAAGCATTGGCACATCTCATTTCCATGGAGATTATTTGGCTCTGCCCCCTCAGTCATGGTACATTGACTTAGGATGATTTGCATAGTTTACATATCTAAATATTGCCATTTATATTCAATATTTTCATTATACTGCTAAAATTACAAAAAGCAAGACATATCTCTGTGTCAACAGTTTTTTGTTTAATTTATACACAACTTTTTTAAACTGAGGACAATTGAGAACTTGACATTGTGACTTATTTATTGTTGCTTTCTTGATGTCTTATTTGTGTAAGTCCACTCATTCTGCTGTTTTTAATCTAGTTACCAGAAACTTAGCAAAAAGATTGACCACACATGTTGAAGTGGTGCACCTGTGATAATGGAATTCTTTAAGGAATTTTTTCCCCATTTTTCCAAACTTGGGAACAGAGTAATGTTTCAGCAAACATTTCGAAAAGAAGGTTTTAATTTGTGTGTTTAACCAAGATCTTTGGAACTTCAAAGAAAGTTGCAATCCATTTTTTTGTTTTACACCTTCTAATTAGGAGTTGTTAGAAGAATTTTCTCCATTTTTACATTTTATATTCCATATATCATGTATATTTAAATCTTCAGTATAAACCATTCTCTAGTATTGTTTAAGAAACAATCTGCATAAACCGGCCATTTGATTTTTTAAATCATTTTGTCATTGGGTTACTGTCTTAATGGTGTTTACCCCGGCCTCATCTCCTTTTGCTTATTTTACATAATAAAAAAAAATACTATTTCTTGATTTGTTAGAACTTTTTCTGAGTACAGTTGAATAGGGTCATCAAACAATGTGATACACAAAGATGAACTACTTTTTGAAGCCTAAAACATTAACATATCATTCCCTAGGATCCTATAAATGATGGAACAAAATCATCAGAGAAAATGTTTTCAAGTAAATGTGCATGAGACAACATTCAGAAACAGTTAAGATGCAACTTTATGCTGTACTATAAATATGAGAGATTTTTTGCATACATACTTTTTAGCAGTTGTTGATCATGTTAAACAATGGACAAAAATGTGAGTTTAAATATTGCGATTTTCAAGCAATGCTGCATTCACTGAATGGTATATAAATTTATAATGCAAGTTCTTGTTTTTGCAAAACCTATCCATTTGCAATTTAAGTGATAATAAATACATCACAAATTTATACAGTATATTCTTTATTAAACAGTCAGAGCTTAGACATAAATAAGTCTAATTTTAACTTTTGACTTGTAGAGGTTTAAATTTGCATATTTTATGGGTTTTCTCCCTTTATTTAAAAAAAAAAACATGTCAATTAATGTTAAGCAAAAATTGAAATAGGTTTTGTTATTGGGAGATGTTGGTATGCACCAAAATAATATGTTTGTGACACTTGTTTTCAAGATATTTATTTGCACCATATGTATTTGGTATACAATTGCACAAATTCCTAGATAAAATCTTATCTTTTCCTTTATTCAGGGTTTATACTGGAGAAGTTAAAGCTGTTTAAAATAGCACATTTTAAAAGTTTGCAGATAGAACTTAATACTATTTATTCCATGGGACACAACTATACTAAACGACTTAAATTTGTAGCTTGATGCATACAAACATGATCTCTTCTAGCTTAGTACTCTTATCAAATACTTCAGGAATTTTTCAATGGCAAATGCTTCTGAAAATGTCTTCTTCCAGACCTGCCAACCATCCTGATTTATGGGAGAAATCCCCATGAGAGGTGTTGACCTGAATTTTGAAATTATTTATTACTTAAACAGAACACCTCAAAACAGGCATTTAAATGAGTTAAAAGGGTATTAAGGCACATATATACCTATTCAATCAATATTGTAGCAGATTAAAAACACTTGTGACAATAAAGAGGAGCATTAGGTCCTTTTGCGCTTAAAATCCCCATGGAGATTTTGATAAGTTGTGCTTCATACAGCTGTATTTAAACTGACAAAAGGTTCAATAATTTACTTAGGACTGATATAAGTAACAGTTAAACATAGATAATTTCATAAATATACAAACATATAATTTGGTGCTAATGATTTACGTATTATGTCACAATTGATACATTTGAAAAATTACATTTGGCACAAATGATATATCTTAAGAAAACAATTGTCACAAAAGGACTGCAGCCTTGTAAATACAAAAGCAATATGTGTGTTTGATGTTTTGGGTGGCAGCTTTCCAGGTATGGAACTTGCACCCTTGTCTTTGTACAAACAGTCCAAATATGACATATATAATACAAAAGCAAACTGGACAAACAGTTTTATCAGACATCCTTTTGTTATCTGTCCTATGATTTGATTGGCTAGTATAAACTATTGTTACATGTCCCATGATTTGATTGCTAGCAATAACTGTATTGTTACATGTATCATGATTTGATTGACTAGTTTTGATTTTCATTTGTAGAGTTTACAAACACAACAGCCACTCAGTCCATCTGCAAATGAGACATTAAATTCTCAGAACCTAAGAGGTATGGAGGTAAGAAAATTATTTTTCAGATGTTGTTTTCTTTGTAAGGCTTATTCTAATAGGATAACGTCAAATCTTTAGGGCGTAAAACAATCAATTGACTGTTGGAACAAATAACAGACAAGACCAAGAATAAGTTCAAATAATTTTTTTTAAATTCTGGCTTTGTATCAGATTATTAGAGAAGATTACATTCAATATGAATATTGCTAGAGGGAGACAAATCTATAATATTAATATCATAAATCTATAAATAGAAAATTCATCTTAGGTCAAGAAAATAGTGTTGATTTATTATTGGTGGGATACCAATTTTCATGGATTTTTAAACGTTTAACAAAGTATTAAGTTTGTATGGGCACCCCTGTGTATCACCCCCATACCCCCTCTTATAAAGGGAGTGCCAATTCTCTGTATGTAAAAGAACTCTTTCAGTAATTAGAACTTTAAGAGGTCTGTATACTTAGGTGACTTGATGCAAAGGCAAAGGCAAAGTTTCTGCCCAATCCAACATAACCTCTTTTTCCAGGGTCAGTTTATAGAATTTTCTCTTTATCCGAGTCGAGCAACCCACTTTGTAAAACCTACCTGTTGGATTTTATTAATTTGTTCTCATTTGAATATGCATTGACTATTTGCAAGTGGATGTATAGCAGTCAACAAGTAATCAATCTAAAAATTACCCAGGAAATGGGAGGATAAAATTTAAGTCACTTTCTTGAATTTCATGGTAAAACCTTTTTTATACATGTCTATAGCCATGGTTACAATATTCACAAGCTCAATCTTACTTGTTTTACAATAAAATCGTTTTTTCTCTCTTTGACAGGGATTTTGGGCAGCCATTAGTCCATTTAATTTCACAGCAATTGGTGGCAATCTATGTCAATCACCAGCAATAATGGTATGTATGTATATATAATATAGGTAGTATAATTATGACAAAAGAAAAATATTGTCTTGGTACAAACAGTCCAAAAATTGCGGTGAAAGAAAATAGAATCACACTGAGTCCAGACGATGTGAGAAAAGTTCAACATGGTATCCATCTCCTGCTATAGCCTATATATACAAAAGGAGATGATTATCACTTCCTTTATAATGCCATTTTAAATCAAAATGAATCCAGAAATTTAGTCATTTAAACTATCAAAAACAACCTTTATAAATATAAGGAGATGTGTTATGATGGTCATTGAGACAACATACATGTACATTCCGGTTATTTGCATAGCCTATTTGTCAGACAAAATTATACAATAAAGCGGAGTATGCTTATATCCGAAATGCCAAATTACGGAGTCAAATAACATCAATAGAACAGATCAGTAAAGGAAATCCCTGAAGAAAGATGAACGTCTATAATCCAATTACAAGATATTGAATGTTGATTTATTCTTATAAAAGTTATATGTCTAGTGTCATATATGTTATTTTATTTTGTATTATTTCAATAAAGATTTTATACACATTTTGTTTTAGTTTATTTGCGTACCGACGTTTCCTTTACCAAATTACCTGGGATATGAAAATAAATTTGTTCTAAAAATAGATTTGTTTCTATGACCATGATGACCCATATGTACAATGTACATTGTTACGCTTTGATTAAAATAAACTGTTTAACAAAACTACACAGTTTATAATCATTTTAACAATAGATGTGTACTAAACTGCCTTTGATCATTGTTGATATACAATATTTACAGCTTGCAGAGTGAAGTAACACTGTTTATTTAACTTCGTTAGTTTCGTATATGCAAAGCAGTAATGGGGCCCTGTACGGGTTATTTGCTGGACACGAGTATTGAAAGTGAGAAAATATAATAATTAGAAGTAAATGCTCTTATCAAAGTATATTAAAATTAAATGATTGATGTATAAAATTCTTTAACCATATATAAATGCCCTGTAATATTTAACATAAATGCAGATCACCCCAAGCCCAATAACAAGAGTTCACATTGGATAATGATCGATAATCAGCAGGCATTATTGTTTTTGAATTTCACCCCAAATGTAATCTATGGACAATGTTTGAAATTCAATCAATTATTTACACCGTTTTAGATAGAATGGTCAGTGTTTTTACAACAATTACCTGTTTGACATTTTTATGACCTCGAGGCTTAAAATAGAACATGGGAAACTTTACCTGTGTAGATATCAAGGTTTATTTTTAAATCAAATTCAATCATATAAACACGAAAGAAACTGTTTTAAAACTTTATTTGAATAACACAAAAGTAAATATTAAATAATAATGAAAATAATGATGCATTCAAGAAAAATATACACACCAACTTGCCGTTTCCGGTAAAAAATTTCGACAGATTTAACCAAGCATATCTAGATGGCGATAATTTTCTATGCAATAAACCAAAAGGCCACTTGTAGAGCTATGCATATAACCGGACAATTTAACATTAGATGAATGGGAAATGGTTTTGTGCAGGAGAAAACTATGCAATTAACCAAATTATGCTATTAAGCGGTATGCAATTAAGTGGAGTCGACTTTAAATGTCGAGGATGTAGGCAACCAACTTACCAAATTGTACTACCATTGACATTTATGAAGATTTTTTTTTATCGGTACTTTATAAGTGGATTTTCATCTCCAGTTCTTTCGTAAATAGGATTGCTTGTGTCTGTAGTTTATAAGATTATTATACAAACATACACACACAAAGAGCTTAGTTCTATTTGGAGTGTCAAATACTCTTATACATATAAATATACTGTAAATTCAGAAATTATTGCGAGGTTTTTATTAATGCGAATAATGCGACTGTTTGAGTATCGCAATAATAAGAACTCTCATTCTGATATCTGATGCATATATCTGTATGCAACTTTTCCTGAAATCACAATAATTAATCTCGCATTTATGTCCATTCTTCAAAAATCGCAATAATAAATGCACGCAATAATTTCTGAATTTACAGTACTGTGGATTAATTTACTTTTGTGTGTTCCAATTTTCTTAGATTGAGTAAAACTTGCATTTTGGTGGATATTTGATCTTGATGTTTTGCCAAATTCTGAACACAAAGCTGACAGTTAATTTGTGATTCTTTAAACATTTAAATTTGTGGTTCACGAAAATTGGTATCCAACAAATAATACTGAATCTACAGTAGCTTAATGTTGAACTTCTTATGAGTATTAAAAAGGAAGACATTCTAATATTCCTAGAGAGCAGAGATTATGCCTTAAATGTAGAATATAAGAAGAAGAAAAACATTTTTTATTAGATTTTGAATTAAATAGGTAACTAAGAAACAACTTTTTTGATAGTTTGGAAGTAAAGTTTCCTGTTAAGGATTTGTCTGATGAAGAAAAGGTGATTTTTATACTCAATCCATCAACACTATCACAAGTAAATAAGTTGGGGTCGTACATCAAAAAGTCATTATAACTAAGGACATGGGACTCTGGACTATTTACTGTTATTAAATGATAGTGTATATATATATGTGAATTTCAGATATATTGTATACTTATTTTGTATTTGTCACAAAATTATTGTTTAAAGTTTATATGGCAATAAACATTTGAATTTGAATTAAACAAGATTCATATATTCTTTCAGGGAAATGTTACTGTTTGGAAACCCTCAGATACAGCCATGCTGTCAAACTACTTAGTCTACAAAATATACCGTGAGGCTGGTCTGCCACCAGGTGTCATTAATTTTGTACCAGCAGACGGACCAGTCTTTGGCAATACAATCACAGCTTCCAAACATCTAGCAGGAATCAATTTTACTGGAAGTGTTAGGTATCTTTTCTTTAGGCTGAAGTATTTTTATAGCCTTCTTTTACCACTTATTTGGGGACCTTTTGATATTAATTACTGAACAGAATTATATCATATTTGGTCAGAAGCTTGAAGGTGTTGAGTTGTAACATCACAGTTATTTTCCTGTTCTGAATTGTGTCGCATTTTGTCTTCGCTGGGCCTTTTATAGTTCTTATACTGTATGGGGAACTCCCCTTTGTGACCTGTTGTTGTTTACATCCAAGAACTTTGCTCTATGATGCATAGTTGTCTTATTGGCAATCATACCACAAATCCTGAATTTTATATCAATATGCCACAACTTTCATAGAATTATTATTCATTGGATACAAATTTCCATAGATCTTGTGGGTAAAGGTAACCCTCAAATTTAAATGTTCGAAGAATTAAAAACTAAAAACTTGTTGCAGACTTTGGCAAAACCACAAAATCAGATATCCATGAAAATTGATTTTTTCTTCAATCAACGAAAAAATAACACTCATGAAAATAAATGAATTCACAGTATTTTGATTTATAATGATGAATTTTTGTAAGTTTTCAATGTTCATATTGAATAAATGATAGGCTGTTGACGCAATATAAACACTTTTGTGCCATTGCAGCATAAGGCAAACATGAATCAGTTAAGAATGTTTTCTGCTCTTGTTTTTGACTTTTTGTCAGATATTCAGAATCCTCTGGTTTTATCCATTTAGAGCCATTAAAAATTTTGCCTAGCTGCTAACCCTCACTGTTCTTTTCATATTTTTTTTATAACATATAAAATAAGCCATTTTGAAAATCTTATAAAATCCCTGTTGTTTTTTCATAGTTTTTTAAAGATAAAAGGTGCCAATCTTAAATGTTTGAAAAATCTAGATCATTTCCCGCCAAATTTTCAATGGCTTATACATGTATCTCAAAAACAAGGACTTAAGGTGTAATACCACCAAATTATAGTATGTCACCTCCGGTTTCATAGAAAAAAGGGTCAAAAACAAATCTTCCCTTGATTTGGACAGTCTAGGAAATTAATCCTACATTTCCTTACAGTAAAAAATTTCTGAGTCATAAACGTATATCTTCTTTTTTTACTTGGTGTTTATATAGATTTTTTTGGAAACTTGAGGTGACATGATTACTAAAGCTTGTAAACAGGAAAAAAGGGAGTTAAAATTTGAATGGTTTACTCCTGGTGAGGGTTATTATCTTATATGCAATGAAATGTTGTGTGAAATTTTTACTGTAGTACGGGACAGGATAAAACTTTACTCATGCCAAGTAGTTCTTAATTTGAAACAAAGTATGGTATACCGCCATCCGTCTGTCCATCTGTCTGTCCGTCCGTCTGTCGTCAACATGTTGGACAATAACTCAAAAACGCTTTAAAGAACCAATTTTCATGAAATTTTGGTGAATTGTTTAAATCTATTGACGTAAGCTCCCTTTCAATTTTTAAAATTTTTAGATTTTGATTCTCCGAGTTGTGGGATTTTATTCATAAAAAAGAGGGGATTTTCAAGTTTTTGGACAATAACTCAAAATTGCTTTGAGCAGTATGAAACTTTGGTGACTGGTTTATATCTATTAAAATAAGCTCCCTTTAGTTTTTTATAAATTTCTGATACGACATTGAGGAGTTATGGAACTTTAAAAAGCAACAGCTGTATTATGCACTCATGGCGCAGCTCTTTATTTTCTTCTGTTTTAGTTCAGTTATTTATACACTATGAAATTATAACAGTCTTTTATAAAAGCTTGTTATTTTAAAACAGAGCAGTGAACATACTAAATCAATGTGTTATTTTGTTGCTCTTAAGTATGCCTTTCAATTTTAAAATACCTGTAGCAGACGGCACATCTCCTATGTAAGGCTCACATCTTGACAGTATGTTTTTCTTTACAGAACATTCCAACATCTATGGAAACAAGTAGCAAATAATATAGAAAATTACAGAACATATCCCAGATTAATAGGAGGTAATTATCATAAATTTACTTAATATATATATTCCATTTGATTTATATCCTTCTGGTCTGTTCATAAGTAAATTATGAATCATATCATTCAGATGTCCAAAAAATATTACCATTTTATATGAGTTTTGACATTGAGTTATGAGTTATGTCATTTTGTACCTGACAATATCAATTTTTCACAATTTTATTATTGTAAGTTTCCATAATATGAACTCAAATATAAAAGCATCGAACAATAAAAGAAAGAATTATTTGCTCTTTAATACAGTGGTATGGCATGCCCTAACTATACCAAAAAAACCTCAATGACTTTTTTTTTATATGATAATGTTCTAAATGGTTGTTAAATGTTTTGTTACATTTTTAGAATGTGGAGGTAAAAATTTCCATTTTGTCCACAAGTCAGGTGACTTAGAAAGTGTCGTGAATGGAACAATCAGGTCAGCGTTTGAATATGGCGGACAAAAATGTTCAGCTTGTTCTCGGATGTATATCCCACAATCCATGTGGCCAGAAGTCAAGGAGAAAATGTTAAAAATACACAAGAAGATTAAAGTGGGGTCACCTTTGGATGTAGAGACATTTGTGTCAGCAGTTATTGATGATAAGGTAACTTACACTAGTAAATGAATTTTAGTCTGAAACTGTCATTTTTATCTGAAAATCTCGTGAAAGACTGAACAATAAATGAATATGTCATGTTCAGTCTTTCAGCATGTTCAGTCAATTTTCCGACTTATCCACTAGTGCTGTGGTAAATAAACGTATTTACACTTTTGGTATTTAGCTATATTTTGCCTCCAAATGACCTTAGATCTACTCCGAATCACCTTTTGACGTCAGGCAACAATCACTTTTTAATTGTGACGTCAAATGTTTTGAATTATGATGTCAAAGTTTACGGGAACCTGTGTGATTTTACGTAATGGCGGACAAATTTGCATACAAGTGTAAATACGTCTATTCAGTACTGTTCAGACAAGTTTCTTGCAGTCAATTCAGTGCTGTTCAGTTGCTTTTCAGACAATTCACCATGTTGTTGATGTGTACAGGTAAATAACAACTACTGAACAATCTGAACATAGACAACAGATCTTAATTGGCTGCAAGCAAATTTTCTGAATAGTTCTGAATTTACCGCAGTGGATAAATCTGAAAAATAACTGAAAGACTGAAAATGCCTTTAAGTTAATAATTTATTGTCCAGCCTTTTAAGATCAGATCAAATGACAGTTTCAGATCTACTAATGTTATAACCATAGCAACAGATGAAGTAACCTTTGGAAAAGAAAATAGTTTATAATATCTTTTAAAATGACCTGCACATATTTAGTCAACATATTTGAGTGGGGTATAATATGTGAGCAATAACTCACAGTACAGTACTCATGCTTAGTCAGTTGCCTATTACACATTTTTTATGTCACCACCATGGCAGAGAGGGCATTAAGTTTAACCCTTGTCTGTCTGTACATCCCAAAATTTGCCTTTTCCGTTCTCATACTTTAGTTTGCCTCAACCAAATCTTATGAAATTTATACAGAATGCTTATTACCACAAACACAGATCAAATTGGAATTTGGATGGTGTCATGTTCACCGTTCTCATGTTATGTCCCTTTATAAATGGAAAAATTGCCAAATTTGCCGTTTCCGTTCTCTAACTTTAGTTTGCCTCAACCAAATGTTATTAAACTATACACAATGCTTATTACCACCAAACACAGTTCATGTTTGAATTTGAGTGGCATCACTTTCACCGTTCTCGAGTTATGTCCCTTTATAAATAGAAATTGATGAATTTGCTGGACATTTACAAGGGGGGGCATCTGTGTTCCATGGACACATTCTTCTTTTATTTAATTCGATTTTTAACTGTTCCTCTTACTTTCATGTGAGTTTTTTGTTGAGATAAGTAAAATGATAAAACTGATATTGTATCCTCCATTTGTTTTATATTTTATTGAATGAAGAAAATAAATTCCCAGTGGTATAGTACTTTTTAATTAGAATGCATTTTTTAATACTTAACAGAATACTATTTTTCTTTATTTTTCAGTCATTTGATAGAAATAAAGCATATTTAGACCATGCCAAATCGTCACCAAATTTAAAAATAGTAGCTGGCGGTAATTGTGATAACAGGTAACTATATTTCCTTTCAACAATGATTAGCCATATGATTAAGTTGTAAAGTTGTAAGACCACAATATATATAGGGAAACAGTGTAACCTGTAGACGGGTTTAAAGGCCTCAATGAATTCACATTGGTAACGAAGCTGCAAAAAACCTTACCTGAGTAATGACGAACACATGAATTTATAGTTAAAATTTTGATATTTTGAGACACAATGAAATAAATTGAGATTATGAGAGTGTAGTAGTCATCATATTCATGATTTAAGCAATGTTGTAATTCAAAACATAAGTGCAGAAAAGGATATATTACAGGGAGAAAAATCAGTGTAAACAAATGTGGACAGTTAAGAGACCCAATAAAGGTACCCAACAGAATTTAACGTACAAATGACAAGACAAAATGATATGAAAAACATTAGAATCTGCTACAACATACATACAAAATGTACTGCCTACATTTTACCATCTAGTTTAAGATTATTGATCAATATTTTTCATTTATCAGCAGGTTTTGAGTCAATAACATTAAAAATTTGTGAGGAATTTCAAATTGTTCTTTGATAACAATTACCCCTTATGTGCCTCATCAACTCTAAATAGAAATCCTTACCAATTTTCGTATGTGACTTTTAAAATTGTAATTATTCCACTTATTTATTATTAAAAATCTTCAGAAAAACAGTATGAGTCAAAGGAAATGGATTTGATTCCAAATTGAAGTGAAATTAAAGTTTTTATTACTTACGTATTTGTGAACATGTGCTTCCAGAATGTCTGATTTGTCACTCACCCATACAAAAATAATTCAAGTGCCTTCAACTCCCCTTTTCCAATATATTTTTTTCTAGAATAGCCCCAATCAAAGATTACAGTTGATTTATTCTTTGTGTTTATTTCAGCAAGGGATATTTTGTGGAGCCAACCATCATAGAGACAACAGACCCTGATGATAAAATTATGAAAGAGGTAAATTTATTTTGTCTTTTATTTCATAATCGCTCATACCAAAGGAGTAGGCCCAGTAAGACCCTCTTTTGGCCCCAAAATGTAGCATTTTTACAAATTTGTTAAAATGTAAACTTTTAGCTATTTATTTGAAAGTAGAATAGTTTTGCTATGTAAATATTGGCTGTTTTTGACAATACAATGCAAATGCATCAGGTACTTTCATCATTAATTCATGCAAAATTACTGAAATCTTCACAATTTTAACATTAATATTTGTGCTATTATAAATTTTAGACGGTTTTTGTCCAAAATGGAAGTGGCAGCACTTGTGTTCATTCTCAATATTTAAATATATGTTGTACTTGATGATATTACATAACATATATAAAGGTTGAGACTGAACACGAATGCGGCCGCTTTCATTTTAGACAAAAACCATCTAAAAAGTGACATTTTATAGCATATTTGATAGATTTTTCATATTCAAGCTTGAATTTAAGCGTCTTTAATGACCAAATCAATTCATATCTTTTACAAAAAACCAATTGAATCAACTGAAGTAGACACTTAAAGTGTTTAAAAAATGTCAAAAATCTTTCATCAGATGTACTTCAAATTTTAGGCAGAAATTAGCCCTTACCAGACCTTATCCTTTGTTGTTTTGAAAGCTGTCTTGTAGATTAATCATAAGTAAGAAATCAGATGTCAATTGTTTTTGAGTAAGAAGAAAGACATTGTCAATTATTTTGAGTAAGAAAACAGGAGACATTGTCAATTATTTTTGAGTAAGAAAACAGGAGATATTGTCAATTATTTTTTAGTAAGAGAGACAGGAGACATTGTCAATTATGTTTTAGTAAAAAAAAACAGACATTGTCAATTATCATTGAGTTAAAAAAAAACAAGACATTGACAATTATTCCTGAGTAGGAAAACAAGACATTGACAATTATTTCTGAGTAGGAAAACATGCATTGTCAATTATTTCTGAGTAGGAAATCATACATTGTCAGTTAATTCTGAGGAGGAAAACACACATTGGCAATTATTTCTGAGGAGGAAAACATACATTGTCAGTTATTTCTGAGTAGGAAAACATACATTGTCAATTATTTCTGAGTAGGAAAACATACATTGTCAGTTATTTCTGAGGAGGAAAACATACATTGTCAATTATTTCTGAGTAGGAAAACATGCATTGTCAATTATTTCTGAGTAGGAAAACATACATTGTCAATTAATCCTGAGTAGGAAAACATGCATTGTCAATTATTTCTGAGTAGGAAAACATACATTGTCAGTTATTTCTGAGTAGGAAAACATGCATTGTCAATTATTTTTGAGGAGGAAAACAGACATTGTCAATTATTTCTGAGTAGGAATACATGCATTGTCAATTATTTCTGAGGAGGAAAACAGACATTGGCAATTATTTTCTGAGGAGGAAAACAGACATTGGCAATTATTTTTGAATAGGAAAACATACATTGTCAATTATTTCTGATTAAGAAAACATACATTGTCAATTATTTCTGAGTAGGAAAACAAGACATTGTCAATTATTTCTGAGTAGGAAAACAAGACATTGTCAATTATTTCTGAGTAGGAAAACAAGACATTGTCAATTATTTCTGAGTAGGAAAACAGACATTGTCAATTATTTCTGAGTAAGAAAACAGACATGGTCAATTATTTCTGAGTAAGAAAACATACATTGTCAATGATTTCTGAGTAAGAAAACAGATATTGTCAATGATTTCTGAGTAGGAAAACAGACATTGTCAATTATTTCTGAGTAAGAAAACATACATTGTCAATTATTTCTGAGTAGGAAAACAAGACATTGTCAATTATTTCTGAGTAGGAAAACAAGACATTGTCAATTATTTCTGAGTAGGAAAACAGACATTGTCAATTATTTCTGAGTAAGAAAACAGACATGGTCAATTATTTCTGAGTAAGAAAACATACATTATCAATTATTTCTGAGTAAGAAAACAGACATTGTCAATGATTTCTGAGTAGGAAAACAGACATTGTCAATTATTTTTGAGTAAACCATTTTTCCTGATTTGAGGAAAACTTGTTTTTGGTATAAAATTCATTTAATGGGTGTGCGAAAGTACTTGTTTTTGGTATATAATTGATTTAATTGGTTTGCGAAAGTCTGTATATAAGCTTTTAGAAAATGTGTGATTTTCTAAATAGACCCACGAAATTACAAAAACTGGTATCCCACAAATAATAATGAATCCATGGTGTCCAAAAATTAAATTTTGGGTAAGATTTTTATTCCCCGCCAACACCGACGGGGGCATGAAGTGTTACCCTTGTCCATCCATACATACATCCCAAAATTGGTTTCATTTCTCTTACTTTAGTTTGCCTCAACCAAATGTAATGAAACTTATACACAAATGCTTATTACCACAAAATACAGATCAAATTCGAATTTGGGTGGCGTCACTTTTACCGTTCTCGAGTTATGCCCCTTTATAACATTATATGCAAGCGAGGGCATCATCTGTGTCCCATGGACACATCCTCCATTTATTATGATTATATTGTAGGAAATTTTTGGTCCTGTCTTGACAGTCTATCCATATCCAGACAACCAGTACAAAGAAGTAGCTGATATCCTCAAAGAGACTTCACCATTTGCACTTACAGGAGCAATTTTTGCTTTGGATGAGTTAGTACCAGAATGTATTCCTTATATTGCTGCAAACAGAAATTCTTATATTGCTGCAAACAGAGAAATTTTAAAGTCATTTAAATGTAGCTATTTTTTCAGGCTAATGGTTCATACATGACAATTTACGTCAGAAAACATGAAGACCGAAACTAAAAACCGCAAAAAATAAAGATTTATTTACGATAAATTTGCCCAATATCATTCATACCTGTAGAAATGAAGGCTGACAATTTTGAAAAACTAAACATTTGAAGGAAAGTTTTTGGATTCACGAAAACAATAATTAATCAATTTTCCATTTAAAGCTTGTAGAATTAACACCTGTTAAGTTCTGTTGAGGTGGAAAAATATTAGAATGTCGAAGCAGAAGTAAAATGAAATAAAAAACTTGATTTATGTAAAATTTTGTTTTAGAAATTCAGAAAAATAAGATCTTGTGCACTATAGCAAATTGCACAAATTACCAATAACACGATACACACTTGAAAACCTGACCTGGTACACAACATGTAGTAGAGGAAACCTGTGGTCATGTGATATAACCCTTTTCTCCCCTTTTAACAAAATAAAAATAAGATGTGGTATGATTGCCAATGAGACAACTAATCCACCCAAGTTCAAATGAAGTGGATGTAAGCAATTATAGGCAGTTGTACATCCTTCAACAATGAGAAAAACCCATACCCTATAGTCCGCTATAAAAGGCCCCGACATGAAAAATACAAAACAATTCAAGAGAGAAAACTAATGACCTAATTTATAACAAAACAATTTAAGAAATACAAATATAACAGATAAGAACCAACAACAACCACTGAACTACAGGCTCCTGACTTGGGACAGGTACATAAAGAATGTGGCGGGGTAAACATGTTAGTGAGCTCAACCCTCCCCTAACCCATATGTTGTAAAAGTAAACTAAAGAAAATTTTTATTATAAAAGAAATGTTGATATTATCTTGATCTTCGACAGTGATTATGGTGATAGAGATAAGAAATTTTATTGATCTTGTTAAGTAAGGTTTGGGGTCTCATCCCAAATTCCATAGAAAATAAATGCCAAATCCTGAATTCCTGTGAAAATAATGTGTCTGTTCCCCTATCACAATATGATTAAATATATTTTCAACAAATTCTTACGAAATAAATGGTGCAATCCTGACATTCTAAAAAGTCCTTCTGCCCCTCAGTATTTGTAGTGCAAGCATTCAAACATTTTGTTTTACAGGGAAGTGAAAGAAGAACTAACAGACACATTCAGGGACTGTGCTGGTAATTTTTACATAAATGATAAATCAACAGGATCAGTTGTAGGACAACAACCATTTGGTGGCAGCAGATTATCAGGTATGAACTTAACAAAGAATGTTGCTGTCCCCTATCTTATGATGCCCCTGTCAAGGGAGATAATTTTTACATAAATGATAAATAAACGAGATCAGTAGTAGGACAGCAACCATTTGGTGGCAGCAGATTATCAGGTATGAACTTAACAAAGAATGTTGCTGTCCCCTATCTTATGATACCCCTATCAAGGGTGGTAATTTTTATACGACCGCAAAAAAATTTTGTGGTCGTATATTGGTATGACGTTGGCGCGTCGTCGTCGCATTGGTTTTCGCACTCTAACTTTAGTTTAAGTGAATGGATCTCTATGAAATTTTACCATAAGGTTCAATATCACAAAAGGAAGGTTGGGATTGATTTTGGGGGTTATGGTACCAACAGTTAAGGAATAAGGGGCCAAAAGGGGCCAAAAATAAGCATTTTTGTAACTTCCAGACATAACTTGTGTGTTAGTGTATGGATCTCTCTGACTTTGTACCACAAGGTTCCATATCACAAAGGAATGCTGGGATTGATTTTGGGGTAATTGCCTCAAAATGTTAGGAATTAGGGGCCAAAAAGGGCAAAAACAAGCATTTTCTAGTTTCATGACAATAACTTGTGTGTAAGTGTATGGATCTTTCTGAAATTGTACTACAAGGTTCCATATCACAAAGGAAAGCTGGAATTGAGTTTGGGGTAATTGCCTGAAAAGTTTAGGAATTAGGGGCCAAAAGGGGCCAAAATAAGCATTTTCTAGTTTCCAGACAATAACTTGTGTTCAAGTGTATGGATCTCTCTGAAATTGTACTGCAAGGTACCATACCTCAAAGGGAAGACTGGGATTGAGTTTGGGGTGATGAATCATAAGGGGTTCAAAAATTTGGGGGATTTTTTTTTCCTTTTTTCCTTTTTTTCTTTAAAATTTTCCATTTTAAGTTGGTTATTTCTGATTTATATTTAAAAGCAAAAATAATGATATGGCAGGAGATACACACCAAACAGGATGTGTAAATTATTATATAATAAGTATTGTGCAGTAGGAAATTTTCAATTGCACAGTATTGCGCAATAGCAAGAAATCTTCAATTGCACAGTATTGCACAATAGCAAGAAATATCCAATTGCACAATATTGCGCAATAGCAAGAAATTGTCAATTGTACAGTATTGCTAATAGCAAGAAATATTCAATTGCACAGTATTGCGCAATTGCAAGAAATATTCAATTGCACAGTATTGTGCAAAAGAAGATACTTTGTATAAATTGCTTATTTCTTGACCAATTTCAATGGGGTTTTATTCTTGAACTCTTGGGGTTCTTTAATATGCTGAATCTAACCGTGTATTAAGTTTTTGGATTTTGGGCCCGTTTTAAATTGGTCCACATTGAGGTCCAAAGGGTCCAAAATTAAACTTTGTTTGATTTCATCAAAATTGAATTATTGGGGTTCTTTGATATGCGAATCTAACCGTGTATTTAGATTCTTAATTTTGGTCCGTTTTCAAATTGGTCTACATTAAGGTCCAAAGGGTCCAAAATTAAACTTTAGTTTGATTTTAACAAAATTGAATTCTTAGGGTTCTTTGATATGCTGAATCTAAACATGTATTTAGATTTTTGATTATGGGCCCAGTTTTCAAGTTGGTCCAAATCGGGTCCAAAATTAAACTTTGTTTGATTTCAACAAAATTGAATATATGGGGTTCTTTGATATGCTGAATCTAACAATGTATTTAGATTTTTGATTTTTGGGCCCTGTTATCAACTTTGTCCACATTGAGATCAAAAGGGTCCAAAATTAAACTTTGTTTGATTTCATCAAAAATTGAATTATTGGGGTTCTTTGATATGCTGAATCTAACCGTGTATTTAGATTCTTAATTTTTGGTCCCGTTTTCAAATTGGTCTACATTAAGGTCCAAAGGGTCCAAAATTAAACTTAGTTTGATTTTAACAAAAATTGAATTCTTAGGGTTCTTTGATATGCTGAATCTCAACATGTATTTAGATTTTTGATTATGGGCCCAGTTTTCAAGTTGGTCCAAATCGGGGTCCAAAATTAAACTTTGTTTGATTTCAACAAAAATTGAATATATGGGGTTCTTTGATATGCTGAATCTAACCATGTATTTAGATTTTGATTTTTGGGCCCGTTATCAACTTTGTCCACATTGAGGTCAAAAGGGTCCAAAATTAAACTGTGTTTGATTTCATCAAAATTGAACTCTTGGGGTTCTTTGATATGCTGAATCTAACCATGTATTTAGATTTTGGATATTGGACCATAATAGGTGAATGTCCAATTTAAAATTTTTAAGTTCTTAGACCACATTCATTCTGTGTCAGAAACCTATGCTTTGTCAAATATTTAATCACAATCCAAATTCAGAGCTGTATCAAGCTTGAATGTTGTGTCCATACTTGCCCCAACTATTCAGGGTTTGACCTCTGCGGTCGTATCAAGCTGCGCCCTGCGGAGCATTTTATTCATTTTAAATCAGCATGAATGATGAGAGAATTTTCTTTGTAAAGCAGTGTCAATCTAGAGACCACTAACCCTATTTAAAAGTGGAGTTTCTGCTGTGTAGTTTGGGGCATTTCCACACAAATTTAAAGAAATTAGATGCCTTTTCTACCTTACCTCAATATTTAATTAAAACTTTTGTAAAAGAATGTTTAGCCGAAAAGGTTTTTAAAAGTTTTCTAATTGTTCAGTGATTTAGCTTTCATCTAATATCAAGTAATATAATTTATCCTGCAATCTGCCTTTCCACTATACAAATACACATGTACAGATAACACAAAGCAATAAGCTTACAGTATACATTTATAGTCTCCTGGTATCCTGCTTCTCTTGCAAGCGTATGGTTTTATTATATTACTGTTGACATAATTCAATTTGGTGTCTTCATCCCAGTTAGTTTTAAGTCATGTTGATTTCATTCAAAGACCAATTCAACAGTTGGGATGTAAAAAGTATACATGTTAGCTAAATGTTAAATTGCAGGATATAAACAATATTCATACAATATATGAAAAAAAATTATTTGTACTTTCTACGAAACAGGAGAAAATCTTTATGAGCCTCGCTTTTCTTTCTGTTTCTAAAGCCTGTAAAAATAAATTTTATACTTTCTTCACTCTGAGAATATTGTATATGAAAACAGCATTTTAATTGGTTGACATGACATACATATATATTTATAGGAACCAATGACATACATATCTATTTATAGGAACCAATGACAAAGCAGGAGGTGCCAACTATCTACTTAGATTTGCTTCAGTACAATCAGTAAAGGAGACATTCAAACCTCTCACAGCATGGGATTATCCGTACATGAAGTGATAAACAGGTAATATACCCACCATTTTCTTTGGAAAATACCTGTACCTAATCAGAAATGTGACAGTTGTTTTCCATTTATTCCATTGGTTGATATAGTCTTAACGTTTGATTTTGTCAGATTTGATGGACTCCCCTTTTTGAATTTACCTTGAAGTTTGATAAAAAAAAAATGTGTACCATATAATTTTACTCTACAATTTGTGAGGTTACAACAAGTATTAACTGTCTTGTCGTGTCTGAGACATTATAAAGATGTGCTGTTTTAGATGATGGCCACAACATGTCAACAATTGTTTGTTATTACATGTCATTAAAGCTAGGGATCCAATAATTGTAGGTCAATGGTATTGGGTTGGCAGTTTAATTGGCATTTCCATGGAGATCATATGACCCAACCCCCTCCATCATGATCCATTGACTCTTTTAATTCAGAAATTATTGTGTGCATACATTATAATGAGATTAACAGTTATTTTTACAGAGTGGTTACAAATAATGCTATCAAAATAAAATGCTAGTTAACTGGGATTTTCTAAGTAAAAATCGGTTATTGATTTGGGATGTCTGACGTGGCGGACCATGCCTAACAGTGCCTCTTCAATAACATGAAACCCTTTGACAAAATTTTTCAAATTTACATATGTTGTTTCCTGCAACTAAATGAAGGTCAAGTTCAATTTTCACTATTTTAGCTTTTCGTGTTTGTAAGTTATTGCCCTTTTAATATCCATAAGTGGTATTTTTTGTGATTGAGTTATTTTCCTTTGAACAGAAATTGTTAATTATGTACATAAAGTTGGATTACACTAAGCCTTTATAGATAATTTTCACCTGTTTATATGTCCTGTTATCACTTTACTAAACATATGGTTAATGTCTTATCTTGGTGACAGATTTATTTTCTGTTTTCTAAGTGTTGATGATTAAAAGCTATATAGGAGTAAATATAGTTAGAAATTTACTGTTCATTATTAGACATTTTAAAGATAATTACAGATAAGTTTTATCGATTTTAAAAGACATTGTATTAATGATAAATAAAATTTTGATTTTTAAAATTTTCTTTGGTAAATTGAAAATTGTTTGTTATTCTGTAAAACTATTTTTCTGAATGCTACATATATTTTTTGAATAGGTGAACTCCTTTCAAAACTTAGCTTATATTGTCTATTAATAAACATATATTTAGATTTCTGATTTTGGGCCCAGTTTTACAAGTTGGTCCAAATCGGGGTCCAAAATTAAACTGTGTTTGATTTCAACATAAATTGAATATATATAGGGTTCTTTGAAATGCTTAATCTAAACCTGTATTTATTTTCATTATTAGTTAGATAATACCACATCGAGGTACAAAGGGTCCTAAATTAAACTTTTGTTTAAACAACAATTGAATTCTTGGGTTCTTTGATATGCTGATTTTAACAATGTTTGAGGGCAGACTTGGGGTTATTGTAATTGTAATCATTAATCAGCTGTAATCGATTACAGTTTTCAAGTAATCATTGTAATCATTAATCAGCCCAAAATCTGATTACATGTAATTTAATTTCAATTACTTTTCAAAATACCTTGTAATCCAGATTACTTTTGATTACATTCTGATTACAATGAAAAAATCATAAAATTGTGTGAACATTTTTAAGTTGTACAGGTGTTATATCTGGACATACAAATACAACATCAAACTTTTGACACATCTCAAGATAAGGATAATTATTATATGTTTGATTTATTAGATTTATTTGAGGTTAATGAGGACAGTTAATACCCTGATTTTAACTTATATTGAATAAATCAAAAGAAATATGAATAACATTTATAACAAATTTATAGGATTCTAAAATCTACATTTCTAATATAATTCAGATTAAAAGTGAACATGGCTTAACATTCTGTTTTATTTCATAAAAAGAGAGGTTTTTCAATAAATAACTATTTTATTGAACATAGGTTTTATCGTAAATAATTCATGCTACATGTTATAATAGTTTAGGCTTAATTGATTCATTTACTTCTTTAAAATAAACTGTTACAGTATTGAAAGTCCTTGTTTGCCTCAGTAAAAGTGTTATACCTATATTCACAATTAAAAGATGTTTATTTGATAATGACTATTTTATTCATGTTATACTTTTCTTTAACCCTGAATTATAATCCTTTTGTTAATATTGTGATTATTGTCACCTTTGAAATGACAGATAGACCAATTAAAGTATGTTTTATTTCAATTACCTATTCTGTAATTAGGGCAATATGATAAAAGATTATAGAAAATTGTGACAAATATGTTGTTTAAGATAAACAAATGTTGGTATATACAATAACATGTAAAATCAAATGTTTTTGACTGATAACTAAAATACTTATAACATCTGTAAGATGTCAGAAAAACAATTACCAAGCCTCTTTGCAAACCTTTATTCAAAATCAAAAGTCAAAATATTTCAAAGATAAATAATTATATAATGGTAAAGTATAAAGGGCCATAACCAGTGATAAAATGTTCATGTATATATATGTTGTGAATCTTTGTGGTATATTAAATCGATGAATTTTGAAGTTATCATTTAATAACATATCAAAAGTAAAATTACAAAATACTGTACTCCATGGAAAATTCAAAATGGAAAGCAAAAGCTCAAACACATCAAATGAATGGATAACAACTGTCGTATTCCTGACTTAATACAGGCATTTCCTAATGTAGAAAACTTTATCGAATAAAATCCTTTCTCAAAACATGCTACCGTTATAATCTTTATATATTAACATTATTCAAATGGGTTATTTTGAAATTCATTGTAATCAGATGTAATCATGATTACTTGCCAATATAATCATAAATTTATTCAGTTACTTTGAGAAATGATGTATTCGTTAATTTAATTTAATCATATAATTGACAAAGTAATTGTAATTTAATCAATTACATTGAAAGTAATCGGACCCATTTCTGTTTGAGTGTTAAATCATATCTAATTTTAGAGAACTAAGTCATCGCTGGTTGTTGCTATTATATTATTGATTATAATTTGAAAAATTACATCATATCTAATTTTATAGAACTTAGTCATCACTTCACTGGTTTATTGATTATAATCATATCTATTTATCCAGTTTGAGTTATTTCCTTTGCACAGAAAATATATGGATAAAATTAAATTGTGTTTCATTTCAACTTATATTAAATATATAGGGTTCTTTCAAATGCTAAATCTAAACCTGTATTTAAATATTAGATTTTGGGCCCAGTTTTAAAGTTGGTCCAATTCAGGGTCCAAAATTAAACTTTGTTTGATTCACAAAATTGAATTTATGTGGTTCCTTGACATGCTGAATCTTACCATGTATTGTGAGATTTTGGATTGTGAGCTCCTTTATCAATTGGTCCACATTGTGGTCCAAAGGGTCCTAAATTAAACTTTTGTTTGATTTCATCAAAAATTGAATTTTGGAGTTCTTTGATATGCTGATTCAGACACTGTACCTAGATTTTGGATATTGGACCATAGTAGGTAAATGTCCAATTTCAAATATTTCAGTTTTTGACCACATTCATTTTGTGTCACAAACATATGCTGTGTCAAATATTCAACCACAATCCAAATTCAGAGTAGTTTTAAGCTTAATGTAGTGTCCATACTTGCTCAGCTGTTCAGGGTTCGACCTCGGCAGGAAATCCGGTTTGCTGTCACTCTGACAGCCTCATGTTTTTAATTTTGCAACCACTATAATATTACAAACATCGCAATTGTAAAAATATCTTAAAATGTTCTGCATTTGCAGTATATTTAGTTCAATTCCAACATATTAATCAAAAAAGGTTTGCACTGTGAAATTGGTACCTAGTAACAAGTTCTGTAAATTAAAATAATTATTGTGTCCATTTACTATTGCGAGTTTTGAAGAACGGACAAAAATGCAAGATTAATTATTGCGATTCAAGGAAAAGCTGCATACAGATATATGTATTAGATATCAAAATGTGAGTTCTTATTATTGCGATCACCCAGTCGCATTTTTCGCATTAATAAAATCCTCTCAGTAATTTCTGAATTCTCAGCATTTTTATTTTTTTCAGAGATGGAATTGGAAAGAACAATATGCAACTGATCAAAAAGTCATAAAGGGATAACTAATCAAAACTACATAGCAACCAATACTCAAAGAACAGTTACCAATATGTTTTATCATAAGTGATATTCATGGAATTAAAAAGAACAATATGAATCTGATCAAAAAGTCGTAAAGGGACAACTAATCAAAACTACATAGCAACTAATACTCAAAGAACAGGAACCAAATATGGTTTCATCATAAGTGGTATTCATGGAATTGGAAAGAACAATATGAAACTGATCAAAAAGTCATAATGGGATAACTAATCAAAATTACACAACAATCAATACTCACAGAACAGGAACCAAATATGGTTTCATCATAAGTGGTATTCATTTTTACAGCAGTGGTTTGAAGGAACACATATAGTTTTGTTAATGATAGAACTGTTTGATTATGTTTGGTTATCTGACTGGCTGCTATATTTGTTAATAAGGATTGTTAAATGTTTTATTTTGAGAGAATGTATATTGTTTGCACATGTTCATATTCCCAATAATAATTTGATTTATTTTATTTGGCAAACAATGTTATTTAAGGCAAAGTCCTATCAATCATTGACTAAAGGAGTAGTTCGGTAAGGGCAATATTTGGCCCTGATTATTAAGTTCAATGTTTCAAGATCAAGAAAATATATAGAACAATATTTTGAAGTGTTGATTTTACGTCCAAAATAGGCCAAAATAGAGATTTTGTGAAATTTGACAACATAGTGTGGATCTCAACCAATTTTAGGCCTAGGAGACATAGAGCTCTGGCTTCGCAAATTAAAAATTCAAGTCAGATATGTAAAATGTTATAACCAACATTACGTAGAAATATCTTTTTATGTTGATGCATATGCTCTATATTTCCTGTCCAAGAAAGTATCGTAAAATCACTGGCTTCATTGAAAAATTAAAATGAGTGCTTATGTGGCATCATGAAAAGAACGCAAATTTGAAAATTTTCAACAAAAACAATAATTTATGTGTAGTAAATGTATTAGCAAAGATTTGTTTTGATATTGACCAATAAATCCCAATTTGAAATTGTAACTAGAAATAGGGGCCATTTTAGGGCCTTATCAAACCTACTTCTTTAAAAGTTTTAAATTGTCTACATTGAATTGATTTTTAAATGTTGTTTATTTTGTAAGTGTTCAATTTAATTATGACAGCCAAAATGGAAAATGATATCACATCAGTGGGACTCATTAATTTTTTGGTCTATTTTCTGTTTTAAGAAATCCAAAGAATTGTTTTGTTTTTGAATTACTTTTTGGAGATCAAATATTCAGTTTCACTATATAATCTTCAAGGATTTTATTTATTTTTGTAACTTTACACTATATTTATACTCATTATAAATGGCTCATTTATCTTAATAACATTGTACTATTCTAGTGATATCTTATATAGTATATGATTCTGTGATATGATTGTGAATAATGATTGTAGTTTTTGTCTTGCCTGTGATGAAAGTCGCAGAAGGCGAGACATAGGTTGTGCTTTCCTGACTGCAGCAGCGGGGGCAACAATTATTCAATTTTCTGATTAAGTCAGTTTGTTAGGAACTACTTGTGATAGATTAATTAATTAGCAATGTTGCTGTCCATATTGATTGTAAGTTATACAGAAATGTTCATGAGTTAGAAGTATTTTTTTCTCATAATAGTTTTTGTGAAATGAGTCCCAGAATATGAAAACTGTCTTTTATTGATTAAAATTAAAAAAAAAAACAATAAGATAATTGTCATGATACAAAAATTGCATGACTTATAATCAGTTATCTCCCATTATGTTTCCATTTTAAATGTATTTCAAGAAGTTGATGGCATGTGTATGTCTATAGAACAGAAAACAATTATTGTTTCTTGTCATAGATCAACTCCACTGTAATAAAGAAGTAGCATCATTGAACTTAAACATTCTGAGTAACTGACAATTTAAATTCATTGAATTAAAATTGGAATGATCTCATTAATTGTCACCGTTTGTTATTGAATTCTGTTTTTTTAAGTTACATATATGAACTACACTTAGAAATTCAAAAATTTGTAAACAAGTTAAAATTTTATGAAATATTTATACTTACCAGTCAGAAACATACTTTTGGATTATCTTTCTTTACTACGCTCATTCGCAAACACACAGATGATCTTGATTCAAACATCAACTAACCCAGATCATCCGGTGGTTCATGCTTCAGTTTATCGGCGGTACAAAACACCGCACTGAAATTAAAGCATGGGGCGGTGGGGAATATTGACTGGTAAGTATAAATATTTCATAAAATTTTAACTTGTTTACAAATTTTGAATTTTATTTCAATTATTTATACTTACCAGTCAGAAACATACTTTGGATAGATTCCAAAGCAGTCCTCTTACTGAATCATAAATTTATTCAGTTACTTTGAGAAATGATGTATTCGTTAATTTAATTTAATCATATAATTGACAAAGTAATTGTAATTTAATCAATTACATTGAAAGTAATCGGACCCATTTCTGTTTGAGTGTTAAATCATATCTAATTTTAGAGAACTAAGTCATCGCTGGTTGTTGCTATTATATTATTGATTATAATTTGAAAATTACATCATATCTAATTTTATAGAACTTAGTCATCACTTCACTGGTTTATTGATTATAATCATATCTATTTATCCAGTTTGAGTTATTTCCTTTGCACAGAAAATATATGGATAAAATTAAATTGTGTTTCATTTCAACTTATATTAAATATATATAGGGTTCTTTCAAATGCTAAATCTAAACCTGTATTTAAATATTAGATTTTTGGGCCCAGTTTTAAAGTTGGTCCAATTCAGGGTCCAAAATTAAACTTTGTTTGATTCACAAAATTGAATTTATGGTTCCTTGACATGCTGAATCTTACCATGTATTGTGAGATTTTGGATTGTGAGCTCCTTTATCAATTGGTCCACATTGTGGTCCAAAGGGTCCTAAATTAAACTTTTGTTTGATTTCATCAAAAATTGAATTTTGGAGTTCTTTGATATGCTGATTCAGACACTGTACCTAGATTTTGGATATTGGACCATAGTAGGTAAATGTCCAATTTCAAATATTTCAGTTTTTGACCATTCATTTTGTGTCACAAACCTATGTATGCTGTGTCAAATATTCAACCACAATCCAAATTCAGAGCAGTTTAAGCTTAGATGTAGTGTCCATACTTGCTCAACTGTTCAGGATTGGACCTCTGCAGGAAAATCGGTTTGCTGTCACTCTGACAGCCTCTTGTTTTAATTTTGCAACCACTATAATATTACAAACATTGCAATTGTAAAATGTCTTAAAATGTTCTGCATTTGCAGTATATTTAGTTCAATTCCAACATATTAATCTAAAAAGGTTTGCACTGTGAAATTGGTACCTAGTAACAAGTTCTGTAAATTAAAATAAGTTATTGTGTCCATTTACTATTGCGAGTTTTGAAGAACGGACAAAAATGCAAGATTAATTATTGCGATTCAAGGAAAAGCTGCATACAGATATATGTATTAGATATCAAAATGTGAGTTCTTATTATTGCGATCACCCAGTCGCATTTTTCGCATTAATAAAATCCTCTCAGTAATTTCTGAATTCTCAGCATTTTTATTTTTTTCACAGATGGAATTGGAAAGAACAATATGCAACTGATCAAAAAGTCATAAAGGGATAACTAATCAAAACTACATAGCAACCAATACTCAAAGAACAGTTACCAATATGTTTTATCATAAGTGATATTCATGGAATTAGAAAGAACAATATGAATCTGATCAAAAGTCGTAAAGGGACAACTAATCAAAACTACATAGCAACCAATACTCAAAGAACAGGAACCAAATATGGTTTCATCATAAGTGGTATTCATGGAATTGGAAAGAACAATATGAAACTGATCAAAAAGTCATAATGGGATAACTAATCAAAATTACACAACAATCAATACTCACAGAACAGGAACCAAATATGGTTTCATCATAAGTGGTATTCATTTTTACAGCAGTGGTTTGAAGGAACACATTTAGTTTTTGTTAATGATAGAACTGTTTGATTATGTTTGGTTATCTGACTGGCTGCTATATTTGTTAATAAGGATTGTTAAATGTTTTATTTTGAGAGAATGTATATTGTTTGCACATGTTCATATTCCCAATAATAATTTGATTTATTTTATTTGGCAAACAATGTTATTTAAGGCAAAGTCCTATCAATCATTGACTAAAGGAGTACGTTCGGTAAGGGCAATATTTGGCCCTGATTATTAAGTTCAATGTTTCAAGATCAAGAAAAATATATAGAACAATATTTTGAAGTGTTGATTTTTACGTCCAAAATAGGCCAAAAATAGAGATTTTTGTGAAATTTGACAACATAGTGTGGATCTCAACCAATTTTAGGCCTAGGAAACATAGAGCTCTGGCTTCGGCAAATTAAAAATTCAAGTCAGATATGTAAAATGTTATAACCAACATTACGTAGAAATATCTTTTTATGTTGATGCATATGCTCTATATTTCCTGTCCAAGAAAGTATCGTAAAATCACTGGCTTCATTGAAAAATTAAAATGAGTGCTTATGTGGCATCATGAAAAGAACGCAAATTTGAAAATTTTCAACAAAAACAATAATTTATGTGTAGTAAATGTATTAGCAAAGATTTGTTTTGATATTGACCAATAAATCCCAATTTGAAATTGTAACTAGAAATAGGGGCCATTTTAGGGCCTTATCAAACCTACTTTTAAAAGTTTTAAATTGTCTACATTGAATTGATTTTAAATGTTGTTTATTTTGTAAGTGTTCAATTTAATTATGACAGCCAAAATGGAAAATGATATCACATCAGTGGGACTCGTTAATTTTTGGTCTATTTTCTGTTTTAAGAAATCAAAGAATTGTTTTGTTTTGAATTACTTTTGAGATCAAATATTCAGTTTCACTATATAATCTTCAAGGATTTTATTTATTTTGTAACTTTACACTATATTTATACTCATTATAAATGGCTCATTTATCTTTATAACATTGTACTATTCTAGTGATATCTTATATAGTATATGATTCTGTGATATGATTGTGAATAATGATTGTAGTTTTTGTCTTGCCTGTGATGAAAGTCGAAGGCGAGACATAGGTTGTGCTTTCAGACTGCAGCAGCGGGGCAACAATTATTAAATTTTCTGATTAAGTCAGTTTGATAGAACTACTTGCGATAGCTTAATTAATTAGCAATGTTGCTGTCCATCACAGAGTTCGCGAAAACTTGTTTGACCCGTCGGTCATGGGACCGACAAAGCAAGATTATTTTTCAGTCCTACAAAATTTTAGCCAGTCCTAAAAAATCTGTCAATTTTATTCTGAAATAAAAGTAATAACATATTTTATCGAAAATAACTTTATTATTATTAGTTTTTTTTTTCACAGCCACTGACAAATTAACAATGAATGACCAGTTCTTTTCTTCTGATTGTTCTTATTTAAAGTAATCTTCACTATCCATTTCATCATCTGAATCACTTTCTCAGTATTTGTTATCTCCATCGAAGGGTTCAATCGCGATTGTTTGCCTGGGATGGCTACATGAACAAATTTAGCAGGCCATGTGTAGATCGGCGTTTTGGTTTCCGTGAGGTTTCGCTTGTTTATAATGGAAACCAGTACGGAAATTAGCAGGGTACATCTGATGACCGATGTAACGCGTAATGGAATTAGTTGCGGTACAACTAATTACCTATAAAAAGGCACTACAACGGCCGTTTTACATCGGTCATCAGGACCGCACTAGCTTTCAAAATACTGGTCCGAGCCTTATTTTGACCGACAGGACCGACAGGACCGACCATTTTCGCGAACTCTGCCATCAGATTGTCTTTTTCTGAATTTTCTGCCCACAGGCAAGGCATATCTCTATGTCAACATTTTTTCTCTTAAAAGTCATTTGTGAAGCTCAAAATGACTTTTTATTTAAAAAATAGAGAAATAAAACATTTAATGAATGGCTATTATTTATTTTGAATTTATTGAACCATAAAATTATTTTCATACGACCGCAAAAAATTTTGTGGTCGTATATTGGTATGATAACGCGTTGTAATCGTCAATCCGAAGACGCATTGGTTTCGCACTCTAACTTTAGTTTAAGTGAATGGATCTCTATGAAATTTTACCATAAGGTTCAATATCACAAAAGGAAGGTTGGGATTGATTTTGGGGTTATGGTACCAACAGTTAAGGAATTAGGGCCGAAAAAATAAGCATTTTGTAACTTCCAGACATAACTTGTGTGTTAGTGTATGGATCTCTGACTTTGTACCACAAGGTTCCATATCACAAAGGGAATGCTGGGATTGATTTTGGGGGTAATTGCCTCAAAATTTTAGGAATTAGGGGCCAAAAAGGGCAAAAACAAGCATTTTTCTAGTTTCATGACAATAACTTGTGTGTAAATGTATGGATCTTTCTGAAATTGTACAAGGTTCCATATCACAAAGGAAAGCTTGAATTGAGTTTGGGGTAATTGCCTGAAACGTTTAGGAATTAGGGGCCAAAAGGGGCCAAAATAAGCATTTTCTAGTTTCAGACAATAACTTGTGTTCAAGTGTATGGGATAAAATCTTAACTTGAGAATCATCTAAAATTAAACCTACTGACTTGTCACTATTGTCCTCTGGTAAATCATCCTTAAAAATTTTAGCTAGTCTATCAACTTTACTGTTGCATGTAATGTTACCTGAAGAATTTTCATCAACAGTAGAAATATTCCGTACACTTGAATCTAAGTATTTACTAAACCTGTCAGTTTTATTAGCATTACTGTTTTTATCAAGTAAATGACTACTCACTGATTGAGTATCACTCTCTTCATGATCTGAAATCAGACCCAACAGATCTCGTCTCTCTCGACGGTCTACTTGTAAAGATATTTCTGAGCGTTCATCAAAATCTCTTACAATTCTTGGACTACCTAAATCTTCATTTAAGTTAGGATCCAATGGAATTAATGGTCTACGTTCCCTCTGTACAGGGACGTTATCCATTCTCGTAACATCGTTCTCTCTGCGTGGCTGACCCACCAGTATGAGAACTATCTGCACTTTATTAGCTGCCTGTAGCAAGCCAAAAGTTTATCAAAACGTTTGTCAAAGCTTTCTTCTATACTGAAAAGCTTCATTTCTAGTTCCGCCGTCTTGGACGAACGCTTTTAGACTTACTTGTTGAGGATTTGTTGCCGGTTCTGGCCATTTTGGTATCCCGAATTTGGTTACCTGTACTTCCGGTAATACCGACAGAATCACTTTCTAATTCTTCTTCGGATATTCTATTCGTTTCTTCCATAGTTAAACAATTATATAGTCATAGTCAAACGACAAAATAATGCGGCAGTAAAACATTTACTGACCGAAAGCGAACTGAACGTGTTTTGTACACGCCGAAAGATAAACTGAAGCATGAACCACACGGATGATCTGGGTTAGTTGATGTTTGAATCAAGATCATCTGTGTGTTTGCGAGTTATGAACGTAGTAAAGAAAGATAATCCAAAAGTATGTTTCTGACTGGTAAGTATAAATAATTGAAATAAAATCTAAGATTTACTGATATCATTCCAAGGTTCATGATATGGATACTTGCCATTTTTTTAGTAAGGAAAACTGGCCAACTTCAGGCTAAATTATCATTCAAGTGACATCATAGGGAAACTTGTCATATATTAGTTACAAAATCAACTCACTAAGGACTTAATTCATGAAAAGAACTAGTATTCCCAGTGAGTAGATAACCACCTAATACATTGTCTGTGAAAGTCTGATTGGTGGACGGTTTTGTTCTAAACTCTTGCTTAGTATTGTGAAGTCTTTCAGATTTCATATTATTGTTAGATATTTGGAAATTTGTAGAACTTTCTGATTTGAATATTCACTAACATTTAATTTATCATTATATCAGGGTATTTATTTATAAAAAAAATGTTTTAGTGATAATAAAACAACAAAATGTATACAAACTTGTCTGTTATAATTCTTTATAATTATATACCATGCTTGACTTGTTATATGCCTGTCAAAGAGTTAATGGTATATAGAAGTCAGTTCCTCAATCTGTATGTCCACATGTCATACAATAAACCCAAATTTGCAGTAACCAATTCTCATGAAATTTTAACCTAATAAGGAAAGAAAGCTCTCTTTTGCTTTTAAAATTTGTTGATGGTGTTGCTCCAGAGATACGAGACTTTAATTAGATTAAGGCAAATGTTTCACATATTAAGCACTTACTCTAGTATGCTTGGATTGATTTCCTCAAAACATAACACACACAAATGTTCGTTTTGATAAAAGTAAGCTCCCTTAGGATTTTGAAAATTTTCTTGCATGTCAATCCAGAGTTATGGACCTTAACTGCCAGATGCTAATTTGTTCACATCTACCTTAACTTGAGTATGCTTGGATTGATTAACTGGAAACTGTACAAAATTGTTGAAATTAGTGAAAGTAAGATGCCGTTCCATTTTGAAAAAATTTTATAAGTCTTCCAGAGTTATTGCACTTTAACTGTCAGATTAATAAAGTACAATCCATTGATATAAGCAGAGTTGTATTAGATACAAAATAAAAGATCAACATTTGAATTTGTAGACTAATGGGGAAACAGATGTGATCAACATGATATTCCCACAAGTGATTTTGAACAATACATGGATATTTTTTCACTTTTTCCTGCAGGTATTTTAATGCTGTGTAGTTCAGCAAGACTGACATAATGTGTTTGATATTTTTGTTTACAAATCAAATTAAATGCCAAGGTGTGCTTTCATTTTGCTATAGTTTTGTAATTTTAATTTGAAGGCAAAAATCAAATTGTGTAGTATAAATTTTATACTCGTAATTTTGCATTATACTCTATCGCTAGTTCTGACAGTCAAAATTGCATACGTGATAATGATGTTGACACATGTTTCTATCATATAACAACTCCATTGTTACAATAATGAAAATGTAATCCCATTAAAGAGTCAGTAGATAATCACAAAATACATTGTCTGTGTGAATATCTACTTGGTGGAAAGTTCTGCTCTTAACATTGTAGACTCGATCATATTTCATACCTATACTAATTGTAAGGTAAGAAAGGATAGAACTGCTTTGGTTTAAATATTTTTAATAATTAATTTATTATTGTATTCATCTATACAGAAATTGTTTTAGTGATAATAAAACAACGAAATGTGTACACACTTGTCTGTTATAACTCTTCATAATTATATACTTGTTTGACAACTTGTTTGACATGTCAGAAGTAGTAACCTTGCATGTTACTTATAACTAGACTTGAATATTGGCACATAAATCTAAATTTGGGACAAACAACTACATCATTTTTGTCGATGGTCTGATAAAAACAGGTAATTGATGTAAACACGATGAAAGTTTTCCAAAATTAGAATTAATACAGCAAAATTTTATTAATTTCCTGGTCCAATAAGTAAGTGTGAGCTTTTGACCTCATTTGGATTTTGTTGTCTTTAGTCGTTACTTGTAAACTTTTAAAACATTTTCTTCATGAATTTCAAATTTTATCACCAAAATGTACAACATCTACTACAATACAGAATGTGTCCTAAGAACCCAGGTGCTTGTGCCTGTTTAATGGAGGAGAATGTTATGAGTTGCTTTATCTTTAAATAAAAAAAAAAAATATCCTGTTTTTGGATAAAAAAACTTCAGTAAACCATATTCTGCAAGTTGCTATTGATAATTTTGTGTTTATTTCTTTGTAAATTAGTATCAACCAGTAAATATAATTATCGCATAATCAAGAGGCATACTGAGAAATTCATTCACATTTTAACTCAGTATGTGTTCAGTAAACCCTGAACATATTCCCAAATTACATTAAGAGGAAAGGGGCCTCGGTGGCCGAGTGGTCTAAGTAGTAACTACTGTAATCACTAGCCAGTCAACACTGAGGTTGTGAGTTCGAACCCCGCTCGTGCAGGTGCACTCGACTCCAATCTTAATTGACTAGGATTGTCAGTTTTCCTATCGAAGGTCGGTGGTTTCTCCGGGCACTCCGGCTTCCTCCACCAATAAAAATTGACCGCCACGAAATAGCCCAAAAGCGGTGCTTAAAGTGGCGTTAAAACACCAAAATCAAATCAAATCATTAAGAGGAAATTGATATCATTATAGGTATTAATTTTGTATTTTTTTTCATCAGTATTTACTAAAACATTTTGTTGTTAGCTTATAATCAGCAGTGTCTCCTCGGAGAACTTGCAAAACATTGAACAATTTAATTTCTCTAGTGTTTGCAAGGGTGGTAATTTATTTCCACTAGATTTCCACAGGCGTTTTTAGAAAACATTTCATCAATGAAGTTTAAGATTTAAAAGCTCTAGCAAAAATAGAAAGCATTAAAGAGCATGAGGGCATTAAAGACCTAATAAAAAGAAATCAAAAACTGTCTTTAAGTCCTTTTCCTGCGGAATTTGACAGCCTGAGCCTGTATTTTTTTCAGCATATGTGAAATACTGGTTATCCTTCCTTGCAAGACAAAACTTTGAAACTGAAAAGAAAAGTATGTTGAGATGATATACTTTTAAGTTAATTTTTGCGTCACTAGCAATGTGATTTTGAATTGAGACTCGGGTCATATGTCATTTTAACCGATGTTAAAAACTGTGCAATACATAAGAAAGGCATGATCAGTGTTCAGCAATGTCCACTGCGGTTAAATTAGAACTGACATTCAACGTACAATAAATTAAATTGTCTGTTCTATTTTGTTCTATAGCTACAACCTATGTAGAACATAAGAAAACATATATCCAATTGTCTAAGCAGTGATTGAACAGTATTATATTAACAGCAATCAAAATGTCTGACCAATACTGAATTTTCCACCAGGTAAAAAGCAGAAAAACAATTTAAACTTGGAACAAAACATAAAAAGATTTGTCTCCCCTGCGCTTGCATACAGATGTCTGTGATATATCCATTGTCCTTAAATTATCACTTATTACGAGTTTTTTTTTTGTATATGGGATCCTTGCAAGATTACATGTCCGTCAGAATTGGTAACCTGACCTTTTCCCATTATATGGGTCTGCTATCAAAGTTTAGTTTTTGTCTGTTTCTCGGATACTTAAACAATTGGTCAACTAAATTTGGTGTATGGAAAGATTGTAAGGTGTACATTTATTTATGTCTATCAGGTTTCATTTGATTTTGATCTCATTTTCATGGTTCATTGCTTAATGCTAAGTTTTTGTAGTTTTGTCTGTTTCTGAGATACTATAAGCTAAAAGTTAAACTACATTTCGGGTATGGATTGATTTTAAGGTAAACATATCCATCTGACAGTGTTCATCCGAACTAGACCTTATTTTCATGGTTCATTGGTCAATGTTTAGTTTTCATAGTTCAGTTTCTTAGATCCTATAGGCAAGATGTCAACTATAATCGGTGTATGGAATGATTGCAAGGTGTGTATGTCTGTCCGGCAGGGTTATTCAATCTTTACCTAATTTTTATGGTTAATAGTTCAGTGTTGTTTTTCTAGTTAGGTTTTTTTTTCAGATACTATAAGCAAATGGTCAACTATATTGGTGTATGGAATGATTGTTCCATGTACATGTCTGTCTGACAGGGTGAATATGACCGTTACCTCATTTTTATGGTTCATTGGTCAAAATATAGTTTCGTGGTTAGATCTGTTTCACAGAAACAATATGTCTTTTTTTCAGATACTTTAAGCAAAAGGCTTACTATATTTGGTGTTAGGAATGATTGGATGACGTATATGTCAGTATGTCAAGGTTAATCTGACCTTGACCTCATTTGCATGGATTATTAATAATGTTAAGTTTATATGATACTTGTAGTGCAACCTTTATCTTAAAGACTTTCAACATAAATTCAATTAAAGTCAGTAAAACCAAAGCGACATTACAGCGTGGTTCTCTTGTTAGGTCAGAACATTTAATCATTTGAATTTTCGAAATGATGCTTAGATCAAAATGACTTTTTTTCAGAGTGAAATTCATTTACTAGCGTTTTATATGTTTTATATATTACTCTGGATATCCACGTTAAATTATACCACATTTTGTGCTTGCATCAAGGTATGCATGTTACTTAATGTGATTTTTAATATAATAGTAACATTTCAATTGACATTTGTCTATTGCCCTTGCTAAGCAAACGCTAGTTCGACCTCAACAGCCCTTTCGGGGTTTCTCTTGTATACCTATAGGTTGTTGCTGGTTGCTACAAATTGATTAAATATCCGGGTTTTTTTTTTTTTTTTTTTTTTTTTTTTTGTTAAGATTCAAGTACCTGATTCTAGAAGCAAAACACATAAAGCTTTAAAGAGAATTTACTAAAATACTTGCATGCAAATAAATTTTCCATTGTGTTTTTAGATATGTAAAAAAAAATATTAAATTTGGCGTGGCTTTACTGAAGCATTCTGGATTGGGTCGCACAGTGTCAATTGAATCTGTTGTTCTTAATTTAGTTGACACTAAAAATTTAAACGTTGTTCGAACTTTAATTGACGTTTCAACGTTTTGTGCAATCCAATCCACGTCCACAACATTTGATAAGTGTCTTATTTCATAGCTACGAAGGGAGAAACACAAAAATAAGTCAAAGAAGGTCAGACATCATTATTGTCAAAAGATATAGGAAGATGTGGTGTGAGTGCCAATGAGACAACTCTCCATCCAAATAACAATTTATAAAAGTAAACCATTATAGGTCAATGTACGGCCTTCAACACGGAGCCTTGGCTCACACCGAACAACAAGCTATAAAGGGCCCCAAAAGTACTAGTGTAAAACCATTCAAACGGTAAAACCAACGGTCTAGTCTATATAAAAAACGAGAAACACGTATAAATTACATAAACAAACGACAACTACTGTACATCAGATCGAATATCTAAACATAATGATGAACAAATCAATGTGCGAGCCTTGTGTACTGGGAGCAGGAGCAATATCTACTGTGCTAAGGAAACTAAGTTATTCGTGTAAATACCCGACCATATATAAGAAGATGTGGTATGAGTGCCAATGAGACAACTCTCCATCCAAGTCACAATGTATAAAAAGTTAACAATTATAGGTCAAAGTACGGCCTTCAACATGGAGCCTTGGCTCACACCAAACAGTAAGTTATAAAGGGCCCAAAATGACTAGTGTTAACAATTCAAACAGGAAAACCACCGGTCTAATCTATATAAAAAACGAGAAACGAGAAACACTTATGAACCACACCAACAAACGACAACCACTGAACAACAGGCTCCTGACTTAGGACAGATGCATAAAAATGCAGCGGGTTTAAACGTTTTAACAGGCGCCAACCTGCACCCTAACCCGAGACAGTAGTGTAACATTACAACATAAAAAGACACACTATAAAATATCAATTGAAATGGCTTAACTCGATCAAAAAGACATAGTATATTTCATACTTATTACGAAACGTATTACATTAAAATTATTGACGGATGAACTTTCTTAATCAGCAGATATACTTCAGACTACTTTGAAGTTTTCAAACGTTAAGCGATTAACGATTAGTGCTCTTGACCACATTGACACTAAAATTAAAACCATCTTATAATCGCCTTTTAAACATGTCTGTTTGAAAGGGTTTCACGTCAAAGCAATCAAGATTGTAGAAGGAAGCTCTAGAAGTAGGTCAAAACGGGGTAAATACCAAGACATTTTCCCGTAAACCTGATTAGTCAAACTCTCATCAACTAGGAATGAAGTGAAGTAATGATATTGATTTTTTACCTGAAGTACAACATATAAAAGATAATTTTTACAAGGCATGATGCGCTTACTCAATTTGTTTTTAAATTACGCTTGAAAAGAAGATCTCAGGGTAGTGAGTGCACATTAATCATCTGTTGTATTACATTAAAGAGAAATAGGATGAAAACAACTGCGTTTTATTTTGTATTCCTGTATTTTGGTGTCTTGGGTTGTAAGTATTGATTTTTTTCATAGTCCTCATGCTTAACCTTGATACCTCTGTTCTATAAGTGCGTCTTTATTAAAACAGATAACATTAGTTACATTAATGAATCAATAATTATGTTCGTGAAAATGACCCTCGCATTTCAAGACAAACTAACTTTCTAGATGTTTAATAAAATAAAATATAAAAATAATTTTTTCAATAAGCTTAACTTGAACATTATAGATTTAACGAGTTCATAAAGGCGCAATTTCTATTCAGTAATGCACCAGTTTCACATTTAACTGCGCATGTCTAATCTAATTAGCCAAACTATGAAATCACGCGATAATTCCCGAGAGTTCTTCAACTGGGGGCTAACGGTGATAAGCATGCAGTGGCCATGCAGACTTCGAAAAACAATCACCTGATTAAGTGTTTGCGTTTTAATACATTTCCATGCAAGCAACATTAGACTGATTTGAATCAAAATATTAAAATTATATTGACGAGATAACTTTATTAACAATGACACATTAAAAGATTTTAAAACGGACTACTGCTGTGTTGTTGGTTGCAGTAATATACGATCTGATATGCCGCCTGGCTTTAATTGTACCTTTAATTGTCACGAATTCACAACAAATGGAAGTGTTTAACGACCTTGACTGGCTATACAGCCCTCGCACGATCGGCTCGGTGCCCGAAGGCGATTGGTGAGCGTTCAAATAATTTTGTGCCATCGGTCAGGAACAGGTGGTGAACGCCATTTTGGAGGACGCCATCTTGGTTTTGGTGAGTTCTTTTTGGTTTGTTGACTATTTTGATGTTATTTCTTCACAACGGCTGCTTTCAGGGCCAGTTTGGTCAGCTTGACAGCCCGCTAACCTCGATGATGGAGTACTGGTAGACGAGTCTAGGACGTAGTGCTAAAGATGACAGGAAGCATTATCAGGACCAAAGCCGTGAGGCAGTGAAATGAAGGTCAATCATCTAACACCTAGGATACAGCCCTCGGACGTCAATCGGCATAACACTCCCCCACCTACAATGGGTTTTGGAGTGCATGTTAACGCGGGAATACGCCAACTACAACGTTTACTGTACAGCGTTGGATTGGTTTCTGTCATCTAAAGTAGTAAGTCGTTGATCCATCTAAAAGTAAACCCTCATCGAAGATAGCGGGTAAAGGAGAGCTGGCCCAGCACGTCCGTTCAGCTGTAATGACTGAGACGTGACTGGATTGAGTCACGAATTCACGCTGAGGTCGTTCACTTAACAGGAAGAATAAATTAGATAAATAAGCGGGTCTTACTTCATATACATAGTATTAGGTCATAAATTAAGAAGTCAATTAACACCTTAGCAATGTGGAATCCTCGTTTTACCTTGTACAATCTCACCAGGTGACAATTGATAAAACGTACCCTTTTCTATACATACAGACACAGTTACTGAAAAAGGGCGACCATTTGATTAATTTATTCAACTTTTGAACACATTAATATTTCCTGCATTTTGTGTTGCAGACTATTCTTTTCCATCCTGACTTGGTCATAATTATTTATTTTTAACTCCTATTAGAATATTAATTTTCTAAAATCCCCGCTCAAAATCAAATACTTAGTAGTTATGTTTAAAATGTTAACCTTGGTACCTAATTTACACTGATATCATGGCCAGTACGGTTAATGCAACTTGGAATATTTTAATAATTTTGGAGGGGGGTCATTCAGCAATTTGATCTTATTTTATGGCAAAGCGTGGTAAATACAGGATATTCAATTACTTTTACTGGCAGGAAAAATGATAAAGTTGAAAGTATGTAGAAAATTACTCTGTCCTCTGCTTAGACGAAGTCGATCATAAACATAGCTTAGAAATTAAAATTGTATTGAATGCATTGTATTATAGTGTGAAAATTGAAGATAAACCTGTATTTCTGATACGTATTTTAAAACTGCCTAATATATCTCACTTTATTATCATGACCGTCTGAAACATCACTGACGCAGAAATATTTGAAACAAATGTACATATAAATAAGAAGATGTGGTATGAGTGCCAATGAGACAACTCTCAAGTCACAATGTATAAAAAGTTAACAACTACTAGTATAGGTCAAAGTACAGTCTTCAACACGGAGCCGTGGCCCTGTCTACTACATGTCTATTACAATTAACAGGAAAGTGTTCTATTTTATGTTATATGCCATGTATGCTAAACAGGATAAAACGCATGGTGACTCAATTTTTTTCTGTTGGTATTCCAGGCTGAAAGCATTTTATAAGAGCTATCTGCTCACATTTTATCTTGAAATTCTATCATTCATTTTACCTTCAAATATTCATATAATGATACCTTAAAAATTTTCTCAATATAATCCATACAAAATGTTTTATATTTTCACAGCCTGTACCTTGAAAACAAACTCGGTGACCTTTCGTTGTGTTTTTAATATTTTTAACATATCACAATATATACTACATCTTTGAAAAAGGATATAAGGAAAAATTCTATCAATTTTCGTTTATACTTCCATACTACCATTAGTGGAAATTTCGATTATTTAGTAGTGCCGGTAACTTGTCCCTGTACCTATAAAATTTCACGCAAAAGTCACCTAACAGTAACCTTTTTTTTGATAAGTTCGAGTCTATGATGCTAAACCTATATGTAGACGTAACCCCAGGGGTGGATCCAGCCATTTATAAAAAAGGGGGTCCTAACCCAGGATAAAGGAGGAGGGGGTTCCAACTATATGTCCCCATTCAAATGCATTGATCGTCAAAAAAAGGGGGGTTCAAACCCCCGGAACACCCCTCTGGATCCGCCACTGAACCCTTTACATGCATGTCACAAGAAGATGTAAAAACATATTTAAGAAAAACTGCGAATTGATACTGGAACAGAACTGAAATTAAATGTATTTCTGGTGTTTATGTTGTTTTCTTTTTATCAAAATATTTTTCTCTTTTCACGAAAAATCAAACTGACATACAGCAGTGTACAAAGCGCAGTAAGCAAATTACAAGATTAATACTTTTTTCAAAACCATTTTACTCATAAACACAACTGTTATGAACTCTTTACAGCAGCAACAGGATGATTTATTTTCTCGTTTGAATTGTATTGTGTCGGGACGTTTTAGAGCTTACTATTCGGTATGGATTTACTTATTGTCGAGGGCTGTATGGTGACATATGGTTGCCTCCATCTGTCATTTGGCTCTGGTGGATAGTTGTCTCGTTTGCAATCCAAGGAATTTGTATATTTAAACATACAATTCCTTGTTGCAATCATAGCATTGATGTAGCCCCCTGTCACGTATGTTATTGTTAATTATCGCGAGATTTAAACTCAAACGCGCATATATATGATTTAGAGATCAGCGTTGATAATTCGCTTATGTGAAACTGGCCTATTACCGCTATACATATTTTGCTTCGTTGAAAATAAGTTCACTCAAAAAATTTCATTTACTTTTCTTTTTATAGCCAACATGACTGTTCAACGTTGATTCGTTGAAAAATGAAATCGGCGACACATCAATGATTTTAAGCAGGAATTTTACTTACGAACCACAGAATAGAAATGGTAATTATGATTTTCTTTTAAATATTACAGGAACATATCATGCATCTCTTAAACATGTTAAAGGTAAAAAAAGTTCAGATTTGGTCGGAAAACAATGTTGGTATTGATAAAGCTACATTTACTTCCATAATGCTTTATGGTGCTGTAACTGTACAACAAATTAACGCGAAGAAATGTTATTAGAAGTACAATGAAAAGCCTGCACTATTTTACTCAGTATAAAATTAAGGAGACATGGTATGATTGCCAAGAAGACAAATATCCCATAAAAAACTAAAAGACAAAAATCGATGTAAGTAATAACATGTTATGATCACCGTTTGACCTTTACAATGAGCAAAACTCATACCGTATAGCAAGCAATGAAATGCTCTGTAATAACAAAATGTGAACCAAATCTACAAGAGAAAACTACGGCCTTATTGAAGCTTTTAACAAACAATAAAAAAAAACCAATTAAATGAAAATATGACAGAGATCAACCAAAGATAATTACTTTATTTTCAATCTCCTGACATGGAACAGGCACATAAAGAATGTGGCTGTATCAATGTATATTTCAAATTACATTTAAACTTTCATAACAAAACCCCTGAAAATTGAGCAACACGAAGTTAACAAACCGTGGATGCTTCGAAAGAGTTTCAACTCGTCGTGTTACTCATGGCTAGAAACAGTTCGGTGATGTCGCAATCTTAATAAATGTTAAACACATCTTCGGTCACCTGTTATACAGTTATTTGAAAAAAACCTGGTATATGCGACTGTCAATGGTTTTCTACCCCCCTCCCCCCTCCCTTTCTTCCCATGAACATCTGGTTTCGCTTTTGAATATCAAATTCAGTTAATATTGCACAAAAGTTATGTTGATCGAAGTTTTATATAATTTCTTCATTTGTTTAGAATAAAAGTACTGTGAGATTTGAGTCAATGACACAGTTATCCAAAAGTTAAATAAAAAGTTTAAGAAAGATCAATTAACCCATCATTACCAGGATTAAAGTCATATGAAACTTCAAAATTAAAAAAAAGGTGAACATGTTTTATATACTTGGATGGCTTAACTCTAAAAGAAGTGAACATGAACTTTTTTCAAAGAAAATTCTTTACATTATCTTAATCTTCATAAATGTACCAATATTGAATTATTGACTTCCCAGACACTTATTCGCCGATATTTTCCCGTATGCAGTGACCTTAACTACGTGACTTCTCGTTATAGCTTTGGCCACCACAAAGCGCAAGTGCGAACAACAGTGTGTGAGCAAAACAAACAGACATCATAGGTAAAAATGTCAAAAATTTGGGTAAAGCAGTCAACATTGTGTTATTATCTTAATCACTATAAAAACAAACAACTATGTCAACAAAGAAAAACAAATGGCATGTAGACACTCTTTTGACAAAGCACATAAGCAAAAATGAAAGACAAGAATACAAAAAAAAATTACCATAGCACAATAACACAATAACGGGATGTATAAATACTGATCTACGCCAAAAGGATATTACCAAAAAATGGAATAAACAGTAAAGGTTACGAATATACAAAGAAAAAGAAAAGGAAACCTATAACACGTAATTAAGATAATAAACAACGCCAGGACCTAGGATCTATACTTTAAGAACATCATGTATTATTTGTGAAATTGATACGGAATATTTATCAAAAAGTTCTTGGTATCTTCCAATGATTTTTTTAGAAAAAGGACGAGACGTTCCTTGACATAACAATGGTACATCAACTTTCTTCTCAGACACTGGTGACGTTACTAGTATATAAAATCTGAGTAGCAGTTGCAAGCTCTTGAATACCAAATGCGTTGGAAAATGTATATCCCATATGCAGGTGAAGTTGGCATATTGCTGTTTAGGTGAAGAAAATTTATAATTTCAAAATTAAAATCGTCTCGTTTATCCTCGATTCTGGCACTGAGATGACCGCTTATGTCTAATTCGAGATATAAGTCTAAAAATGAGGCGGAGCAACCCGTATCTGTTTTTCTAGTTCTGGAGGATCTATTAATGGAACCAAATCAGAAAAGTTTGGATTGTTAATGGAAAGAACATCATAAATATATCTGAGTGTGAAATTAAATGATCTTTTGATTAAGTGTAAACTATTGCCTTCAGAAATATTGTGAGAAGGTACATTATACCAGCGGCGTAAATCATATGTGGATTCGTAAAATTTATAAAGATCTACTACAATCTCTTCAATCACATTCTTTACAATTTTGCAGTAATATCAAAACTTTGGACTTTTCTACGCTTTACACTACAACATAGTATTACCCATGGTCTTTATAAAGCTCGAATACATCGTCTCAATAAACAGAGCTTTTCTGCAAGAATGGGAATCGTAAATACAAAATTCTTAGTATAGGTCATACAAAAATCTTTTATTGTGAATAACCGTATTGATACCAAAAGCAAATGTACATCGGAGAGGATATCATGAAAATGCTGATCTATGTTTCCAATGCATAATATTCAACATAAAGACAAAGAGTTAGAAAAGCCAAATGTAGAAAATATTACTGTGCATCAAATCAAAACGCTACCAAAAGTACAGGTTATAACTTCCGCGGTAAACCTTGCCAGAGGGAGTTGCATCATTGCTTTTATTAAAATGACATAATTCATAAAATAATAATTAAGTCTTTCCACTTTTCTGTGGAAAGACCTTTTGATTTTGTTCTGTTTATTATTATTATTAGGTATTTCCACTTTTCTGTGGAAAGACCTATTGATTTTCTTCTGATTATTAGGTCTTTCCACTTTTCTGTGGAAAGACCTATAATTGTATTTGTTCTGATTATTATTATTTTTTCTTCCGCAAAAACTTTTTTCTCGCGTCAAATTTTTGTTTCGCAATATGACGCTTAGATATTTCTTATATTGTATCGTATAGTTTATGCGCTTTTACATTTCACCCATTATAAGCCGAACAATTTTCTTTGTAAGAGTTATCTCCTTATTCACTGTTTATCAAGTGTGTGCATCTTCTTCGTAACAAAAAAAGATATCGACAAAATTCTTTTTCTAAATTGTTTGTTACATCCTCAAAATTTTTTGGCTAATTTGTATCGAAGCGATTCGATGAAATTTTATAGGAGTTATCTACCTTTACCAAATAAATTTGTCGGTATGTTTGTTTAACTCGTAAACCGTTAACCATACAACCCTGGAATGTTTTTATTTGAGGCCCCTAGGTCCTAACTTAGAAAATGAGTCAAGGTCAAAGGTCAAGGTCAAGTTCTCAATTTTGACTTTTCCTTGTTTTGGCATTTTCTCCAACACTTTTAAAGATATATATAAAAGAACAAGTGCAAAATGTTTGCTTAATTGTAATGAAGATATGTTACATTTGGTCTGAAACAATCTAATGGCATCTTATAAGAGTTAGTGCCCCTGAAATGTCTAATTATAAGGTTAATTGATTATTACTTCAACTTGGTTCATTATGAAGCCATATGACCTTTTATAAAAGGTTGGGTGCCATATGACCTTGAAAAATGACAACCGGAAGTGACTTGGCGAAAACCGAAAGTAGCAATTTTTGCACTTTGTTCATGGAAAAGTACTTGGAATCCATATATTTTGTAATTTAAATACATGAATTTATTACTAAAGACTAGAAGTGACCTTCCATAAACCGGAAGTGGCTAATTATCTCCTGGTTTACAGGCAAAAGTATATAGAAACTATATATTTTTGGAATCAGTGTGAAAGAACCTATCATATGAGACCGGAAGTGACATTTACTTCACCGGAAGTAGCACATTATCGCCCTTATTTCACTCAAAAGTATATAGAAACCACTTATTTATCGCATGTTTGAAGAAATTTATGATTGGATGCCAACTTTAACTTTGAGTAAACAGGAACTAGCTTCTTTTCAATAACTTTGAAAATTGATGTGGAGAAACCTTCAATTGTTCGCTGAACAATTGGTTTTTAATTATTTTTATTTATTTTATTTTTTTTTTCTCTTTTCCGCCACTTTTATTTCTTGCGTATAAATTTTGTTTCGCAAGATGTCTCTTGGATGTTTGGTATATGATATCGCATAGTTTATGTGCCTTTGAAATTGACCCTGCTTAACCGAATACTTATCATTGTAGGAGTTATCTCCTCGAACACTGTTTTCCTTGTGAGTGCATCTCCTCCGTAACCGTAAAAGAAAGTGACAAATTTATTTTACCAAATTGCTCCAATTTTGACCGAAGGGATACGAAGACTCCATATGAGAGTTATTTCCCCTTTTGTATTTGACATAAGTGATATATGAATGTAACTCATGAACCGTAAGTGATAGAGATCAGGGTATCTTGATTTGAGGTCCTTGGTCCAAAGAAAAAGGTCAAGGTCAAAGGTCAAGGTCATATTCTAAATTTTGATTTTGGCTTTTCTCACTTCTTTTCATAAACCGTACAAGATACCGACAACATGTTATTATTAAATTGTGATTTGCAACATGTCGTAACTCATAAATTTTGGTTGAAAGGGTGCGTAGACATTAAATGGGAGTTTTCGCCCCTCTAAAATTAAGAATTGTGGGTAAAGTGATATAACTCATTAACTATGCATATAACAGACCTAGGGTCTTTTGATTTGAGGTCCTTGGTTTATGACCTTGAAATTGAGGTCAATGTCATAGGTAAATTTTATGTTCTAGATTTTGACCCTTGCTTTAAATTAATATTTATACATTATAAAGCTATAGGAATTTCTGCATTAGGTTGTAAGCCATATGACCTTGAAAGATAAAACCGGAAGTGACCTTGTGTAAACCGGAAGTGGCTATTTTTGTACTTATTTCATGTAAAATTATATAGAACAATATATTTTTGAAAGCAGTGTCAAATTAACTATCAAATAATACCGGAAATCACATTTTCAGACCGGAAGTAACAAATTACCTCCCTTATTTCGAACAATATTGTATAGAAACCATATATTTTTGGAATCAGCAAACAATGAGCTATCATTTGACACTGGAACTGACATTTTAAACCGAATTTTAAAATTTTGATATCAAAATATATCGTAAGGGGTGGAAAGACCTTCAATTGTTCTCTGAACAAATGGTTTTTATTTTTTTTTTTTTTTTCTGCCAAAGTTTGATCTTGCGTCAAATTTATGTTTTGCTATACGTCGCTTAGATATTTTATGTATATAATCATACAGTTTATGCGCTTTTAAATGTTACCCTTTTAGTCGAACAATTTTCTATGTAAGAGTTATCTCCCTATTCACTGTTTATCTTGTGTGTGATTCTCCTACGTAATAAAAAAAATATCGACAAAATTCTTTTTCTATATGGTTCGTTATATCCTCAGAAATTTTTGACTGATTTGGATCGAAGCGATCCGGTGAAATCCTGTAGGAGTTATCTACCTAGACAATAAGCTTATATTAAAATGTTTTTTAAACTTGATATTTTAAAACACAAAAATTGTTAAAAGCTATGAAACACTATACGAAGGATAAAGCGCACAGGAAACATAGGTCATTTGGACGTATAGCAAACGTTAAGCATGCCAACGACTCAATAGGACTTATTACTCAATTGTCCAAAATGCAAAGATAATTAGTAAAACTTACTTTATTTGCAATGGTCAACTATAACCTCAAATCAAATACCAGATATAAATATCAATTGATTCGGTGGAATAATTATATTACAACTTGGATGGTTATTTCGGATATTTTAATATTAAGTGTAAAATGCAAGTACCACTTGAAATAACATCAATCACAGATATAGAGTTGAAATTAGGAAAAAAAAATAGGTGGTAGTGCAAAAGTTACGCATGTAAACGAATCAATGGGACTTATTACTTAATTGTCCAAGATGTAAGACAAATACTTACTACAACAGCAACAGCTATAAGCAATGGTCAACTATAACCTCAAATCAAAAACCAGATATAAATATCAATTGATTCGGTGGAATAATTATATTCCAACTTGGGTGGTTATTTCGAATATTTTAATATTTAGTGTAAAATGCAAGCACCTTTTTTTTAGTGGAAATCCAAGTTTTATTTATACATGCATTCCAGTCATTTTTGTTATCAAAATAATTACTTTCTCGTGAACCGCTGTAGGTGCGTTTTTGGTCATATTGGTCATAACCCGCATTTAAAACATCTTTATATCTATCTTTTAAATATTTTGTCTATTTTGTAGCTAACGTCCCCTTTAACATTTTATACATATTGTGATAAATCCGAAGACAGTTCCCTTCAAACCTTTACAAATGTTTTGATCCTAAAAGCAAGCACACATACCTATCTTTATTTTCCCATGACTTTGATGAAATATGATATATTATCTATCGCAAAAACATTATTAATGAACATTTGTTACTTGAAATTTCAACAGTCCACGTAATGAACAATTACAGTTGTACAAAGGAAGTGATCAATTCATCGTGAGAGGCAACACAGCTGACATCTTTACATCAACCAATTTTAGTCAAGTGTTGAATTATTTTGTATTTTTTGGACTATTCTTTAAAAGATATACCATGTCTTAGATTCTTTTCTTCTTTGTAGCGATCTGATGAATTAATCCCTTTTCAACTGATTTTTATAGTTTGTTCTTATGTTGTGCTGTCACACCATTGTCCCAGGTTAGGGGAGGGTTGTGCGCCCAAAAACATGTTTAACTCCGCCACAATCTTTATAAGCCCATCACAAGTCAAAAGCCTGTGTTCAGTGGTTGTTGTTGGTTCATGTCTGTCATATTTTTTCGTAAATTGTTATTTTATAAATTAGGCCGTTAGTTTTCTCAGTTGAAATGTTTTCATATTTTATGCCTTTTATAGCCGTCTATAAGGTATGGGTTTTTCTCATTGTTGAAGTCCATACAGTTGCCTATAATTGCTTACATCCACTTCATTTAAACTTTGGTGGATAGTTGTCTCATTGCAATCATACCACATTTCCTTATTTTTATATTTCAATGCAATTTTAAAACACGCTGCAACGTTGTATATCAACAAGCTTTATAAGTAATACATATTGTAATTTAGGTGAAATATAATATTCACTAAAATCATTAGTGATTATATATAATTCCTGAAAATGACCAGTGATTTTACATAATCACTGAAAATTTTAAAATTATTTTATACATTCCCTGGAATGTTTTCAAAGATTTTCAATAATACAAAGATTCTCTGTTTGGTAAAACAATAAATCAAATACAGACAAATAAATAGTATTATAACCTCGTTGTGGTTTAAGTGGGCTGTTTTCATTCCCTGTCCATTTATCAAATCTTATGAAAATGAACATTTTTGTCTGATGATATTTAACTTATAACAAATAAGAATTGTAAATTGAAATTAACAATACCAACATAAATGCACAGATCGTGTTATTTATAAAACAAAGGGGATGAAAGTTTACGAACAAGGAATTCGAATTTAGCAAAGAAATGCAACTAAACGTCCAGAAAACAAACAGAACATATGCTTGACAGATTGATACAAGTTTTTTTTAGAGTAGACTGTGATACCGATTCCACATGTTGATCGTGGAACGGGAGACCTCAAAACATAATTGCCATCGTTCATGAAAGGACTGAAAAGGATAATGCCTGACTACGAAACATGAAATAAGCTCAGATAATACAGAAGGAATCAATTTGAGATGTTTTTAATGAACACTTTATTTCTCTTCAAAATGCAGCAAAAAGAGATTCAATATATGAAGGCTAAATGTTTTTTTTAAGTAAAAAATATCACGAAAAAAGATGATGAGGGCAAATGCTCAATTGTAAAGGGTTTGGGTGGAGTTTACAGAGTAGAGAATAATGGGCAAACAGCTCAAAATGAAGACTAAAAAATAATGAATAGACAAGAAAATAAACAAAAAAAAGATAAGAATAGAGAATTATAGTGTGCTGAAATATACAGTATAGAGAAAAATGATGTAAAAAATTAAAGAATAAAGAAATGAGGGACCCCATTCAGATCCTTATAGTACATGTCATCCAAATTTACAATGTACATGTTGTTTTAATATGATTTTATAGAATAAATTATTTTACTTTTGGTCATCGCCTCTTCAGTTATTATGTATAGTCCGTGACATTCTTTCTAGTGATTATGTATAATTCCTGAAAATTTTAGTAATTATTCACAATCACCAAAGTTACCAGTGATTCTACATAATCCTTAATTTTCAGGGATTATACATAGTCCCTAATTTTCAGGGATTATACATAATCCCTAATTCTACAAATTCACTTGACATATATACTAGTAGGATAACCCGAATAATGACTTCCTCGCTGGCCATATAGTTTTGCCATACTGTGAGACAGTCTGTAACATCTTATTTTGAACTTTGTGTCATCTTTTAATGCATGAAAACCAATACTCTATATCCATTCAGTTTGAAAAAGAAATAATATCTTAGAACATAGGCAATGGAATAGCCAAATGATCATCCAACAGTACAGTGATATTTCCCGCTGTACGTGTCATCAAGTTTGTCTTTTACATTTGATCCGAAATATCCTTCACGATGGAATTTCGGTCCAAAGCTTCCCAGGCAAATTGTAATGTTCGCGTCTGCATTGCTGAAGACATATCCATTGCTTATATTTCTACAAAATATGACTATTTTATTAAATTTATTTGCGGAAGCTGAATAAGAATGGCTTAAAGAGGATGTTTAAGACCAACTGATATGTACAACATTATTTTATGTTCAGTAAAACATAAACAGACAAGCTATAGTTATCAACAGAAAATATATTCAAATAGGTTTCTGGTGAAAAAGCACAGTTTATAATAAAACTGTTTTAAGCACTTGTTTAAATCAAATTTTCTTGTACAGTAGCAGACTAAGTATAAAAATAAGAAGATGAGGTATGACTGCCAAGGAGAGGCGAAATATACCAAAGGGACATTCAAACTCATAAAACGAAAATAAACTGACAACGCGTCGGTCAAAAAAGAAAAAGACCAACAGAAAAACAAAAGGACACAAAACACAACATAATAAACTAAAGATTAAGGAACACGAACACCACCAAAAACTAGGGGTGATCTCAGTTGCTGTGGAAAGGGTAAGCAAATCCTGCTCCACATGTGGAGGTGACGCAAAAGAAACCAAAACAATATGCAAACTCATAAGTCGAAAACAAACTGACAAAGCAATGGAAAAAAAAAGAAAAACGATGAAAAGACAAACAACAGTATAAAAACACAACATAGAAAACTAATGACTGAGCAACACGAACCCCGCCAATCACGGGGTGATCGCAGGTGCTCCGGAAGGATATGTTCGACGACCGTCAAGTTACTCCTATACAATGCGTTGATACGTTATATCAAGTGAAAAGCCATCTCACAATGAGATTGGTAATTGACTTGTCGAACACTAGTAGACAACAAAATTAATAAACCACCAGTCAAGTAAATGTTCTTATCCTGAAACCTGGCAAAATGTGAAAATTCGAAATAGAAGTACGTTTATAATGACAAAAGGATAGACGAGACTATTTCTGGTTTCTGGTAAAAACAAGACAGACACTGAAAAAGAACAAAGAAAAATAGATAAACTTAAGCAAAGGCTACACGAACCACTCTGAAATAAATCTAAGGGTGATCTCAGGTGCTCGTATGAACTGGGAGATTTATACTCCATATGCAGGTGCTGCTATATTGTTTGCCTTATCGTGGCTGAAGACAAACGAGCCATTTTGATACAAGTATTCTTGGTTCAATATATCTTCAGCAATTGGAAGGGGGGAAATTACCGCAGAGCTGGCATATGGAGTATATATCTATCAGTTCATACGATATTCCAGAGCTTGTATTTCCTATCATGACTTCCTTGATAAAGGTTACTTCTGTGCATATTGTGCCAATGAGTGCCACCCTTTACTCCCTATTCTGCTATGAAAGACAGAATATAAGTACAAGAATTATTGTACCAAAAATGCCTATGAAAACACATATTTAACAAAACAACAAAACTTTTGAAAAGCACACAGTTGAAAATGCAGTCAATTCATGTTCATAGTTTAGAGGCAACTGATCAGAATTCAAAATAAAGGATCACATTCTGAAATAAATATACTCCCTGGGAGTCGACGATCGGAAGCATAGAAACAGATATTCTGTCTCATTGAACTATGTGTATACCAATTTTATATTTGGTAATATAAATTATCTAAAGTTGTGTCAGATTTTTTTCAGAAAGTATTGTTACTTTCAAATTTACTACCGAAAGTTCCTTTTAAGTAAAAAATCAAAATGACAAAATTGCAGTCGCATGGCATCGACCATTCATTTTTTTTTATTGGGAAAATGGGAATGTGTTTTGTAACAGAAAACAAAATTGTTTCGAAACTTCAAGATAAATGAAACAATTATGTTCCAGTATGTTCATTTAAATGCATCGATTTATTACGATATTAGATATTAAAAAGAGGTAAAACGACTTAATTCATAGTATTTTGAAAAGTACCGTCAATTTGTGCTGGAATAGTGCACTTCACCTATACGGGCGTTAATTTTGAAAGATTATATAAAAATATGACACAGTAATACTTCTACATAGGGATTTTATAGCCAAAATGTATGTGTGCCTTGTATTTTTGTGCTTTTGTGTATTTTTAAGTATATAAAGATAAGGAGACAGGGAATGGTTGCCGACAACTATTTACTATCAACCACAGAGGTAGATGTTAGCAGTATAGTTTGACTGTCAGTAATGAACAAACCCTATATCGTATCCTAATGTCACAAACAAGTAACACAATGTATAATAAAAGGGCATATACTACAATTAAGCAAATTGAGACATTATACTGCATCGAAATAAAATCTTGCAATCATTATCAACATAAGGAGAATGTATATACGTTTAAATCAGAATAGTCATAATGTCAAAACATACCTGATTTTTATCTTGAATATCGTTGGATTTCTGTAATAAAAAGCAGCATATTTGTTATTGATTCTTATAAGTATAACTGTTGTTTATTTTGCAAATTTACGACTGAGTATATCAAAAGATATCAAAGAAGGTCATATGTCAAGCAATGGGTAAACAATAAAAATATACAAGATTTGTTCCTGATAATGCAAAATAAGTGTTGCGAGTAAACTGATTTTTCTCATTGGTGGATGATTTTGTCAATATAATTGAACTACAAGCAACTGTCATGCAAGCTATAAAACCAGATTTAACCCACCATTTTCTTCGGACAATGCCTGTTTTCCATTCGTTCCGTTGATTGATAATTTTAAAGTCTAAAGTTTCATTTTGCATGTTTTGATGGACTTCCCCTTTTTAGCTCACCTGGCCCAAAGGGCCAAGTGAACTTTTCTCATCACTTGGCGTCCGTCGTCCGTCGTCGTCCGTCGTCGTCCGTCGTCCGTTAACTTTTACAAAAATCTTCTCCTCTGAAACTACTTGGCCAAATTTAACCAAACTTGGCCACAATCATCATTGGGGTATCTAGTTTAAAAATTGTGTCCGGTGACCCGGCCAACCAACCAAGATGACCGCCATGACTAAAAATAGAACATAGGGGTAAAATGTAGATTTTGGCTTATATCTCTGAAACCAAAGCATTTAGAGCAAATCTGACTGGGATAAAATTGTTGATCAAGTCAAGATCTATCTGCCCTGAAATTTTCAGATGAATCGGACAATGGGTTGTTGGGTTGCTGCCCTGAATTAGTAATTTTAAGGATTTTTTCCGTTTTCGGTAATTATCTTGAAAATTATTATAGATAGAGATAAACTGTAAACAGCAATAATGTTCAGCAAAGTAAGATCTACAAATAAGTCAACATGATCAAAATGGTCAGTTGACCCCTTAAGGAGTTATTGCCCTTTAAAGTAATTTTTACCAATTTTTGTAAATTTTGTAATCTTTACAAAATCTTCTCCTGTGAAACTACTGGACCAAATTCAACCAAACTTAGCCACAATCATTATTAGGGTATTTAATTTAAAAATGTGTGTGGTGACCCAGCCAACCAACCAAGATGGCTGCCATGGCTAAAAATAGAACATAGGGTAAAATGTAGATTTTGGCTTGTAACTCTGAAACCAAAGCATTTAAAGCAAATCTTACAGGGATTAACTTGTTTATCAAGTAAATATCTATCTGCCCTCAAATTTTCAGATGAATTGGACAACTGGTTGTTGGGTTGCTGCCCTGAATTGTTAATTTTAAGGACATTTTGCCGTTTTTGGTTTTATCTTGAAAATTATTACAGATAGAGATAAACTGTGAACAGCAATAATGTTCAGCAAAGTAAGATCTTCAAATAAGTCAACATGATCAAAATGGTCAGTTGACCACTTAAGGAGTTATTGCCCTTTAAAGTAATTTTTACCAATTTTTGTAAATTTTGTAATCTTTACAAAATCTTCTCCTCTGAAACTACTGGACCAAATTCAACCAAACTTAGCCATAATCATTATTAGGGTATTTAGTTTAAAAATATGTGCAGTGACCCAGCCAACCAACCAAGATGGCTGCCATGGCTAAAAATAGAACATAGGGTAAAATGTAGATTTTGGCTTGTAGCTCTGAAACCAAAGCATTTAAAGCAAATCTTACAGGGATTAACTTGTTTATCAAGTAAATATCTATCTGCCCTCAAATTTTCAGATGAATTGGACAACTGGTTGTTGGGTTGCTGCCCTGAATTAGTAATTTTAAGGAAATTATGCCGTTTTTGGTTATTATCTTGAAAATCATTACAGATAGAGATAAACTGTAAACAGCAATAATGTTCAGCAAAGTAAGATCTTCAAATAAGTCAAATAACCAAAATGGTCAGTTGACCCCTTAAGGAGTTATTGCCCTTTATAGTCAATTTTTAACAATTTTCATTAATTTGGTAAATTTTGGTAAGTTTTAACAAAATGTTTTCCTTTTGTAATCTTCTTTTCTGAAACTGCAGTAGAAAATCAATAAAGAAAACAATCTACTAATGTACTGGCAATAAGAATAATTGATAATTCTATAACATGAAAAAAACACATTAATACCTGATGATGGTGTTTCTTTCTTTACATTGAAAATAATGTCACAACTATAATCCCGAACAATAGGTCGAATGTCAGATATGTTTCGGTACTTTGGCTTCATTTTCTACAGATTCCGAAGTGCAAATGATGCTTGAATTCCTACACTAATTTATACAGACTTCATCCCCTTTCACAGGTAATGCCTGCCTCATATTGTATTTAAAACTTTAATAGAATATCAGAAATTTTGAGAGAAAATTAATCAACCATGCAAGATCTAAAACTTAATTAATATTGTTCAAATTATCAATTAACTATTAAAAAAAAAATTCTCATTAAAAAATATAGTTCTTCATTTTATATTTTATCAGAAATTTAGGAAAAAATTGAATTTAATTGTGTCCCTTGTTCTCATTTCCTGGGATAAATCCAATACAAATTAAAGTATTGGTATTGAATTAATATTTAAGAAATATTTCAAACCTTACCATTTTCTTCACAAGAATGAAGACCATATTTTCAGTGTCATGAGTATCAGTCATCATATTTGTTGTACTTTGTTGTTTAAAAGTTGAATACAAAAAAAGATCAACAAAGCAATTCAAAAACCACTTGAATTTTGCAACAACAAATGAGAGTTTTAACGACCTCAGCTGGCTATACAACCCTTGCACAATCAACTGAATTTTGCAGAAATCATTAATAGGAAAGATTGCCCTTAAATGATAATTTTTTATTACCTTTTGTTTTTTTGGGGGGGGGGGTGTTGTGCAACAACAAAACTTCACAACAAACTTTCTCATCACTTCGCATTTCTCGTTAGATAAATTTTACAAAAATTCTCCCCTGAAACTACTGTCAAATTAAACCAAACTTGGTTTAAATCACCACTAGGATATCCAGGGACCACTGTGTATGATGACCCTGCCTGCCAACATGGCACACATGGCTGAAATAAAACGCACTTTTTAGTCTTATATCTCTGAAACTAAACGACAGTACAACAGTTGCATTTATCATGCATCAATTGTAAATAAAAATATCAGGTGAGCGACACAGGGTCCTTGGAGCCTCTAGTTTGAAGTTATCTTAGTGTTCGGTATTTTTTTTTTTTTTTTTCTTCTTTGAAATATTTGAAAACCAGGGAAATAAATTTGTAGCAATCTTTCGAGTTTGTAATTAAAAAAACATTGTCCCAGAAAAAAACTTGGTCTCCTCTAAAGATGAATGGTTGGTGTCTTATTGGTAGCTAGTGTCATTGTTCTATCCGATCATTGGATTATACAAGAAAGATCGAAAAACATATGAGAAAAAACAAATTCTTATTTCGGTATACGAGTTACAAAGTTTTCTAAATTTCAACAGTTAAATACTATATTTTCTATTGCTCGCAAAGCTTGGTGTGGAATATCTAAAATATAATTGTTTTGAGTAACGAACAAGGATGCTCACTCGCTACAGCATGATCACTTAAATGTAAACCTTTTGTGCAGGTTATCCGTTAGAAGGTCATCTTGGCGAACATCGCGCGTACAATTAACAAAATAATGATATCAAATTGATACATTTTACAGACATTTTTAGTTTTTACATTTGTATCAATGATATTCAAAACTATTTTTATATCCGATATTATAATATACATGTAGTATCAAATATTTCATATAGATTTTTATTAAAAAAATATAAGTTTTGCCTAAATTTTTACTGGACTTCCTTTTGAATAAGTTCCAGCAAATCTAAAAGGTAAATGCCTTTCAGATGAGTTACAAATATTGCTTTCGATCAAAACCATATTTTCACGCAGTCAGACGAGAGATAAATAAGAACATTGCACCAAAGCTACAAGAATTTACTTAATGTAATCATAGTTGCAAAAATATTTGGTACTGTATTATATAGGGTTTTTATACTAATATTGAGAAGTATTATCCATCTCCATATATCAATATTCTGATTTGGAAATTAACTCCCAGTATAAGTGCAATAACTCTATAGTATCTCTCAGTGGCCGATCTGTCTAAGTAGTTGAACTATTGTATCGCTATCCTGTCAACACTGAGGATATGAGTTCTAATACTGCACCTGGCAGTTGCGCTCGACTCCAATCTTAATTGACTAGGATTGTCAGATGGTTCTATTCTTGCACACCGTCTTCCTCCACCAATGAAAAATTACCGCCATCATGACAATTTCTTCAACCAAGCATATTCGAATAAAATTTCACACCAAAATACAATGAAACCAGTTTATATACATGATAAGGTAAACATTTGATGTTACAAAAAAGCAATGGATTTCCTACATGATCGTACCCAAGCAGGTCGGAAGGGACCTTACAGAACGTGCACTACAATCGTGTCCTTGAAAGAGTGGAAATCAAAAGTTCAATCCAATTATTGTAATTACCAAAAACGCGAAAAACATTTTGTTAACGGTTTAATTGACTTATCAACATCAATTTTATCAAAAATTGCTGCAAATTTTAAAAAAGTCCTTGCATTCGTAACTAAATGGCAATTTTATAAAGTATAATTGGATAATGTTTTTTTGAAAACATTAAAATTCTTTTTTTTTCATTTTTTTATTTTTTTTATTTTACATGCTTAATCCTCTCATTGATAGCCATTTGAAAGTGTAATTTACGAATATGATTCCAATCCCTTGCCATTTTCAAAATATGCATAGCATCCGAACGTGAAATATTCAAAGTTTGGTAAGAGCAGCGAATTTCTGAACTGGGAACACTCAAGCAAGTCGGATTTATGACTTTACAGAACGTACTCAAGTATAGCCAAACCCCGTCAAGGAGTCATACCTTTACGTGAGAGAACCACATTCTTGATTCTAATACGATTCCCAAAATGACATAACAGCAAATTTTAGTTTTGGCGTTTGTCCTAATATTACGTTTTTTGTCTTCTATTAATGTTTTACAGATCATCTTCAAAAAAAAAAAATTATTAATAATGCAAAGAAAACATTATTAATATAAAAACTGATCAACAAAAATGCCAATACGACTCAAAACATCAATTGATTTTATATGTTAATAATACCCAATATCCATAAAAAAGACGAAGTTTAGCATTTTTGTCTATTATCTAAAAAACTGTTAGTTGGAACTGTAAACGGTAAATTAGACAAGAAATTTATATGAGTCACAGTACTAATTTGTCGATCGGTTGTATAAATGAGTCATTTACCTTTATTAATGATTTTATTTTTTTATTTTTCTTCAATTTTCTAGAACACCACACTGCATAGTGGAAAACTTAGCAAAATGAGGTCTACAAACCGTTTTTGTGATGAATGCTGGCTCCGGATTTTATATTTTCCCTTTTGGTAGGACATCCTTGTACTCTGTCAAGCAAAAGCAATGTTAAGAAGTAACATAAATTTTTCAATCGGTACAATTTTATTATTTTTTTATTTGGGGGATTAACTTTTTATGTTTTCTAGACACGACTATATAATCGGAAAACAGTAAACTTTCCCACCAAATTGCACAGATTATATGCTTGATTTTGCTTTTTTTGGTTGCTCTTACTTGATCGAATACCAGGATGTGCAACCGCAGAATAAGTAACCTGTTGAAAAATTATATAATCCGACTCAAAAGTCGGTAATATGAAAATAATCTAGTGGTTTTCATTTCGCTTAAATACCATCAAAAGTGTATATATGAAATGATTTTGTTTCTGAACAAAGATAAATTAAAAGCGAAAAAAAAATTTACTGAAAACGGATATCAAAATATTATATGCATGCCAGGTCAGCGATTTAAACTCTTAGGAACCTCAAGTTTTAATTACGAAACTCCTGCAATATAAAACGTTCGTCTTTTTGATATACAAATGTATAACTAGAACACATCAGCGACATGTCCGTGAATTAAAGTAGCTACGCCTTGTTTGCAGTCTGGATTTTTTAGTATTCGTCTTGTCCTTTGATAAAGTGTTTATTATAAGGTGCACAGTTTTTAGCTGCTTTTAAAATCTTTCTGTTTTTGAATCCGTCCTGGTTTTCTAACTAAAACCGGAAACTACTTGAATATTGGTAATATCAATTATTTGGAAAACAAAAGGGGCTGGAATGGTGTAATTTTTAATCAACACCATTGTCCTATATAAGCTATATGTGAAGTTAAATTCTATGATTCGTCGTTTTTTCGTCATGCCGGCTAACAAATTGAACCTCGTTATTTTAGTAGTATAGATTTGACCTGATATAAGAAATATTTTTAATCCTTAATTTCTTATTTGTTAGAATCACTGCCTCATGAACAACACCAAATGTATGAACACCACTTTAATCAGATTGAAGCTAAATTTCTACAAAAATACAACCAGTGTCTAATACACTTACCAAGGACTGTGTCTTATTCAACAACAACATAGTGGTTACCGATTATGACAACAATAAACTTGTTATCTGCGATATGGATAAGTCAGGCGACCACAAAAATATTCCGTTGTCTAGACAGTCCTTTGGTATTGTTACCGTCACTGGTGATGATGTGGCTGTGTGGTACCAAAAAGATAAAAATTATATTGAGATTATCGACATCGAGAATGGTCAAGTAAAGAAAACAATCATTACAAAAGGTGGAATTTTGTATGTCGTTGTTGATGGAAAAAAGATAAATGCAGTAAATCTGAATGAGAGGGAAGTAGCTGATTTCCTTTTTGAGTTACCAGATATCACCAACATTACTATTGATGCAGACATATTGTTTCTTATGCCTTTTTATTCAATGTTGGAATTCGAATGAAAAATCAAGAATTTCGAGTTTTAAAATGAAAAAATGGAAAGACCATCAGATGTAACATTAGATGCAAACCACAACGTTTACGTGATCGGTGATAGCTCTAAAAATGTCCTAATAGTATCCCCTAATGGAAAGATGCTGCTTGTCTATATGAAATAATATCTTGAAACAATGATTTGTAAATCACCTTTTTAAATGTAAAAAGTGCGTACTTTGATTTGTATGTTAGTATAAAAAACCATTACATTGCTTTTCGCATTGTTTGTTTTTAACAACAGCAATATACAAGTGGTCATATCATATGTCTGTGAAAAAATTAAAAGTCTGAATATGTTTGCAAAAAATTTCAAACAAACAGCTTGATGGACAACAACATCATGATAAAGCGACCAAAACCAATCACGCTGTCCTTTATATGAGACGGACAAGTGTTTATACTTGTTTTGATGCTTTAATGAATAACTATTACACGTTTTATTAACGTTAAACGTTTTATCAACGTCGAACGATTGTTGCAATATAGCGAATTCTACTTCTGCACATCTTATTTGGTTATGCGATGGTTCTATAGCCCGTACTAGTCCTCTGTGTAACATGAATGCAACGATTGATTTGATCTTGTTTTTAAACGTTCAATAGGATAACTATTTAATCAACATCCCGTGGGAAATATTTCATACATATTCGGGACAGTGAAAATAATGATCAATTGACATCGAATATATAAATGGGAATACCACAATAACATCCTGAGATCAACAGTTTTCAACAAAAGTCTAGTGTTTCTAAAAATGGTTAACTGATACAGTATATTACCCTGTTGAGAAAAAGAAACTGTGAAAGAATTCAAACTACTAAAATATATTTCAAAGTCAACCATTCAACACCAAATCATCCAAATAACAAAACAATAAAATTTAAACTTTACAAATGAATGGAAATTAAAACAACCAAATTCAACATATTGAAATTTTGCATGTTTTAATGTCTGAAAACCAATATGGTATATCCATTTAGTTTGAAATAGAAATAATATCTCAGATCATAGGTGATAGAAAAGCCAAATGAGGTTCCAACAATGCAGTGATATCTGCCGCCGTAAGTGTCATCAAGTTCGTCTTTAATGTGATCTGCCATGTCCTTAACGCTGGAATATCGTTCAAAAGCTTCCCGGTAAATTGTAATGTTCGCCTTTGCATGGCTGTAGACATGTCAACTGCTTTGATTTCTACAAAATATGACATTGTTATTCTATTTCAGTTGCAAAAGATAAATGAAAATGCCAAAAAAAGGGAAGTTCAAGGCCAATTGATAATCATGAAATTAGTTTACATTAAATAAATATATAATTTAACAAGCTCTTTTAATGTATAGAAAAGCTATATTCAGACAGGTTTTAGGTGACAAAGCCTCGTTTATGGTTAAACTATGTTAGTAGCTGTTTAAAAAATGTTGTCCTGAACAGTAATGAGCTAAAAACTATGTAAATACATACCTACAACTCCTGATTTTGATCTTGAATTTCGAAGGATTTCTGTAACATAAAGCAGCATATGTGTAATTGATTCTTAGATATATAATTAAATATTTCTCAAATTTACGATTGAATACACAAAAGATATCAAACAAAGTAGAAAGTAAAGCAAAGGGGAAAAAAAAAACAAAAAAACAAAAAAACAAAAAAATACATGATGAGTTCCTGGTCAAGCAAAAGAAGTGATGAGTTTATACTGAAATTCTCTCATTAGTGGATGATTTTGTCAATATAACGGAACTATAAACAACTGTCATCCCAGTCATAAAACCATGTTTATCCCATCATTTACTTCGGAAAAGACCTGTACCAAGTCAGGCATATGCCACTTGTTTTCCATTCGTTCTGTTGCTTGGTATAAAGAATAAAGTTTGATTTTTTTCTGTTTCATACACAAGAATGAAGGACATTTTATCCGAACGGCCTTATCAGTACACATGCTGTGTCATCGATAAATCTTACAAATTGTTACCACTGAAGTAAACGGGGAAAACTTACACAGTGTTATTATTTTAAACATATTTTTTTTACCTAAAATGTGATAAAATTTTTCCATAGCAAGTGAACTTCTAGAAGGATTTCCAAATATGATTCTTGAAAAAAATAACTTTAAGTCAATGTTTACTGTTGTCAATGACCTTTTGAAAATAGCGTTCATATTTTTCTCCCCTATGTTTCAATTGTGATATTGTGTTTTGGTCTATGGGTTGATTCTTTAAAAATCATAAAAACTTCAATTTTCGTCTCAGTTAATTTTTCCATAGCAGATAAGCTTTACAAATGATAAAACAATCTAATTATCAAAGAAATTTTTTTTTAAATAAATGTTTACTATTGTCAATTGCATTTTGAAATGGAAACTCCAAACTTCTGTTCGATCGATGTTGTATACAATATATTGACGGATTCGACATAATAATATAGAGACATAATAGAAAGGTTGACTTTATAATAGTTTCTGCTCTGTCCAATTTTATTATTTCTTAAAAAATATATAGTAATTAATCATGAGACTGTAATTATTGAAAATTCTATCAAAGTTTAAAGAACTTTGATACATTGTACAGAGAAATATATGAAATATGAAAATGTCTTTTGTTAATGAATTTAACCATGTCATATTTCGTTATTTTCGAAACAAAAACAAAAAAAAAAACAAACAAAAAATACCCAAAACAACACACATATGCATTCAAAATTGATTTTAAGTCATTTATCAAAATTAAAAGACGTACTTTCAATACGCATACGAGATATCATGTGTCATAATGGAATTATATCGCACGGTTTATATTTCGGTGAGCAATTTAAAAATCAGAGTTTTTCTCAAAATTTCTTTTAGATAAGATAACAACAAAGAAATCTTTATTTAGATAACAAATAATGAAAACTGGAAAATAATACGAAATTCATAAAAATAAGTTCCCTAATTTGTGGTGTCTGAACCATAATTGAAATAAACACATTGTTTATTCCTATACTTTCTATTTTGAAATGATAAAATTTCATATCTTAGAATGCAATATTGAAACAATATTTAATAATAAAATAAATGATAATATTTAGAATACTAAGAAATTTGTAATCACTGATCGGCTGTGAAAATGGTTCCAAAATGATACGATTTTTAATCTCTAGATTAAATTAATTAAATGTTTGCATTTGCCGATTTATCACACAGGGGGTATCTTCTAACCAAAGTTTGTTCATCGAAATATTATATTGTTACATATAAGTGCTAACACATCGTTGTAATCCAAATGTGAACAACTTTATTTGATTAGTGATAAACCACTGGGTGCTAAATCTTAACATTGGTTATATTACATTAGTGAGAAGTTTTGAAATTGGTGTCTTCTTGTCATGCTACCCCCATTTTTTCCCTTCTTGGTGTTAAAATTTCTTTAATATTAAAACCTATTTACACTTACTTAATGCGTATTTTTTATTATCAATAGGATATTAAAAATAGCAGTTGTTTTTATATGCTGCCCCTTTACTCTTATTCAGTGACAATATGTATAGTGGGACAGCTACATATATAAACTATTATTATTGTAATATCATATGGATCGAAGAGCAAGAACAGATTAAAAAATTGAAAATAAGTAAAACAAAATATAAAAAAATATTAACAACTGAAAAAAAAAACGACAAAAAAAGGGAGAAGGGGTCTATGCACCATGCGTATGTGAGACAATATTGTTTCACAGTTTTCATGTCGGGGCCTTTTATAGATGACAATACGGTATATGTTTCATACATTTCCAAAACGAAAACAAATCAATCAGTCTACAATAAAGTTCGGTTCTACAAAGAAGGTATAATAAGATGGAGGTATAAAACTATCACCAAAGTCTCATGAAAACCGGCTAAGCACTCTTGACTTAATGTCCGAAAACGGTAAAATCCCCCCCTTTTTATGAATAAAATCCCATAACTCGAAAACGTAAAATCTAAAATTTATAAAAATCGAAAAGGAGCTTACATCAATAGATATAAACAATTCAGCAAAGTTTCACGAAAACTGCTCAAAGCATTTTTGAGGTACTGTACGAAAATCCTATTTGCCTTTGTGATGTCAAAGAATTTACTGTATGTACATGTATGCATGAAATTAAAAAAATGACACCAGTTTATAACTTTAAATTTGTTTACCTACAACATTGCATAATTACGTTCACTTTTTTTAAAGACATATAAACGAAACTCAACGGTTTAGTGACATACAATTTTATGATTATAGTTTCCTGTTATTAAGTGTGACCAGAAGCCACAGCCATAGACAAACACACTTGCCGCCGCTGACTATTCTAATAAACAGCGATTATAATATTTTAGTGTTTAGGCCATGGACATAATATAAATGAAATTTTAGTCCCATACAGTGTGGATTATTTTTTTTTTTTATTGAAAATAAAAGCTATAGCCACCGGGTCGATCCAACCAATGCTCAGTATAGTCCTCATATGTTTATGATTTATTCTTTCCGTAAACCTGTCAACTTAGTTTGGACGACTGTTTAGCAAATTTTCTCAAAAAAAGGAAAAATATAATGTGTCAATATCAATTGTTGGTGTTGTCAAATGAATGAAAAAAAAAAAAAACAGAAACCAAATAAGTGTACGCATACGTTAAAAAAGCATATAATAGCTGGATAACATAACGCAAAGCAGAACATTATATTTAACAATAACTTTTTCACAGAAGAATTTTTTTTTCCTAATTATGAATTACCAATCCTTCTAAATATTGATATAAAAACGTTTATACTCAAATGTGAAAATTATTAACGAAAATAAAGTTAATTCGGAATTCTTTCTTTGCTACAATTATCTCTACTTCATAAGATAATGGCAACACTGGTCTCTTTTTTTTTACTTTCCTTCCACTATCATAATCACCCTGATTCATCAATTTGTAATCTTTTCGCTTTTTCTTTCTTAATACCATGTCACTTGTCATTGTTTGTCGAGTTTATTAACGAATAAGTGAGATTTGTAATTACCGCTGATTTTTGTTATCGGGGTGATGCCTAACGGGGAAAATACGACGAGTAATCGTTCCTTATCTACTGATCACCTAATTAGTACCATGTATTCGAAAACCAGCTCAAAAACAACTTGGGTTATCTCGCTTGGAAATGTCCAATATTCTTGAACATGAATGGACTTCCTCTTTTTAAATTTACTTGGAGTTCGGTATTTTGGTATAATTTTTATACAACAGGTAGTTAAACGACACATGTGAATCAATAAAAGAATGGCACCAGAATGATGAAAATGATAGATGTCTTGTGTTCGAAGCGCTTTCCAGATTAAACTCCATCGGTAACGACCAAACCTATGTATTCGAAACCAGGCATGTATGAATACCCCAAAAACTTTAAATACTATACATGTCCACTAGGGACTGAGAAGGAAAAACCCAAATTTATCTTTTTTGACTATATTTTAACTGGACTTCCTTTATATGTACTTATATACCTAACAACTATAAACATTTCAGATGAGTTGAAAATATTGCTTTCGATCAAAACGATGTTTGCACGCAGTCAGACGAAAGATAATCAAGATGGCGGAATTAAACATTGCACTGACACTACAGGAATTGGAAGAAAGACTATTTGTGTTGCTCAAATAATATTTACTATGTTATTAAAGAGTTATTGCACTCAATATTATCCATCGCTATATATCAACTTGCTGATATTCCTCGGGTTTAGTGCATAATATTATAGTATTAAATCTTGATAATGACGAGTTCTTTGAAAACAACTCAAAATATAGTACAAGGAAACCAGTCAATATACATAATAAGGTGGGAAAACATTCAAGGTTATGAAAGAACAGCAGATTTCCCAACTTATCACACTCAAGCAGGTCGGAATTGATCTTACAAATCGTGCACTATAATCGTGTCCTTGTAAAAGTATTAATCAAAAGTTCAATCCAATTACTGTAATGACTAAGACACGATAAATACTTTCATAAAATTAATTGGCTAATCAACATCAATTTTATCGGAGATTGCTTCAAATTTGAAAAAATTCCTTGAATTTGTATATTTAAATGGCAATTTTATAAAGTAAAATTGCATTTTACATTTTTAAAAGTTAAAAATCTGTTCCGAAGTTTTGGATTTAATGTTATTAACTCATTGATAACCTTTGAAAGAGTATTTGACGATTAAAATTGTAATCCTTTGCAATTTTCAAAACTTTTCGTGCATATGCTTTATATTCTTAATGAAAGCATCGTTCACTTTGGAATGATATGTATATTTGTTCGATGAAGGGAGTTTCGATTTATGAATTAGGAGGAACAGTTGCAAGAACTGTAAAGTGGGTGGAAGAGAAGTTACCAAGCGGACAATGGAAAAATTTTAAAGGCGAACAAAAATACACAACATAATTGAATGAGAAAAACTACAAAAAGGCAACCAACAGTACACAAATTAGAAAAAAAAACCAATAAAGTCTTTCTTCACGTAGGGGAAGACCTTATAAACTATAAATGTATCTCAAAGATTGAGCAACACATATCTTAATAAAAACCGGAATGAGCTTATAATTTCAATATCATCAGGATGAGACCAAATGAGTCTGGCTTATTGAAAGCCTGGTATCTTTACATGAATCTTTACTACCAGTATTCTTTGTAACAATTTTGTTAATTCGGAAATATGGCAGTTTTTATTTCGCTTGTTCTGTTTATTCATAATGTTTGAATTTGTAAGTTTTTGTTGACTTTACCATTTTTGAATTTACCTTAGAGTTCAGTATTTTTGTTATATTTTTTTTATATATAACTTTGATTTGGTATTTTAGAGTTAAGTTTTTATCTCTTTGGTGTTTCTTATTGATAGTTCTTTTGTTTACTTTTTGTTATTTAATTGATCAACATTTTAAATGACAGGTTTATTTCAGATTGTGACATTTTGACAGGGTGACGATTTCCATGTGCTGTATATATAGCAAGAGACGCTCACCCTGTCCATGTAACCGATCTCACTCCTTTATGAGTTCATATGGTTCGAGAGAAAATTTGCATGGCAGGTGATGCATGCATAGCAAGAGACGATCACCCTGTCAGGCACCCAAATTCACTCTTTTTTTAAGTTTATATATTTTCCCTTAGTTTTTTTGTTGTTAGGCCATAGTAGTTTTATTTTTAGTTTTACGAATCTGCCGACCCTAAATTTTGCCGAATTGACAAAAAATAAAATTTGGTTTTTAGGTGTATTTTTCGATCTGACTCTGCACAGCGCTTGAAAGAATCGGAATTTACGCTTGGCAATCGTTGTCAGAAAAGACTTGAATGTTTCTGGCCACCATGGCGGGATGGTTCTGTATAGTTGGTGGGACCCGTTGTCCTGTGAAAGTCCGATGGAGGTGACTTATTTTGCAGGTATGTAGTTTAAAATTGGAATTTCATCAAGATGAAAAGCAATTCTTAAATATATGTATGCAACATTTGTTTGTTGGTAAAATGCATGGAAACAATATTTATTGAGATTTTTTTCTATATCATATGTGAAAAAAAAACATATTAGTAGCCAATGGCAAACAGTCCTCTCTGACTGAATCTAAGTTACTTAGGATAGTCTGTCCAACTTTGCCCCAGGATATCATTTGAATGTCTCCTAGAGGAGGGAATCAAACCCCTTATACACAAATACTCAAACAATTTTGGAATCTAAATTGTATTTTTTCAGTTTTAAACAAAATGTACAAGGCAGAAAAAGTGGCATGATATGATTGAATCACTAGCATAAATGAAACAATTTCTGAGATTTTTTTCATCGTTTATTTTGAATAGGTACATGTATCACACAGGTCTTCAATGTTGTTTGCCGTTTTTTGCAGGGACTTTGAAGACATTGCAAACAATCCTGAAATAGTTCAGCTCAAGGAAGACTTCAGTATTGTGCGGCCCATATGTGAAGGATGCATCGGTAGAGGAATAAAACCTGCGACCAGGAATGCCAAAAAAGATAAAACGTCAAAAAATGAACATTGAACTGTCATTGTCAAGTCTGTTGTATTGTAAAAAAAAATTAAAAAAGTATTACTTGAATGAAAGAACCTTAGTGAGCGCGCTCACATACCCCACGTCCCCACATTGTCATTGGAGAAATAAAATAAGTGTAAGAAAAAAAATTGTATCAGAAAAAAAATTGAATCACAATTTCCTGTCAATATGCACATCTATATAGTATGTCCTTATTATCTACACAGTTTCATGAAATTCTGTTATGTGGTTTCAGAGGAGTTGCGATGACAAACTGTTGCAGAAGTACATTGAAGCAAATAAGTTCAAAGGGCATAACTCCTGGAAAAAATTGAATCGTAATTTCCTGTCGATATGCACATCTACGTAGTATGTCCTTATTATCTGAAAAGGTTTCATGAAATTCTGTTGTGTGGTTTGAGAGGAGTTGCGATGACAAAAGGTTGCAGTAGTATATTGGGCAAATAAGTTCAAAGGGCGTAACTCCTAGAAAAAAATTGAATCGTAATTTCCTGTCGATATGCACATCTACGTAGTATGTCCTTATTATCTGAAAAGGTTTCATGAAATTCTGTTGTGTGGTTTGAGAGGAGTTGCGATGACAAAAGGTTGCAGTAGTATATTGGGCAAATAAGTTCAAAGGGGCGGAACTCCTAGAAAAAAAATTGAATCGTAATTTCCTGTCGATATGCACATCTACGTAGTATGTCCTTATTATCTGAAAAGGTTTCATGAAATTCTGTTGCGAAGTTTGACAGGAGTTGCGATGACAAAAGGTTGCAGTAGTACATTAAAGTAAATAAGTTCAAAGGGGCGTAACTCCTAGAAAAAGAATTGAATCGTAATTTCCTGTCGATATGCACAACTACATAGCATGTCCTTATTATCTAAAAAGGTTTCTTGAAATTCTGTTGTGTGGTTTGAGAGGAGTTGCGATGACAAGAAACAGGACTGACGGACGGACGGACGGACGGATCAAAAACATTATACCCTCCGCAACTCGTTGCGTGGGGAATAATTAGGATTCATTTTAATTCCTGATAAAGCAAATAGATACTGACATATTTTAAAGAGTATTAAATCAATCAATGGTCACAGCACAAGCGCATGTCATCATTTGTTAAGTTCTGCAGTCTGTTTTTGAAAGGTCGTTTTGTTTGGAATTTTTTTTCTTCTTCCTACCCATTCTTTTCTTTATAGGTGTCCGTAAAACAAACAATAAAAAAAGAAGTAAATCTTTGATTTTTTTTTCGTCCTTCTACCCATTAGTTTTGTTAGAAAACTTCGTTAAACTAAAAATATAATAACTATGGCCTTACCTTGACTTGTATCTTCTTAATGGATCTATGCAATTGAACATCGGTCAAATACTGTTGCCTCTAAATAAACCCTCAGAAATATGTGTAAACGCATAGCATTTTTATATGCGTGTTTATTTATTTATCATTTTAGTAATCATTTTGTGCATTTTCTAAGAAGCAACCTAAAGTACTATAAAAGTTCAATGCATTTTTTTTATCGTATCAATTACAATACGTCCTAAAGTACTATAAATGATCAATGCATTTACTTTTAGCTTATCTATAACAATACGTTAATTCGTACCCTTGGTGTCAAGTGGTGTTTTGTCACTCTCATTGTCACCTTTTACATCTTTTGAAGGTTGAAAGGCTACTTAAAAAACAAGTACATGAATAAGATTAGGAATATGATAAATATGGCAAGAACAAAGGCAATGTGTATAGGTTCAAAGCAGAAACTGTATGTCATGTGACATGAAATATTAAACTTCCATTCATGGCCAACATATAAAGAAAGTTTCTGTGAAATGGTTCTTAATTTCTTAACTAGCGTAACTGAAAAGAATCAAGACATACTTGAATCATACTGCAAGAATTTGATTTTCCAAAACTTATATTAGTCTACATTTGGATTACTGTTGTTATATCTGGGAAACTGTAACAAATTTAATCAGATAATTGTATTGTTCCTAAATCAAATAAAAATTATACAAATCAACTTTTTATTTTAGTGGTCCAACAGTGTGCAATTCATTACCCAGCGAAATTTAAAAAAAAATGAAAAAAAAAACTGTATTTGCATTCAAGTATTCTTACAAGTTTTATTGTTGATATTTACCCTTATGTATCTAGTGTTAGATTAGGTATTTATATGACAGACCTTTCTTGGTATTCCTAATTATTGGAAGATTTTATATAGACAGAAAAAGTATACCTAAAACGACAAAGTTATTTTTCATTTACCTGTATATATTATGAAAACCGGTTTTTCAAAAGTTATTATTTTCTAAGGGTTAAATATTTCGCGATGGTGTCTTGCCATGGCTTTATTTGGACTTGTTTGTTTGCTTTTGGCCTTGAATGTTTGTCCCTAATATTTTATTAACTATGTATTTACTTTCAGGTATCACAGATCGAATTTATTCGTTCATAGTGTGTTAATTTACGTTTTGATTGAGTTAAGCCTTCCAATTGATGTTTTACCGTGTGTTTTCTATGTTGTGATGTTATACTATTGTTTCAGAAAAAGGGAGAAGGTTTGGTACCATTAAAACGTTTAATCCCGCTGCAAATGTTTGCACCTGTCCTAAGTCAGGAATCTGTTGTACAGTAGTTGTCGTTTGTTTATGTAATTTATACGTGTTTCTCGTTTCTCGTTTTTTATATAGACTAGACCGTTGGTTTTACCGTTTGAATGGTTTTACACTAGTACTTTTGGGGCCCTTTATAGCTTGTTGTTCGGTGTGAGCCAAGGCTCCGTGTTGAAGGCCGTACATTGACCTATAATGGTTTACTTTTATAAATTGCTATTTGGATGGAGAGTTGTCTCATTGGCACTCACACCACATCTTCCTATATCTAATTACAAGATAAGTTTTAATAATGTGTTACCTTTGTAACTTTAACCACAATGTTTATAACGTAGCTGTTTTATTTTTATTAAATATATATGTATGTATTGGTAGCTTGAAAATGTTTTATTCGACGTGCGATTTATATTGTATTTATTTGGCCTTATTTTGATCTATCTTTCTATGTTGTGTTTTGTATACTGTTGTTTATCATTTTAGTTTTTCTGGTTTTGCCATTGCGTTGTCAGTTTATTTTCGACTTATGAGTTTGAATTTTCCTCTAATATATTTTACCTATCTTTTATTGTAAATTAGTTTAATTCAAGTGAGTGTTCTTTATAAAAGATATTATCAATTGTTAATTATTAATATAATGAAAGGATGCTGAACAAAATCAAATATTTCCTTGAAAATCTGGAAATAAATCAGCGTGTTGGTTTTAAACGGCAAGGATTTTTGGGTTCTTGAAGCTCTGAGGTAAGTGATGCAAATCTTGTATTCTCATCATTTAATTGCACGCAAACTTATGTCAGGAAAACTGTTTTGAACAAATATTACTGAAAATATAAATCAAAAGGAATTTGAGTCATGAGAAAAGGGCCCATGTTGTTCAATCTTTAGGTTCTACGTAATGTTTCAGCTTTAAATATTAAGTAGCTTGTCTTTTTGTATAACGTGTTTTTTGTTGTTTTTTTTTGTATTTGTCTCCTTGTTGTCATAGTAATGGCTTGTCCTTTCGTTTGAAACTCTGTCAGTGTCACGTAGGTATCTTCTTTCTCCTTTTTCAAATTTCTCATCTTTAATCGTTTTGTATTTTTTCAAAGTATTTCAACGATTTTACAGACAAAAAGCATTTTGAATTTTTCATTTGTCAGAATTGAAATGAAACTAAAAGTATAACCAAAAGCAACTTACAGCTACATAATCCACAAACTACGACGACTAAAAAAGTAGTTCTAAATGTATTCATCCTCTGCTCAATGGTGGAAGAATAACGTAAGATCCTTTGTATGTTTGACCAATACAATACTCCACAACTAACCTTATATGTACACGCTTTGTTATAACATAAACTTCAATCAAATTGAAGAACGCCTATACGGAATAATCTTCCGTTCAAATGAATCAGATTTGGCAATTTGATTGGTCATAAACAACTTATTCAAGGTTCAAAGTTTATGTTTTAAATTACTTAAAAATGGCAGGGTTTTTACGTAGTTTATTTCTGTTCGTCTTTTACTTTACTTTACATGACAAACTACACTACCTATAATTCAGGTTTGCTGTTTTATCATCCACGTAAAAATTCTACCCGTCTTTTAAATCCGAACAGGCATCTGAACATTTCGTACAAGATAAAAACCAATCTCATGAAAATTGTTTCAATTTTAAAGGATTATACTTTAATGTCAAACAGATTACATATGTTAAACTCAGGTCGACGTCCGGTCTCTAATCGACTTCCGTTCCTCAAATCGACGTCCAAATCTGACGTCACATTCTCAAATCAGTGTCCAATATCTTGATCCTCTAATCGACGTCCAATGTGACGTCATGTATTGCCAAAACGAAGTCCGATCGATTGTAGTCTTCTCTAATCGAAACCCAATATCAATAAATAATAAACTACTGTACGTATACATGTACATGTATAAGACTTGGATTGATTTTAGAACATTCAAATAAAAGATGAAGTTGGTCTGTTTTGTAGGGTTCTTATAACAACTCAATTTTCAAATAGGTACAGAATTTACATAGAGATTTTTTCAACCCGAAATAGGTTACAGATGTATTGATATTTATTTGCATAAGGTCGATTTCTATCCGACGCATTATTTTTGTTATTAGATTGATCTTTATTTATATCACCTGTATAGTTTTGTCTTTATGTAAAGCTGTTTTAAGAAACTTATTGTCTTTAACATGACGAATCGTAATGACTTAGTAGACGTATGAGAAGGAACAACAAAGTCAGTTAAATCTCTATCCAAAGAATCAACTAAAACAGAATAAAAGGACTCACATGGATAAATGACATCAAGACAAGGGCAACCAACCACATCTTATAACATATACATGCATATTAATATTTATCTTGATAGAAGTTAATCCAATCGATCTACGTTGTCGTATGTCATTCATTTTCATATTATTAAATGACATGTGAGTTTACGCCAATGAGAAAACAACCCAACGACAAAGAAAACCAAACGACATTTAGAGGCCAACATTCAGTTTTCAACAATAGACAAAATAAAGAAGTACAGCCAATTGTTTTGAGAGTATTATAATTCGGACTCTGTAAGTTTTTTTTCAACAAATTTCAGAGTTTTACACCTGCAGTGAAACATATACAAAAGAAATGTGCATTATGTTTTAATGTTGTGCTGTTATACCACTGTTCCAGGCGAGGGGATGGTTAAGCGCTGACAAACATGTTTAATCGCGCCGCATTCTTTATGTGCCTGTCCAATGCAGGACCCTTTAGTTCAGTGGTTGTCGTTGGTTTATGTCTGTCATATTTGTTTTTCGGAATTGTTTCGTTATAAATAAGGCCGTTAGTTTTCTAGTTTGAATTGTTTTACATTTTTCATGTCGAGGCCTTTTAAAGCCATTTTATAAAGTTATGACGTCATTGCGACAAGTCCATAACACGGACGTCGATTAGAGAAGCCAAAAATTGGACGTCGATTTGAGAACAACAAAAAAGACGTCGATAAGATGGGCATAAAATTGGCCGTCGATTCGGAATCTTATTTTATTGTGACGTCAGATTTGGACGTCGATTTGAGGAACGGACGTCGATTAGAGACCGGACGTCGATCTGAGTCTTACATATATATTGCATAAAGGAATTATATAGTATGTTTTATCTTAACATGATTGCACCCATGTTAGTATGTTTAAAGCATACAGCACGTCCAGTAAATTATTGTCTCATTAAAAAATGTCTGAACAAAAGCCAGAAACAGTACATTTTCTATATAACCTTTTCTTGATTTTGTAAATTAAAAATAAATTATACTTGAAACTATATTTAAGTAGGCATAAATGGATTATTAGATTTTTACAGAGTGTACAATTATGTAAATGTTGGAGAATGTTTATTTTACAGAGCATTATGATCTGAGATGTCCATTATAGTTACATGTACAACCGTCACTTCGTATGGCTTTTGTTTTGTCTTTTTCATATTGTGAACAAATAATTTAAAAGACTGAAAATGAATTCGAAAGCCAAAAATACATTTGATACATTCAAAAATGGAAATTCCAGTGACACAATTTGCGATTATATAAAGGTGAATCTATAATCCATAACACTTTAATTAACTATATTTCTGGGGTAACGAAAGTAATATTATATCCTTATTCGATGTCCAACTGCAGTTCCACGTGCATGTTTGCATTAAAAATGGAAAAAATCGGAAGGTAGTAAATTTACATACTTCCTACCATCAGTAAACAACATGTTATCCTGATTTTATTATTGAATTTTGACAAATGAAGAGCAAAAACACAGAAGTACACATTTATTTGGGAAAAAAACAAACAATAGGACATTTACAACATTACTTCTAACAATAAATACGCATAAAAATAATTAAATAAAAACGAAAACGCATCACAAAAATCCCGAAATATAACAGTGCGTTAGCTTTTTACTTTACGACTTGCTGTACAAATAAAGGTCGAGTTCATAGAACACATATTTGAAACAAAACAGAAAATTTTGCATTGTCGTTCGTTGAATTTCCATTGCTTAGGACGTTTTTTAACAAATCACAACATTTTGGTGTACAGTTTTGAAAATATTATCCAAAATTTACTAGTTTCTGAAATGTTGAATCAAGAAGTTTTTTTCAAGAATGTTTATGACAGGTTGGATTCATTAAGGTAGAGTTTTCTTTTCAAAAAATGTTTTGACAGATTGAATTCATTTTTTTTTCATGAAACAATGACGCTGTTAAAAGATTTTGAAGATCTGCATCTATAACATAGCAACCAAATGTACAAATAAAGCCATTGCTGTTTTCAAGTCATGATCCGCAAGTTCATCAAAAGTTTGTGTAAACGGTTTATCGGTAGATGGCACTGGTGTATTCATTGATGTTTGACGGGTTGTTTTTATTACTCTTGTTGTTGTAGATTGTGTTGTTGTCGTTGTTGTGGGCGTGGTAATTGTAGTGGTGGGTGTGGTAGTTGTAGTTGTGGGCGTGGTAGTTGTAGTCGTCGGCGTCGTTGTGGTCGTACTTGTACTAGTTGAAGTTGTTGTCTTCGGAACGAGGCAAGTGTAGCAACATTTCCCAGAACGGATCTGTTGACCATACTGGTTGCATTGATTTATGTCACAATTGAAAAGGGGGTCATCTCCAAATGGGCAAATATCTGAAATAGAATATGACCAAATTTTATATATTACTCTTGCTGTAAATAATAACCAACCCTTGGCATAAACATAAAAAAAATATGGGACGTCATATCGGCATAATACATTGAAAACACAAAATATATAGTACCAACAACCAGTTTCACATTTTCCTCATACTTGATTTCAGAATGATTAGAAATGGAAATTAAAATCATGCTCGATATGAGTATTACGAAAATCAATTTATCGTCAGTGATGTTCGAAACTAAGTATTCAAAATACGAAAACATTAAAGTTTAACGTATAGTATTCAGAAAATTGAAAACTTATTAAAGATAATTGGCTTATAGCCTTATAGAAAATCATTTTAAAGCATAATAAGTACACATGCATCTTCAGCGGTTATTTTCGGAAGCGCTACGAACACAAATTCGTTATGCATAACTTTGATATATAAGAAGATGTGGTATGATTGCAAACGAGACAACTTTCTTCAAGAAACCAAACGACGAAGAACCCCAATGGCTGTGTACTTGTTGAACAATACTTCAGAAAAGCGATGCATGTTTTGAAACTGTCACGACTATTAGATAATATTAGCGTCAGAGGGTATCATCAGTTCAGTAGTCAGAGCTTAGGTACTGCCAATGAGATAACTCTCCATCCAAGTCACTATCTATAAAAAGTTAACAATTATAGGTCAAAGTACGGTCTTCAAAACGAAGACTAGGCTAACACCGAACAGCAAGCTATAAAGGGCCCCAAAATGACTAGTATAAAGCAATTCAAACACGAACACCAACGGTCTAATCTACATTAAAAATGAGAAACCAGAAACACCTATGAACCATACCAACAAACGACAACCACTAAACAACCAATTTATTTATATGGCTTTCAATGTTTTTGCTTTGAGCGTTCCTAATGAAAGTAATTTCAGAAAAGCGCTTCCGGCTCATACAATTGATGGTGTTATTTTCATTCTATTGGATGCAACAAGCACATAGAACGTGAATTTTTAAGAAAATTTAAAATAGCAAGTAAATTACAATTTTTACCTGGGACATTTGGAGCGTCCACAGAGCTAACACATTGGCCTTGTTGACACCACTGAAAAAAAATCAATTGTATTGGATAAGTTAAGTTTGCCTCAATGGGTAGATGTACAAATTAAGAGCTGTGGTGCTGGAATAATTTAGGTACTATGTAGGCTTTCAAATTTTTGTGTTTTAGCGTAACTGGTGAAGGTAAATCACGAAGAGGTGTCTCAAACGCACAAAATGTATTTAGTGGTCTTTTCATAACATATCTTCTAATTTATCAAAAAACCGCTTTTAAGCAGCCGCAAATAAAAGAGGAAAACATGAAAGCGAACAGCTTCAAGCAAAAAACATATGATTAGGGTATTATCGAGACAGATTCCACTGACTGAATATAAAACGAAAATTCAGAAAACAGATCAACAATCCAGGCTGATCGACATTACCGGCGACCATAGTTTGGGTATTTAGTCATAGTAGCAAAGTTGACCGCAAATGAGTTTGGCTATTCTTTATTCATATAGCTATTCACGTATTCAGATATTTATATATGTCTAGCTTTCAAATGTTTTGGTTTGAGCGTTTGAAGGAAAATACAGAAAAAGGTTTCGGAAATACGGAAATGTCATTCAAACGAATAACAGCCATACCTTATAGTTTCCACAAGCTGTTCCGTCATGGGCAAACTGACTTGAACAAGGTCCATTCAGATTTGCGGGATTTCTACACTGTAATCTATAGCATACACTGGCCCATTTCATAGTTGTCAAAGGATAGTTTTCCTAAAGAAAAAAAAAATGAAATGGAATATTAAACGTCAATGTGATAACAAACATACTGACCACATATATAATAGACATTTTAGAGCCTCTTTATGGTTTATTACGTTGCATTCGTACACATAAGAGAATAATATACGAATGGTGTGTCGATGTTACTCTTTCAATTAAATAAAATCATAATATGCAAATATTTTCATTTGGCGATTAATCAGGGGGAATGAACGAGAGCATTATTGCTCGCGACATCATTACTCTTTTTACAAGTAAGACTATGCTTTGGTACATAGCACAGGCGTAGGAGCCGAGAGGAAAGGGGAATACAAAAAATATTATTGAAAATAAAAATTGAAACTGGAAAAGGACACTCATTTACTTCAAGACTATAAGACTGTATAAAGGCTTCTCTTTTTTGTTTTTCACTTTCAGAAGTCCCCCCCCCCCCCACACACACGCACACTTTTCAGTCTACTCCGGCATCGCCACTGCATAGTAACCTATACACACAATTATATTGTTTGATAAATTCATGTAAATTAAATTGTTGTACTGTGTTTTGGTTAATATTGCCCATCTATGCTGTAAACGTACTGGACTTAAATACATACCCTGCACATTGCTGACCCACCGTTTGGGGCATATGTAAGTCTACACTGATCATCTACGCCGTATACCGTTTCACCTGGATTGAATGCAGCCAGCGTTAAATCAACCAATCCATCCATGGGAGAATTTTCCAAACAGTTTCTGAAATATTCAATTATTTTCACAGTTTCAAAATATCATTAAAAGTAACTATTTAGACTTGTTCAAAGGACAGTAAATAATAAAAAATATCCCTTTTATTTTTTCAATGAATATAATGTTCGAATTCAGTTGTACAACATGAACAAGATGTACAAGATTACAGAGAGGCGGAAGATACCAGGGGATATTAAAACTTACTGTAAAAGACTATATTGAAAAAAACAAACAGTCTACAAAGCACAATAATGAAAAAAACAAACAGTCTACAAAGCACAATAATGAAAATGCGTTGGAGACCCATTGGTGGCCTTCGGCTGTTGTCTGCTCTTTGGTCGGGTTGTTGTCTCTTTGACATATTCCCCATTTCCATTCTCAATTTTATAGTCTACAAAGCACAATAATGAAAAAAAATTAAAGACAGCAGCTTTTTTAAAATTTTATTTCATTCATATGTGCTTTTGCTTTACCGTACTACAAAATCGTTCTGTTTAAAAGGCTGCAGCTGAGTTAGTTTTTTTTTTATTTGTATGCTTGTGTCAATGCATATGATTTATTATTTTGTATTAGGCTTTGTGCGTATGTTATATGTTATTTATGTTAATATGGTTTATATTTTATGTTTGTTGATGTCGGTTTACAAGCTTGCATGAACTGTCTATATTATAAACTTGTCCGACTTTAAATAAATTTTTTTGAATTTGTTTTTGTATTTGTATTTGTTCGTCCATCAAGTTATTGCACCGACAGTGAAGAGTTGTCGGACCTTCACTGCAAACACTAATTTTGCCGAAGTACTGAATGTCTATGATAATGATATATCCCCTTTAAACACTTTTACTAAAATAACGATATAAACTAGAATAAACCGTGCAAAAAAAAGTAAAATAACAAAAATACCGAACTCCAAGGGATATTCAAAACGGAAAGTCCTTTATAAAATGGCAAAATCTCAAAAGCTCAAACACATCAAACAAATGAAAAACAACTGTCATATTCCTGGCTTGGTACAGGCAAGTTGGAAATGGTGGATTAAATCTGGTTTTATAACTAGCTAAACCTCTCACTTGTATGACAGTCGCATAGAATTCCATTATATTGACAACAATGTGTGAGCAAAACAAACATATATATAGCTAGTTAAAGCTCCCACTTGTATCCAAATGTTAATACTTACGTTTCTAAACCTGCTATGTATGATCCAATAGATGCCCTTGAACATGACGAAAATATGAAATTTCTTGATGCTGAGGTGGCTGAGCTATATTCACTATTTGGTAGCGAGGGAGACATAACATATCCAAATTCAGCTGAACATCCGTTAGAATGATAACTGTCATGAGATGCTCCTAGGCTACAAGGAAAAACAGTTGGTTTTCAATTAATCTTAAATTACGCTTTGCGAAATCAACCTTCTTGAGAAAATCAGAAATAAAAAGTTCACTTGCCGTGTTCAAGCATTGGTGATTTCCTTTCCATTAAAGTCTTTTCTTGTGAATGAAAATAAGGGATATGGATTTTCCATTAAAGTCTTTTCTTGTGAATGAAAATAAGGGATATGGATTGACGTTCCAACCAGATGATTTGCAAAATTTTTACTTATATGAATGTTTTCATTATAATCTTGAACTGCGATGTAAAAGATATAATGTGTGGCAATAATTGGTCATTTTATCAAATTTTTCAATTGACAATATAATTAACATAAAACTTGAATTATAAAAGTTCAAATGAATATTGCAGTAAAATACAATTAAAACTAAATGGAAAACAAGATTGGAAATAGAAATTTACTTGTGCGCAAGTTCATGTGCAGCGATGTGTATAATCATTGCGTTAAATGTTTCTTCGTTCACAGAGGACGCATAAGAGTTGCACACACGTGACAGGTAAGCTATTCCTGAAAAGAAAAGAAGAACATTTCAATTATACACGTGCGACAGGTTGGCTAAATCAAATAATGTGTTTTGACTAACATTAATAAAAAGATAAAAAAAAAAAGATTCTGTCAATTGAAATAACACAATCATGATATATTAAATGAAAAGCCAGACGTCTTTCTGACTAATCAGCAAACATATCCGATACAATGCATAGTGTCCTTTAATGAAATGTGAACATACATATACATCATAATGAACGTCATCAACTTTAAAAATCTAAACTGTTTAATAATTATAAGAGGACATAAGACAGAATATTCTAAGCAAAAGAGCCAGAAAAAAAAAAAAAAAAAAAACAAGCAGATTTTCTACCAATCGTCCCCAGCATCTGTGTAACCGTTGAATACGATAACAAGTTATATGTATGTTGTATTAGGCCAGAGGTAATCATGGTTCTATATATCTTATGCAGAAATTGTCAATTCAAATAACGGTATAGATTGTCAACTACATATGATGTCAGAAAATTCTACAAAGGGTCTCAGAGAAGTTCTGTTCACAAGATGTGACGTTTTGTGATAAATAATAAACAGGAGTCAAAGTCTGATAACACCTGCAATTATCGTCAAATCAGAATGACTGTATAATATGGTCAACTATACTTGTCATACATTTACAAAAGCTCTCCGGTTCACGGTCTCGACGGATTTGCATTCACAAGGAAAAATATGTTCACAACTAAATAAATGTCAGAATCCGAAATCCTCGCAAAAATTGTCAACAAAATATGGTAGATAAATAAAGGCAACAGTAGTATACCGCTGTTCGAAATGCATAAATCGATTGAGAAAAAAACAAATCCGGGTTACAAACTAAAACTGAGGGAAACACATCAAATATAAGAGCTAGGAGAACTACGACACAACAGAAACACAACATTAAAATGTAACACACACAGAAACGAACTATAATATAACAATGGCCATTTTCCTGACTTGGTACAGGACATTTTAAGAAAACAAATGGTGGGTTGAACCTGGTTTTGTGGCTAGCCAAACCTCCCGCTTTTATGGCAATGTTAAATATAACATTAAAATGACAACATTACATGACAGGACTACAATACAAATAAATGGGAGAACATATAGGACAGAGAAACATACGAATACTAGCTAACAAAAGGTACCAGGTTTAAAATTTAATATGCAAGACGCGCGTTTCGTCCACACAAGACTAACCAGTGACGCTGAAATAAAAAAAGTTCGAAAGCCAAAACAAGTACAAAGTTGAAGAGCATTGAGGACCAAAAGTTCCAAAAAAGTTGTGCCTAATACGGCTAAGGTTTTCTATCTGGGATAAGAACATCTTTATTATTTAGAATAATTCATACTTTTGCAAACAGTAAATTTATAAAAATGACTATATAATAGATATACATAATAACACCGAAGTGGTGACTAACTACAGAATAAAAACGGATACATAAAACAACATAAACCAGCACATAAAAATTCACAGCCTAGTTAGGCAAACAGATCAACGCACAAAGTGACGTAGTACAGTGTTGTAAACTTAACACAATGACAAACAATCATACGAATTGTGAAATCTTTTGGGCAACCATTCTGAGCAATCACAAGGTGTAATTGTGTTACAATAGTGATAAAGTAAAAGTCACTTAACTCAATCAAAAATTGGAAATTACGGTCAAAAAGAATATGACAAATAATTGTTCCAAGTATATCGACTGTCGTTTGTTTGTAATTGACAAAGGAACAGACTGTCGATGGCAACCACTATTTCTACTGTGATGGGCGTTGCCGCGGGAGGACAATAAAATGTCTAAAAAGCAATTGCGCCACTCTGCAAAGTTAAGGAAATATGATTACCGCAACAGTAATGTCATTGTTACAAATTCAAATATTAAACATAAGACAACGCTGGTCTAAAAACTAAAAAAAGACAAAGATCAAATAAAAAATAAGTGAAAAAGACACATCCATAGATAAACAGCAGAAAAAATAAAACTAAAGTTCTTATAACTACAAACTTCAATAACCGGAAATGACGTCAACGCATGTTTGAAAGGATGTCAAATCCTTCAATAGTTGTCAAAGACAAATATTAGTACCTCAGCAATACTTAAAAATAAAAAAATAAACAACTTTAAATTGTGTTCATAAAATGAATAATAAGTGAAATACCTATTGTCCTTTTGTCTGTTATTTTCTCTGCCAGATCATACCTACAAAAATGTTATAATATTTAAAGAATTTATACGAAAATGTTGAAGGTAATTGTGATATCTATTATAATTTCTTGTTTTGTAAGCGTTGATGCTCAAAAACAAAAATCTTATGAAAGCCTATGAAATAACCAATGAATAAGTAACACAGATTTAAACGATATTAAATAGACATAGGTAAAGGGACCTAACTCTTAAAGATCACTGGTACGTTTACATCTACAATGTTCGTAAATATATTTTAAGCTTCTAAGTAACACAGATTGTTTTATTATTTTTCACATAAATGCTTAAAAATGATTGATGAAATTGCATGTATTACAAACGCATTACTGATTAATGAGTTACCTCCCTTTACACTGGTTTACTGCTCGAAATGTCTCGATGGACGTCCTGTACATCTTATACGTGATGTTTGTGTACAGTGTATACCTACCCAGTAAACAGCGCAGCGTGATCATGGTTTGGTATGGCATCAGTGTTCCTATTGGCATTTATCCACTGTGAGAAAGTCAGTAATGTATTCCCATCATTTACTACATTCGAACTGATTACATTGTCTTCTGTCCATTTTGAGGCTTCGATATTCTATTTAAAAAAAACCAGTAAGATATAAGATATATAATAGCCCATTTCCATGGTCTTTCGAAATAAAAATGATTCAACATAACTATAGATAAAAGATATCTAACTGTGTAAGGGGCCTCGGTGGCCGAGTGGTCTAAGTAGTTACTACTGTAATCACTAGCCAGTCAACACTGAGGTTGTGAGTTCGAAGCGGGTGCACTCGACATCTTAATTGACAGGATTGTCAGTTTTCCTATCGAAGAGGCTTCCTCCACCAATAAAAACTGGCCCCCACGAAATAGCCCAAAAGCGGTGTAAGTTAAAACACACAAAACATCTAACTGTGTATGTCACAGGGGATACAAATTCGTTTGTGAGACTTCGACGCTTTGTAAAAAGAAAACAGTTTGATATAGACATGTAACCGATTTAGAGAATCATGCCGCGAGGACCATAGTCTTAATCATAGAAAGAATATACCTACATTTGTAAATGTATAATAAGGGGGTACAATTTGAATCCAAAGAACAATTTACATGAACAGGGAAAATCAATGGAAACGAGATAGAAAAAACAAGATAAAAGACCTGTAAAAACAATTATTGTGTTGAATCGGAGTCATAAATGCTTAATTTTTACATATTCGAATTTCAATTTCTAAGCAAATTCTAAATTTGGCTGCTTTCATTGTAGAATTTTCACGAAATTGAATTTTACACAACTTGTTTCATAAAACAGTTTAATTTTCATATACAATCCTTTCAAATTTAATCGGATGTATAATCTTAAGGTCATGTACCTAATACACTGCATGTCTTATTCTTGTAGGTTCAGTAAACACAAATGACAAGTAAAACAAACTAGACAAATATACGGGTCAGGAAATGAGAGACAAACATACATGTCAGGAAAGAGAAATGGTGGAAAAGACAGATAGACAGACAGGACAAAAAAAGACAAATAGACAGGGAAAGATAGACAGATTACAAGACATGCATAGAAAAGAGAGACAATCATTTATGACAGGAAAAACAGACAGACAAACATACATTCAGGAAAAGAGACAAACAGGAATGACAGGAAAGAGAAAAAATCAGACATTGCGGGAAAAGACAGCTAGACAGGCAAACAGGACAGGAAAAGACATACATGACAGAAGATAAACAGACATGCAGGATAGGAAAAGACATACATGACAGGAGAAGATAAACAGACATGCAGGATAGGAAAAGACATACATGACAGGAGAAGATAAACAGACATGCAGGATAGGAAAAGACATACATGACAGGAGAAGATAGACAGACATGACAGAAAAAGAGAGACAATTAGACATGGCAGAAAAAACAGACATATGGACAGGACATGAAAAAAGGACTAGACATGAAAGGACAGGCATCTAGATCTTTAAAAAAAATGTCCTATAGCCAAAAATTAGATGTCATATGCATTGAATTTTTTTTCAGTGTTAACATTAGGCTTGTTTGCACAATGTCATAAAAGTGCACTGTTTACATGAAACAGAGGTATCTACCTCAAATGTTTAGTAAACTTACCGTAGCGATAACAAACCCTGCCAAGATGACCTTTACGTCTCCTTCTGGTGTCATTAATGATTCATATCTTGTATTTATCTGAAAGCAAAGGATAAGAAAAGAAAATGAAAGAACAAACTATAAACAAAATTCGGAGGACAGCAAGACAAGTCCAAGAAAACTTCTCATTGAGACTGGTAACCGATTGGTGTACAATTTGATAACCTGTTTATTTCATGTTAAAATTTCTATTGATATTTTATTCATCTTTCTATCTTTGTAACTTTGATGAAAATAAGAATAGAGGGGAATCAGAAATAAACTTCTGTTATTGTAAAATTGTATGGATAAGAGCAAGAACATATTAAACAAGTGAAAATCATTTAAAATATTAAGGAATATTTACTTAACAATAAAAATGAAACACAAAACAGAACAGAAATATATATATAAAGGGGATGCATTCCACAAACCCGTGCTTTGTAAATATTTTTAATTGACACACCTTTAAAGTTGGAAGGTTAAAATCTAAAATTCAGAGTAGTTTAACCCATCCATATGCATCCTCATCAAAAGTCAAGAGCCTTATCAATAGTTGTCTTATGTCATATCTTATTATTTGTTTCAATGTTGGTGGTTATTTAGAAAATATGGTAATGACGGAAAAACTTAGATTGTTTCTGTTACATTGATACACACGCATGTTGGACGATTAAGAGCATGATATATTGAATAGACACCCGTCTCTTAGTGATTTTGGTTATTCTGGTCATTAATTAGCTATCTGAATGACTTATGGAGCTACCATTTGATTTTTATGGGGGTGGGACTAGGATGAAATTTTAAAAAAAAAGGCAGGACAGGAGTTTTGAGTAAAAAAAAAAAGGCAGGACGAGCAACTTTGCAAAAAAAAAAAAAAAAAAAAGGCAGGATGACAATTCATGTAAAATAAGTCAGGATAAACTAATAAAAAAAGGCAGGACAGAGATTACATCTAAAAAAAAAATGCAGGACAAAATTTTTCATCCTAGCCCCATAGAAATCAAATGATAGCTCCCTTATACCCTACATCTCTTTTTCACACAGTCTGTCGCCATAAAAGCAGCAACATGCACTTTTTTACTATACGTAATAACATTTTTGAGGTTTGGGCTGATTAAATACAAGATGACCTTTCAATCCAGTATCAGTTTACCTATGAACCTCGTTATTATACCGAATGCTGTAAGCTAATATATTATAAATACACGTAATATATTAGCTTACAGCATTCGGTAAAATAATAAAGTTCATTGATTTGTTTTAATCAGCCCTAAAACTCTAACCTTAAACTTGTTATTACATATTTAAGATTGACTGTATAATGAACTATAATCTCTTCAGGTCATTTAAGTATACATTATTTCTCAAACGATGGATCAGAATGTTTCCGGTTGACAGTGTATCCCTTTCCCTGCAAAACGCACGCACGTTTTGGTTAATCATTTACAAAGGTCGGATGGACATGTGCCATGTATTAAATGGATGTATGAGGTTAAATTGTCAAACATGTCATATTTAATTATATTTTGATTTGAAACTTGCAAGATTTTCACCATCTTGCAAAAAGTTTTATTCTTAAAATTCGGTGGCGAAATACAGTGTGCGTACTATGCATAATAAGGATTAAACACGACGTTTTACGGTACACAATTTTACAAAATCAACTATGGTTGCTACTTCCTCACTTTCAAGAGTTACATGTATTTTTTGGTTGGAAAGACTTCCTTTTAACTCCTCTTTGTTGAGGGAATAAGCATACACGAAGGAGTTTCAAATTGGTGTTGCTTTCTTTGAATAAACAGCTTTACATTATCTGTGTGTCCCTCTATGGATGTCACAACTTTTACCTTGAGCCCGCTTCTGGTTAATAGTAATCTAGAACTGTGCATAGGTCACAGAAGGCGTCACATCACATAAAAAATTAACTTCCTTTCAAGACGTTATAATGTCGCATCACAGCAAAAACTAGACGTTTCACCTAGAATCACCCCCATTAATATCAAACAATTAACCAACACAAAAACTATCAATATATCAATGTATTTTTTTCTATTAAATCCTGACTTACCCCATTAGTAACGAACAAGTAGAATTGTATTATCATGTTTTCTGCATCTGCATGCTTTTGAGCGTCATCTGTTGCTGTAGACATTTCTTTCCAACTGTAAATAAATATAAATATGCACCTTTGTAAATTATTTTAAAGATACATGTGTGACCTGTATGCAATTTTGAAGTTGAACTTAAAATCAATTAAATGAAAGGCATTTAGCAAAATCAAATGAAATCAAGAATAGAGTTTGGTTATGTTTCTATATTTTTAACCTTTCAGTAGGTAAAGCAAGATACGATTTAAAATTTCTTTTATCATGACTAGTAAGGCTTTAACTATAATGTTTATTTTAAACTAACGCACAGTTAAATCACATTGGGTTGATAGCATACAAGAAATTAACAAAATAACACATAAGTACATAATACATTATAAGTAAAAGACATAATATACATATGTACATATCATGCAGTAGTCTAGTCCACTCTCCTAAGTAGCATACTGCATAGTTAACGGACACAGAAGACATAAAACCAATTTATCAATGGTATTCATACCATCTATATTTGAATAGGTATTATTAATTTTCCGTAAAAATTTGAATCTCAAGTTTTCCTTTTGTACATTAAAATAAGAAATGTTCTTCATCATCTACTTTATTTGAACAACTGGCATAAACGATCCTTTCTGTAATGAAGGTACAAGTATGCTTACATGATATAGTTCGCATAATCAATGCAAACTAAATACTCAACATATAACACTGGGATCTGCCTCTTTGTACGCTTCTTTTTTCTGAAAAATATCACAACAATTCATAGAATTTATATATTTATTATTAAGTAACAAACTACTGTACATGTCCTCGTGTCATTAAATTATTATAACTAAACTTATGCTTCGAAGTATCATTGTAATCCATCCGTTTGCTATACCTCTGAATTTGCTTAATGATTTTAACATTTATTAGTTTCTCGTGTATCTTTATCATTCTCCTCGACTATTCTTCCGAAAGTTTCGAATTTCGGATACATTTATTCAAAGATCGTTGAAGTTTTATAAAAAAAAAAAAGCTTATCCAAATTATTGGTCTGTGATATCCAATATAACCAAATATTGTACGAAAAGATTGGAAAGCATTTAAGGAATGACTGTAATATATTTTTTTTTCTGTCTATGAAGAGACCCCAAGGGTGACTGGGGAATAGAAGTATGGTCACCATTGGGGTTCCTCCGACCGGCAGTAAAACCCTCGTCAAAGTGGGGCGTCCGTTTGGCTGTGCGGGATGTACAAATTTGCAGCCACGTCCGGTCAGAATGGGGACGTTAAATCCGATGCCTCGTGTAAAGAGAGTGCCACGCTCTTTGCACGTTAAGAACCCTTGCAACAACTCTTTGAGGGGTCCGTAGGTGACCTGTTGCAAGGCTAAATTTCTGTCCTTATCCAATATACCCTCGTTTCCCGTGGCAGTCTAAATTTCTCCGACCTCAATCCCAGACACCTATATTACAGAACCTACCTATTGTATTTATTATTAATTTGTGCTCGTCCTGAATATGCATGAAATATTTGCCACTGGACGTTAAGCAACCAACAATCAATCAATCAATCTGTCTATGAAGAAATAACATTAAAAATGTGGTGCACACTGAATAACCCGCGTAACATTTATCGAATAGGCAGAAAAAAAGTAAATCATGAAAAACGTTGATGAAGTCACGGTCACATGACAAAAGTATGTCTATGGGCTGATATACACTGAATCAGACGACGTTTCACATCGAAAATTAAATTATTGGAAAATGTTATGGTTTCGCCTGATCGTTAGCGATTTTCATCTATGTTATTCAAAATAGTAATTGATTGCTGTGATTATCGTCACATTTATCAGGTTATTTACGACGACACATAAAAAGAAACAATACAAGCAAATATGTGTACCGTAAAAGGTCGTGTTATGCTACCGGATGTTCAATTTATCAGGTGTTGTTGAAGAATTCAACATTTATTATTTCTCCTATATATCTTTATCATTCTCTCCGGTTCTTCTGAAAAATTCCGTATAGGCTTAATGAATGTGTATGAAATATTTGCCACTGGACGTTAAGCAAACAAGAAATTTGACCCTTATGAAAAGGGTCAACATAAAAAATTGAGAAACTTCATGTATCAAACCAATGTATACGAAATTGTACAAATGCACATGACATACCTGTTGTTGGACTTGACCTCTTTCCTCTATCCTGAAATATAGTTTACACCCTTTTATTGGCCGTGTAAATGTTTTACAGATTATTGCAAACAGACCCATATCGACCCGATATGAAGGAATTAAGTATTTTACACCAACTTATTTTCGCGATTGATTTATTTGCGCCATTTTTCCGGTAAGAAAAAATAACTCGCATAGGTCACACACTTGGAACATCTGTTTCATTAGCAAAATTGAAAAAATATGACGAACAAATATATATTGCAGGAAACTGAGTCTGGTAAAACGGAATAATAAATAAAAAAAATATCCACAAAAATCAATATAGATTTTATTACACAGTCTCGTTGATTAAAATAGTAATCCTTTCAAGATATTTAAATTTTCGACTTTAAAATGTGAGGTTTACCGAAAAACGTAACTTTGTAAAATAGTGAACCGAGAAAGCTTTTTGAAAAGCTAATAGTCTTCGCCTTTCTTTCATTGTCATCAACTAAAATTAGATTGCCAATAGAAAAGAAACAGAAAAAGCAACAACAAAACATAACAAACAACGCACCGCCTCTACCAAAAAATAATGAATGCAAACAGAGGACCTCTTATAAACGTCTTCCGTTATCTAATTCTCACTCCAAATACAGATATAAAATGATTACAAACTCGATGTGATGTACTTACACGGAAATTAAATACTGGTACTGTTTGGGTCGTTGTATTTGATTCTGTGATTCGTTCTGTTGTTAATTGTGGGTCTGTAGTAAAATCTGGATTCTCTTTTAGGTATAAAGAATGAATACATTGGATATGCAAAAAGATATCAAGTTAAAGTTCTAATTCGAGATTTAGAAGATGATTAGATTTAAGTTGAAACTTTAAGTAATACTGGAATTCTAATTGCTCTAACTTGAAGTTGATTCGTTAACATTGAGTCATTTTAACCTGACACTATAACTTGAAAAAACATACATTGGGCTATAAACTTGAATTCTAACCCGAAATCGAACTTTAATTCGATCATCAGACGCTGATAAAACATATAGAAAAAAAAAAAACGGATTACAGGTTAACTTATGTAGTTGCACTTTTGTAACTTTTTTCTATGAAAATATTAGATACGTTAAAATCTGAATTTTATTAAATGTGTGTTGGTGTGAAACGCAACTTTCAACACTCTTGGTTGTATCATGGCGGCCAGTTTCTCTTGGGGGAGGAAACTGGAATACCCGGGGAGAATCACTGGCCTTAGGCAGGGAAACTGGCAATCCTTTAATCGAATACACCTGTCATGGACGAGGTTTAATCACAACATCAATGTTAATCGGCTAGTGTTTGTGTCTGTGTGTCAGGGGAAGTGTGTTAATATTTGGAATTTACTAGAACATCTTTTAATCAATTAAGGACAAGAAAACTCGTTCAAGTTTACATTGAAAGAGTGGTCAATAAGAACAATTTATAGGTATGTCTTTAACCGAATAATAAACTTTTAAATGGCATTTTTAAAAAGTCTGTACCTTTTAAGACGAAAGTATCATTAAAGAATGTTTGCCCTTCTGTAAAAAGCATTTCATAGACCAAATATTCCCGGTTAAGAGCAGGATGGGCCGTTGTCTTTTCGGGTGAAGTTTGTAGCGATGGGACGGCTTGTCTCTTGATCCGAGATCCTGGTGTTTCCGATGGCTCTAGGGTAAACCATGATGATCCTATTATGTATGTAGCATGCTGCAACAATATAAGTTAAGAATTTATTTCATGTACTGAATAAAGTTTCAAATCATATAATCTATACAACTTTCTTTAAATTCAAAAGAATTGAATTATAATAGGAAAAAGAATTAAATGTTGCTTTGCTCTGAATCACTTGATTTTTTCAGTGACCATCTGTATTATAATTTAACGCTTTATTGATTTATCCTTGAAACTTTATGACTGACCATTCGTATACTGACATCACGTCGTTTTAATGTTGATCTCTGATTGAATAATCTCTACAGATGGTCTCTATGCTCTCAAACGTTTTATATATGAAAAATAGGAAGATGTGGTATGATTGCCAATGAGAAAACTTACCGTCAGATACCAAATGACGTAGCTGTAAGCTACTATATATATAATATGTTTAGTTTTCCAAATTTTTGGCTTCGACCTTACTAGATGAACCATATTCCAGAAACAGGTGTCATGCGCATGAAAATCGGTACCATACGTTTTTCTTTTGCTTTTTGTTGTTCCCCAATATAATAAGGACACATATGACTAAATTATATTTCATAATGAGAATTCGACAAGCTTTTTGGAAAGATAATGCATGCTTTTTCAAACTCTTTTGGAAAGCTTATGCATGTTTAAGTAATTTTTTTTGAAAACTAAAGCATGATACGACAAGTTTTTTTTTAAACTAATGCAATGCTTTGCAAGCTTTTTAAAAGCTAAAGCATAATACGACAAGCTCTTTTGGAAATCAATGTAATGTTTTGACAATCTTTTCGGTAAGCTAATGCATGCTTTGACAAGCTTTTTTGGAAAGCTATTGCATGCTTTCATACAAATACTTACAATATGATAATGTGATAAGTCGTCACTATAAAACTTGACTAATGCTGATGCTTTATTTTCTGTATTGTAGTATAACGCAAAATCCTGCAATTTAGATTCAAATCACTGATTAAACAGAAAACTGATTCATAAAATCGGATAGTATGATTTATTGAAACAAAATCCTGCAATTAGATTCAAATCATTGATTAAACGGAAAATTGATACATAAAAGCAAAGAGACATCAGGATTGTATTCAAACCTTCAAACGAAGATAGTCTAACCAGATCAAATATAATGAAATTAAATTATACGACAGTGGTTGTTTTTGTATATTTACTATCGTCGATTTTGCAACAATGATGGCGTCAATTTTTTGTTCTTGTCCAACTCAAAACTTAAAAGAGTTAGTTATGCCGAGCTGTTATTGATGTTTTTCTTCTTTATGACAAATATTGGAAGGTCTACAATGGTGAAAGGCGATCGACTGCAAGTAGGGTATATATTAGATAAGGAAAGAAATAGAACCTTGCAACAGGTCGTCTACGGACCTATAAATGAGTTGTTGCAAGAGTTCTTAAACGCGTATATTAATTGATTGATTGGTTGATTGGTGTTTAACGCCACTTTCAACAGTATTGTGCTATTTCGTGGCAGACAGTTTTTATTGGTGGAGGAAGCCAGAGTGCCCGGAGAGAACCACCGACCTTCGGTAGGAAAATTGACAATCCTAGTCAATTAAGATTGGAGTCGAGCGCACCTGGCACGTGCGGGATTCGAACTCACAACCTCAGTGATGAATGGCTAGTGATACAGTAGTTCGACTACATAGACCACTCGGCTACCGAGGCCCCTTTAACGCGTATAAGGCGTGGTACTCTCCCTGATGGAGACATCATATTCATATATCCCTCAAAGCCAAGCGAGAGGTCTTTCATAAGCATTGGGCTAGTTTTCCTTTCGAAGATCCGGGCACTCCGGTTTCCCCGCCAATAAAACTGTCCGCCCCGATATAGCCAATAGTGCTGCAAGTGGCGTTAAACACCAACAATCAATCAATCATCTAAAGCATTGGTTTCGATGCTGAAGATGTTAAAATAAATGTACTACGTCAGAAGATGTTTTCTCTAGCCAGAAGTATAATTGAACGTGACATTATAGCGAGACATACATTGACTGAGTCACATTTCTATATGGCATTATGTATATGTTCCATTCACTTTATAAATATATAAGTAAAGGCATAGACTAACCTAGCGAGGAGTATATTTGAACAGAACGTTACATTATAGCGAGACATACTTTGTATGAGTCACATTTTTACATGGCAATATGTATATGTTCCATTAACTTTATAAATGCATAAGTAAAGGGCTAGCCATATACTAATCTAGCGAGGAGTATATTTGAACGTGACATTATAGCGAGACATTCATTGAATGAGTCATATTTCTATGTGGCATTATGTACATGTTCCATTAACTTTATAAATGTATTAAGTAAAGGCATAGACTAATCTGGCGAGGAGTATATTTGAACAGAACTTGACATTATAGCGAGACATTCATTGAATGAGTCATATTTCTGTATAACATTATGTATATGTTCCGTTAGCTTTATAACTGTATAAGTAAAGTCATAGACTAATCTAGCGAGGAGTATATTTGAACGTGACATTAAAGCGAGACATACATTGACTGAGTCATATTTCAGTATGGCAATATGTGCATGTTCCAATAACTTTATAAATGTATAAGTAAAGTTTTAGACTAATCTGTCGAGGAGTATATATTTGTACGTGACATTGTAGCGAGACATTCATTGACTGAGTCATATTTCTATATGGAATTATGTACATGTTCCATTAACTTTATAAATGTATATAAGTAAAGGCATAGACTAATCTGACGAGAAGTATATTTCAAAATGACATTTAAGCGCGACATACATTGACTGGGTCATATTTCAATATGGCATTATGTACATGTTCCATTAACTTTATAAATGTATTAAGTAAAGGCATAGACTAATCTGGCGAGGAGTATATTTGAACAGAACTTGACATTATAGCGAGACATTCATTGAATGAGTCATATTTCTGTATAACATTATGTATATGTTCCGTTAGCTTTATAACTGTATAAGTAAAGTCATAGACTAATCTAGCGAGGAGTATATTTGAACGTGACATTAAAGCGAGACATACATTGACTGAGTCATATTTCAGTATGGCAATATGTGCATGTTCCAATAACTTTATAAATGTATAAGTAAAGTTTAAGACTAATCTGTCGAGGAGTATATATTTGTACGTGACATTGTAGCGAGACATTCATTGACTGAGTCATATTTCTATATGGAATTATGTACATGTTCCATTAACTTTATAAATGTATAAGTAAAGGCATAGAGTAAATCTAGCTAGGAAAATATTTGAACATGACATTAAAGCGAGACATACATTGTATGAGTCACATTTTTATTTAGCATTATGCCTATGTTCCATTCATTTTTAACTTAATAAATGTATAAGTAAAGACATGTACTACTCTAGCGATAAGTATATTTGAACGTGACACTAAAGCGAGACATATATTGACTGAGTCATATTTCAATGGTGGCATTATGTACATTGTACCATTAACCTTGTAAATGTATAAGTAAAGCATTGAATTCTTGTCTTTATGACTAAGCTAATTGCCACAAAGTGACAACTGTAATAGAAAATCAATAATTTTAAAGGCCTTAAGCAATAGGTTAAAGTATGTGAACTTTGATATAAATTGTCAAGTCATTCTTTGTCTGAACTGTTTCACATTACATATTTGAAATACAAAGGAGCGTATTTATGCACTTTCATCAATGTTAGTCTTTAGGCTTGATGCATATTTTAAATAACCGTTATCTTATATGTACGCAATATTTCTTTAGTAAAATGCTCGTTATTTAAGGAATGACTGTAATATTTTATCCGTCTATGAAGAAATAACATAAAAAATGTGGTGCACACTGAAAAACACGCGTACATTGGATGCAAACTTTAAAGATTTTTTTTATTTGAACAACTTTTTTTCAAAAGACTATGTGTCACTTTTATTTGTAGAATTGCCGGCCATCCATAGCAGCGCGAAGTTGAGACTAAGTGTACAGCCCCTTTCACATACAATGGAAGGTTATCAAAAACCCAGGATAAAGTACTAAAACTTTGTAAGAAATTTCTATATTATTTAGCAGTTTTCGTTTTTCCAGTTGAATCAATGTTTGCGTCTAAAGAAATCATGTTTCGGTCAGTGTTACAAGCACTGTTGAAGTTAGTATGTGTAACAACAATAAAACGGAATATATAAAAAACAATCGCAAAATTGTCTATCATAAAATATGAAAGCTGCATAAATAAAAAAAATTAACAAAAAAAGAATTAAATTAACCCAACAACCTTGATAGACAACAAAGTTGCACAATGCATATGAAAATGCGTATGCGGAAGTTCACAGACGCCAAAATATACATTTAACTGATTTTCCAGAACCATTAAAACAGAATCAGCCTGCGAATACACATTTATAAGCTGTGTCACTGTCCTAAATTAGTCATACACTAAATAAAACATACATATAAAAGGAATTGTAGTTCGACATTACCGCTGGAGGGTACTATGATAATATCTCCAACACGTTTGTTATTAGTGGAGGAATTTTAAACTGCTTTGAGGAATAGGTCGTTATGTTAGATTATCACACCAATGTTATATTAATTATGCCCCCTTACTTTGACAGCATGTTGATGGTGGATTTACCCTGCCACGTTCTTTATGTGCCTGTCCTAAGTCTGGAGCCTGTGATTCAGTGTTAGTCGTTAGTTGCCGTCGAACATTTTTGTTTTTCGTCTAGTATTTTAATTAAATCAGGTCGTTGGTTTTCTCTCGGTTTCATATTTTGTCATCCGATGCAATTTATACCTTTCCATAATATATAGGGTTTGAAGGCCGTGCCATATGATTGTGTGCATCCTCGTCCTTTGGTCTCTGGTGGATACTAGTAGTCGTCAAATTAGCAATAATACCACATCTCATTTATATGGAATACGTCAAATAGTTCAATGGTGACAATGAATAAATGTATAATAATGAAAATAGCTTATAATATTTAATCAAATTTGAGTGCTATATCTGTGATGTGTTCAATCGCAAAACATATCTGCTCTTCGTAACACTTCAAGAAACCAGACATGCGGTCATTCAAATTTGGAGTACGATTATTATACGTACTCAGACTCAGAGTTTAACTAATCTAAATACTAAATTTGGTGTTTCGAGCACACATTTGTACTCCGAGTATAGAGTAAAGTTTTATGCCGTGATTGTAGACCCAGTTCTTTTATTTGATGCAAACTTGTTACCAGAATTCCATGATTCCAATGCCAGGGATGATAGCGTTTTTTTCTGCATCAAGACAAATTTAGAACCGTAGATTCAATTCCAATGTCCATAGCAATTTTAAAATTAACAAATTTGTTACTCTTAGGATTCGATCTCCATCACCTTTCTGCTGATAGTCATTGCTAATGACAGCCATGTGAAAAATTACTTCTGAAACACCTAACTACAGTGACCTATACAAGGATTCATATTACATACGTATGTGACATGTAAACAGCAGAAGTCCTGTAAAACCCCGCCGAAAATATTGTTCGGCAAATTTAGCGACAAATGATGCAATTTCTGGTACTATAGTATTGATACAACTTTGCGCTTTTACGTCATACATATTAGCCCTTTTAGGATCGGATAATGAGAATTCAAACCTTTTTTTTTTTTTCTACCACAGGGCATTTTAAATACCACCGAAATCTGTTGTTCTCCATATCACTGAATTTCAATGGTGTTTTTGAACGGTTTATATTATATGTCTGTCATAAGATACTTACCCCTATGTTAATATCTGTCTTATTCTTTAGATTAATCCCATCATACAATAATACTGGTGGTATTTTCTGAATATTATTTTTCTTTAATTCAATCGTCACATCACCAACAGATTTGGATGTGTATTGGAATGTCAATTGCTTAGGATGATTATTAGCACTTCTTTTAAAACGAAAATTGTCTTTTGTTTTCAGCTTCACCGAAACTTTCTCTGGAATATAATTGTACATAAAATAAGAATGAAGAAAGTTTAATGGAAGAGGTTATAAATGGGGTTTACAGAATAAAGAATATTGGGATTATAAAACTAAAGAAAGAGAAAAATTAATCAAGAAAATAAAGAAATAGAATATTAAGGTGCCAAAAGTTACAACAAAATAGATAATAATGGACAAAAAATCGAGAATAGAGAAAAACAATATAATTAAAATACATATCCCGTGTGGAAGAGTTGCTTACAAGGATCTGAAAAAAACGTTCCATTCGTTAGGGATCCTCTGGTTTTGTCGGATTAATACACACCTTCAAAAAGTTGAAGTCTGAACTTTCAGTGGCTGATGAAATAATTACCACAACAGAAAGTAAGAGTGTTGTCAGAACATTGTATGCAAAGCTTGGACACAGAATCTGTATTTTAATCAGAGTGACAGATAGAAATAAATTGCACCCTTCTGAACCATATGGAAAATTAAAAATCGACAAATGACAGATGACAGACAGCGCCAAATCTGCGCAATGAGTAAAATTGAATGGTTTTTTTTCGCTGATTGACAAATTAATACAATATATAATTATTTTTTTTTTTTTTTTTAAAGTGTTTTGAGCCACCAACCATTCGTGTCCATTTTATTGAGGGCACGAGGTTTTCTTGGGTTTGAAAAACATAAAAAAAAAAAACTATTTGAATCTAAATATTATGGAATTATTTTTTTTCAGGATGGGAAATCATTGGAATATTGCAATATTACTGAAGGAATTTGTTTGTAATAGTTAGATTAAATCATAAGCTTAGACGTCTACACTTGGTCTAGATGTAGAACTTAAGTTCTTACATGATCATACATTGTGTTTAAATTCAACTTTGTTTAATTGGTTGATCTTAAACAAGGTCTAAACAAAACAGTCACACTGAAATCGTATACGAATCGCAAAAAGTATATTTAGTTTCCAAATACCGTTTCGATTCCCAACATCACTGAAGAGACATTAATTGTCGAAATCCGAATATGGTGTACAAAAACCTTTGCACCTTTTGTTTGCGGTATACCATCTTTTCCGCAAGTTTATTGTTTTCTGTTTAGTATTAAATTTATAATTTAGATCCATTTATTACATCGGTGATCCGTTTATTTGGCAATCGCCGGCAATGGCAGTCAGCAGGGTTTAAGGACATTTGTTGTTCGACCTGTTAGTCAAATGCGTTTTGTTAAAATATACTTTTTCACTTTTTTGGTCTTTTGAAAAATGTTGTTTGTGCTGTATTTAGACCCTCTAACAAGAAATTTGTTTTGCATGCACACGTATAAAATTGCGGTTTTATCCAACGCAATCATAGGTTTGAACGTTGTTTTCAATTTAGACTTGTTTATATTTTTCGTTTGGGCTTGTATTATATTTGCCTTCGGGTTTATATGATCCGTTCATCCTATTTTGACTCCTCAAAATTCAAGAGTCTATCCTAAATTGAGGTAAATTGTATGGCTTTCCAAATACCGTTTCGATTCCTAACATCACTGAAGAGACATTAATTGTCGAAATCCGGATATGGTGTACAAAAACCTTTGCACCTTTTGTTTGCGGTATACCATCTTTTCCGCAAGTTTATTGTTTTCCGTTTAGTATTAAATTTAAAATTAAGATCCATTTATTACATCGGTGATCCGTTTATTTGGAAATCGCCAATGGCAGTCAGCAGGGTTTAAGGACATTTGTTGTTCGACCTGTTAGTCAAATGCGTTTTGTTAAAATATACTTTTCACTTTTTTGTCTTTTGAAAATGTTGTTTGTGCTGTATTTAGACCCTCTAACAAGAAATTTGTTTTGCATGCACACGTATAAAAATTGCGGTTTTTATCCAACGCAATCATAGGTTTGAACGTTGTTTTCAATTTAGACTTGTTTATTTAAACTAATACATACACAATGTAATATCCTTTTTATTCTAAAAATAAATGCATGTAACATGTTCAAAGGGAAGTGCACTAAGTGTGCACTGCAGGCTTCATGGCGCCGCGACTGGGTTGGTGATAATCAGTACCATCTAGTCCGCGGAATTACGTCTTTCCAGTACCGATCCCAGCCGGATATTAATGACACAATTTGTGGTTTTATATCCTTTAAATTTATCTAAAACTTATTATCATTATGAATTTATCATATAAATGCTCTAGTTAGACTTGTGCATTAGTACACGAGTCGGTTCAATGGGTTATCCGTTGGGAAATCAGTATAATAAATTTTATTGCAAGTAATAAAACTATTAAGCTTTTGAAGAAAGACATAATATCGAGTATAATAATTGATATAAGAACGTACGTTCCTTTAAGGATATTAATTTTGCAAGTAGCTCAAGTACCTTGTGACGATGAATTGAATAGCAGAGGGTATGGTTGGGGGTTCCCTGTATTCTTTATTTTTTTTCTCTCATTATTCTTTATCTTTAAAAATAATAGTTATTTTGTAATTACTTGATAACTATAATCTGGACTTTGTTCTTTTCTGTAATCAGTATATTTTTACCCAATTCTTTAATTTTTGCAGTTATTCTTATAATTTAGCAACCCATTATTCTCTATAGCTATTCTTTATTTTTTGCCCTACATCTCTATTCTTTTTTTTACCGGCCCATTATTCTCTAACATGTAAACCCCATCCACACCCTCATAGAAAGATGTTCTTTTTTATGTGGGATCGTCGTCTAGTGCTGTACCTTTCTTTTTCATTCATGTTCAAACCAATTTCGATTGAGAATTACATGTACATATTATTTACTAGTAGATGTACAATGCATCATCCATGTTTAATGTGAATGTTTAAACAAAACAAATTCAATTTAGAAATACATATTTATTTACTAATAGATGACCGATCATGGAATGTCTTATTCATGAAATGTATATCTTATTTGATAAATCGAATTTACCAGGTTTTTCACATTAAATTCTGAATACTATGACGAGGAAAATGTTGTAAAAGAGGAGGTACATGATACCAAGGGGACATTTAAAACTCATAAGTCGAAGAAAACCGACAACGCAATGGCAAAAAAACGAAAGATGAACAAATCCACACTATTCTACATAAAAACTTAAGGGGGTACCCAATACTCTGACTAAAATAGATTTGCACAAAATTTTGACAAACTATTTTCTCTGACATGTTGACAAAAATAGAAAAAAATATCAAGAAATTTGTACCACACAATTTATAGGAATAATTTCATTGGATATATAGCAGCTTGACAAACACAAATTTTGATCATCAAAAAGCTTGATATATCCTTACTAATAACATGTGATTAAAACGTTCAGTTGACTTTTAAAGAGTTAACTCCCTTAGGTGTTCTGTTACCCCTTAGAATGAGCAACATTTCTGATAGAAGTACGCCTATAGTAACATACCAATCAGTTTGACTTCATAATAATCTTCTGAATATAATGTTCAGATGCATCACTATTTAAAGTCAAACAGAAAAACCTGAATTTTTGTTCAGACAATTTTATAAGTCATCTATTACTAAAATGAACCAAATAGTGACCTCTGAAAACATGTACTCATGATCATGTAAAGATTGGTTGTTGTTTTATTGAAATTTGCCTCACATCCTATGTCTTAATTGTGGTAGTGTGTTTGCCTTGAGTGCTGGGGGTCGTTTGCTCAGTCCACGACCAGGTTTAACAAAAGACTTGAAACTGGTAGAAGCGGCTTCTTCGTTAAGGACGCGACCTTTAGGAGTAAGAATAAAGACTGGTCGACCCAATTCAGAAAAATGTGTCCAGGTTTTGACGTTCCGAATATGCATGAAACAGTTGTCATTAGACGTTAAGCATACAAGCAACAATTAAGCAATCAATTTCCTGTCGACTGTTACCTTTTCAACTATGAAAATAAGAAGATGTGGTATGATTGCCAATGATAAAACTCTCCACCAGAGCTCAAATGGCGTAGAAGTTAACCACTATAGGTCATTGTGCAGTGCGGCCTTCTTCAATAAGCAAAACCCATACCTCATAGTATAAAGCCATAAGAGGCACCGAACTGACAAATGTAATATGTTTAAATCCAGCTCAACGCGTCGGACTATTACTTTAAAGCAGGTTTCATAACACAATCATATCATATTAAATGTTCTCGACCTGAATATACAAGAAAATTGGCAACTAGATATTAAACACGCATCCATTATCAACATCAAAATATTGGAAGTTATTATTATAAGTTAAAAAAGAGAGGCGAAAGATAATAACCGGACATTCACACTCATTGGTCGAAAACAAACTGACATTGCCATGGCTAAAAACGGAAAACGATCAAACGACAAACAACAGTATAAAAACACAACATAGAAACCCAAAGACTGAGCAGTACGAACCCCAACAAACCGGGATGGATCTCAGGTGCTCCGGAAGTGTAAGCAGATCCTCCTCTACATATGGCACCCGTAGTATTGCTCATGTAAGTACAAATCCGGTGATAAGTCTAATTCAGTAGTACACATTCGAGGAAAAGAGGACGTGATTATGGTAACGACAAATGGAACATATTTGTCATCATTTTGTGAATAAGAGATTCCATAACGGTCAATCAACTCGTAAATGGTGTCCGTAAATTTTACAAAAGGGTGATTTCAACTTCACCACTTGGAACTCTTGGTTTAATAGATTCCTTGTAAGCAGCAACCCTTTATCAAGGAAATAATGATAGGAAATGCAAGCTCTGGAATAAACTGGGAGATACATAATCCATATGCAGGCGTTGCTGGAATGTTGTCACAGAGAAATGGAAAGTTCACAACTGGGAAGCTGAAACTGCAAATGTCGCCATTGAATATCTTTTAAATTTTAAAATGAATGAACAAATGAAATGAATATAAATAACTAGATAAATAAATAAATATATATATTGAATAAAAATTATTCATAAATAAAAAAACACCAACCTGTAGATTTTATTCCGAGGTTACTCCAATCTCTTCCGAATGGAAGACCAGAGACAGAAGCCAGAAAAGAGAAAATTATAAGGTCCAAATACATATCCTTTTATCATAAAGAAACCTTCCTCCGTTTATGTTATATCATTTTGCAGTGATTCACCGAATAAAGTGTTCGTCTTTTTGTGATATAGTTTAGAGTATTTCCTTTTATCTTCTCATGTGAATCTCCACTTTCAATGTCCTTTTGTAATACGTAAATCCAATCGAAAATGTTAGTTGATTTTCACAAATTTGTCGTTATAATTCTAATCGTGTAACGTTAATGTTTATTAAAGAAATTTTGGTAATTTTGTGAATTTAGATGTTCTTTTTCTTTTCAGAAAAGACAGATACATGGTGTCTAAATTAAAACAAACTAAAATATTTATAGAGATTTAAAAACCACCGTCCTCGGGCTATCGGTCGTTCGTTTCTATATTTTCACTTTTTATATGACTATTTACATACCAAGTATGATAACAATCAGTTTCACAGACGAACGACTGTTATATTGTTATGTCCCGTACCTGGATGTTCACCTACAGGTAGAGAGAGATGAAAGCTAGAACTGTAAAATTATATTTTGTGACGTAATAAAGGTACTACATGTACATCTAGTCATAACAATATTTCTCACAGTACTGAAAAAGTACTGATGACAACACAGTACTGAAAAAGTACTGATGACAACACAGTACTGAAAAAGTACTGATGACAACACAGTACTGAAAAAGTGTTGATGACAACACAGTACTGAAAAAATACTAAAGTGTACCGTAATTTGATAACATATAACTGCTAACATCAACATCATTTTGGATTCTTATACTTTTAAAGTAATATTGTTGATTGAATTTAATATGTATCATTGGCCTTTTGTTATCCTGCTTATCAAGAAAAGGGGGAAATCGTTATTCAAAACCTTCCATTTTTTTACAAACTTTGATGATTATAAGACTGCCTAGACTTAATGTTTTTCTACAGAGAACGAGTTCATTTTTTGAGCGATTTTGCACCGCATGGGAATATAAATTATGCACTGCAGATTATTGCAAATTTCTATAGAGAATATGTCGTTGCTATAAAATGAATTACTCTGTTACCTTATCTGAATAAATTTTGAAGCTATGAGCTATATTTTTTACAAGCCATTAAAAAGTTATATTTTTTTTAATTTATAATAAAGATTTCAAAGATTGAACTTTTGGATCAGCTTTCACCTATATTTAAAATTTACCAGGAACTTCCAGGAGAACTGTTCTTGGACATTTTCTAAACAGTTTTCCTGACACATTTAGACCAGTTTCTGACAAGAACTATTTTACAATAAAACAGTTTTTGACAATTGATGCCGTGTTTACCACGTACACGTATCTTTCTATTATTGATTTACGTCCAGTGGCAAATATTTCATTCATGTTCAGGAAGAAATCAAATTAACAATAAATACAATAGGTAGGTTCAGTAATAGAGGCCGTCTGTGATGAAGGTCGGGGAAATTTAGACTGCCACTGGAAAATGAGGCTTCATGTATATTGGATCGGGTCTGAACTTTTGCCTTGCAACAGGCCACTTACATGACTGCGTACTTGTACATCCCGCACAGCCTATCGGAATAAGTGACAATACATGTATATTTATTCCGCCCAAGTCAATTTATGGGATTATATTATTGAAGTGTAATTTTAATATATATCTATTATAGGGTTATATCTGGTCTATATACCAGCTTTGATAAGTGTTTGGTACTAATATAAATTTCCACTTCGTACTATGAACATCAAAATTATTTATTTTGTTAAAATATTTCCTTTCTCTATTGTAACTGTATTCGTATACCTAACAACAAAATTATTTTATTTACCTGTGTTTAAAGATATTGCAAATGGCTGATATTTTGTTCGAGCATATTGTTTTTCTTAAATTGTTTAACATTTCATACCGATATAACATGTTACTTTTATTATTCTTCCTTAGTTTATTTATTTTGAATTTACATTTTATCATAGGTCAAATTTATTTGTTCAGTGTATGTTCAATGGTGTTACTATGTCCTTTGATTGAGTTAAGCTATTTCAGTTGATATTTTATAGTGTGTCTTTCTATGTTGTGATGTTACACTATTGTTTCAGAAAAAAGGGTGAAGGTTTGGTACCATTAAAACGTTTAAACCCGCTGCATTTGTTTGCACCTGTCCTAAGTCAGGAATCTGATGTTCAGTAGTTGTCGTTTGTTGATGTGGTTCATAAGTGTTTCTCGTTTCTCGTTTTTATATAGATTAGACCGTTGGTTTTCCCGTTTGAATGGATTTACACTAGTAATTTTTGGGGCCCTTTATAGCTTACTGTTCGGTGTGAGCCTAGGCTCCGTGTTGAAGACCGTACTTTGACCTATAATGGTTTACATTTATAAATTTTGACTTGGATGGAGAGTTGTCTCATTGGCACTCATACCACATCTTCTTATATCTATTGTGTAATAAAACTTCTTTTGCGTGATTGCAAGATTGCTTCTGCACTTGGAAAAGTATGTCCTCTACATATGCACTACAATGTGAGTTTTCAATAACAGAGTCATATCAGGTTCGTAATAGTAAAATACATTCGCATTATTTAATATTTCATCGTATAATAAGTAAAAAAGGTGTGAAGAATATATAAAAATTGTACAATGCATACTTGAAACAAAGTGCATATCAGTTCTCATGCAGTTTTCTTTTTTGGGGAAGACGTTACTATACTTACTTGAAAAGCTTGTGGCTGATCCATTTGTCCTTTCAAACAATAAAATATGTTTAAATTAACATGCAGTATTACAAAAATCCTATACCCTCGGGATATGAACTTCTTTAAGATGAAACAAAATACTCTAATGATAAGACGAAAAAAAACAGTTTATCTATATAGTACGTAAGTTTTGAATGGTTATATATGCCCATATGTGTATATTCTTCACTAGTACTATATTGTTCATCGAAGTTAATATGATATGAATCTGTCGAGTGCGACTCTTGGCACTTTTAAAATTTCTTCCAAAATTTCAGTTCGTAAGCAATGACAATCAAATCTGAAAAAAAACATGGAAAAACTTTTACAATGTCCTTGATGTGAAATATATTTTCTAAAGACCCTATCTTTTAAAAAGAGAGGCGAAAGATACCAACGTGATATTCAAACTCATAACTTCTATGTCATTTGGATCTGGTGGGGAGTTGTCTCATTGGCAATCATACCATGTCTTCTTATTTTCATATCATTAGTCGAAAACAAACTGACATCCCCATGGCAAAAAAAAAACGATCAAAAGACGAACAACAGTAAAAAAAAAAACACAGCATAGAAACTAAAGACTGAGCAAAACGAACCCCACCAAAAACCGCGGGTGATCTCAGGTGCTCCGGACGGGTAAGCAGATCCTGCTCGACATGTTGCACACGTTTGTTTCAACTAAGTACAGAGATAAATCAATATTATTCCACCATCTGGTGGAGCCATAAAAACCTAAATTAAGGCAACAGTAGTTTACCGATGTTCGTCTGAATCCGAGTTCCCTTCATCTTATCAAATTATCAAGAAGTACATTTGAAAATGTGGGGAAAATTATACATTTGGCATTTTTTTCATTTTTCTCTTACAATTTTTATGAGGTTTCTTACAGGGTTTAATACCACGGCTTTTCCGAGACAAAGTGTTAATTAAAGCTACACAAAGATACAGTCGTTTGCTTCAAGTTTAAATTGGTTAAATACTTTTTTAATCTCAGGGGAAGTAACTCTTGTGTAAGCGTTTTAATATCAGAAATCTAAACGCACAATAAAATTTGTCAACACAAGTATTGTTTAAATTACTTTGCTTTATTGAACAAATAAGATACTGCGAGATCGCCTACGTTGAGAGTCATTTAACTAAGATTTTACACGTTTTTCCCCCGTTGTTTATCTATTTATTTCTAGCATCAAAAATAGATACCAGATAAGATTACAAATGGTCAACTGACTTTATTAGTTTTTGGTTGTTTTCTATGATTATATTAAGCACGTATACTAAAAACAATGTCTTAGCAAAACAAAGTTAGTATCTAAAACAAGCTATCACATTACGCCCATTGTTATTTTCAGACTTTCAATATCCAACGGGCAAATATTGACTATCAAATCTAAATTTCAAAAAATGAGCACACATATATATAATTTATTCTATAAAAATTCAAGAGTCTATCCTAAATTGAGGTAAATTGTATGGCTTTCCAAATACTGTTTTGATTCCTAACATCACTGAAGAGACATGAATTGTCGAAATCCGGATATGGTGTACAAAAACCTTTGCACCTTTTGTTTGCGGTATACCATCTTTTCCGCAAGTTTATTGTTTTCTGTTTAGTATTAAATTTATAATTACGATCCATTTATTACATCGGTGATCCGTTTATTTGGCTATACCCAATGGCAGTCAGCAGGGTTTAAGAACATTTGTTGTTCGATCTGTTAGTCAAATGCGTTTTGTTAAAATATACTGCACCTGTCCTAAGTCAGGAATCTGATGTTCAGTAGTTGTCGTTTGTTGATGTGGTTCATAAGTGTTTCTCGTTTCTCGTTTTATATAGATTAGACCGTTGGTTTTCCCGTTTGAATGGTTTTACACTGGTAATTTTGGGGCCCTTTATAGCTTACTGTTCGGTGTGAGCCTAGGCTCCGTGTTGAAGACCGTACTTTGACCTATAATGGTTTACATTTATAAATTTTGACTTGGATGGAGAGTTGTCTCATTGGCACTCATACCACATCTTCTTATATCTATTTCACTTTTTGGTCTTTTGGAAAATGTTGTTTGTGCTGTATTTAGACCCTCTAACAAGATATAAGTTGTGCATGCACACGTATAAAAATTGCGGTTTTAATCCAACGCAATCATAGGTTTGAACGTTGTTTTCAATAGACTATTTTCATATTACCGACTTTTGACTCCGGATAATATAATTTGTCGACTGGTTACCTTGGACATCATGGTACTCGGTCTAGTAAGAGCATCCAAAATAAGTAAAATCAAACATATAATCGGTGTAATTTGAGGAGAAAGTTAACCGTTTTCCGATGATTTTGTAGTGAAAAAAAAAATATTAACCAGGTAATTTTCCCCAAAAATTGTACCGATTGAAGCTTGGTTTTACTTCTTTAGCTTGCTCTTACCTGACATGGTACCATGATGTCCAAGGTAACCAGTCGACAATTTATATAATCCGGAGTCAAAAGAATAGTCTTTTTAGACTTGTTTATATTTTTTCTTTTTGGCTTGTATTATACTTGCCTTCGGGTTTATACGATCCGTTCATCCTATTTTGACTCCTCAAAATTCAAGAGTCTATCCTAAATTGAGGTAAATTGTATGGCTTTCCAAATACCGTTTCGATTCCTAACATCATTGAAGAGACATTAATTGTCATACCTGTCAACCTATGACAATGAAAATGCAGGTGATGACCTGCATAGAAGAATGAAATATCAGGTCATAACGCGTACGAACTTTTCGAGCTGAATTTCAGTATTTATGGGACATTTTTCTTATAATTTATATCAAAGTTTTCAAAACATGTTCACACGATTAAGTAACTTAAAATTGTACTAATTATTATTTCACTGCACCTGGAGGCCATTGATAGATTTGTGTTACATTGTCTTAATTCCTGTTCATTTTCATTCCACGACATACAATGTGTGATTTCTTTACATACATTTGTACAGCTTTAAACCAGTAGAACATATCAGTTGTTGATATTAGAGTATAATAAAATAAAGTTAAACAATTAAAGGAGGTATAGATGAAAAAGTAATTTTCAAAATTTGTATTTTTAATTGTTCTAAGGTAGAACAATAAGTAAAAGTATTATTTTGATATGTTTGTGCATTCAATTCATTTTGGATTTAATCTTTTCACAAAAAAAACATAAGTTTAAGGAGTATATTGTGAATTGAAAAAAGGGGAAGTAACTCAAGTTGTTTTTAAAACAACTTTGAAATAGACAAATTATTTACGACCTAAAGCTAAGGTAATTGGTGTTAATTAACAGTGTGTTTGACACCAAAGCTGTCAAGTGAAGCCATGCACTGAAATGGGTCAATTGACCTGAGTTTACACAGCTAGTTGAACTTCTTGTCCAGGAAGAATTACGAATTTGCCGGTATTTCATTGCAATCACCTTATATCTAATAAGTTTGAAGGCTAAGGAATCCGGGTGAAAACGGGTTATTTTCCGAATTCCCGGGTTATTTGGTCACCGGCGGGTGTTCCGGTGACCCGTCAGAATTGTCAAAATCTCGGGTCACACCCGCAGAATCCGGGTCAGTTGACAGGTATGAATTGTCGAAATCCGGATATGGTGTACAAAAACCTTTGCACCTTTTGTTTGCGGTATACCATCTTTTCCGCAAGTTTATTGTTTTCTGTTTAGAATTAAATTTATAATTAAGATCCATTTATTACATCGGTGATCCGTTTATTTGGCTATTGCCAATGGCAGTCAGCAGGGTTTAAGAACATTTGTTGTTCGACCTGTTAGTCAAATGCGTTTTGTTAAAATATACTATTTCACTTTTTTGGTCTTTTGGAAAATGTTGTTTGTGCTGTATTTAGACCCCTCTAACAAGATATAAGTTGTGCATGCACACGTATAAAAATTGCGGTTTTATCCAACGCAATCATAGGTTTGAACGTTGTTTTCAATAGACTATTTTCATATTACCGACTTTTGACTCCGGATAATATAATTTGTCGACTGGTTACCTTGGACATCATGGTACTCGGTCAAGTAAGAGCAGCCAAAATAAGTAAAATCAAACATATAATCGGTGTAATTTGAGGTTTGAACGTTGTTTTCAATTTAGACTTGTTTAATTCATTCTATAAATATTTCCTTTTCAACAGATTTGTTTTAATAATATTCCACCATATGGTGAAACTTCAAAGATATGTTTTTTTTTTTTTTTTTTTTTTTTTTTCATTTGATAAAATTTTATTTACAAATATATATTTACAATAAAAAGTGATTTTTTTATGTGATTGACCGAGTAACCCACAATTAAAATCAGTTCAAATTAACAGAATTAGAATTAAAGGCTTCAAAGACATGTTTTTTTTTTCTCTTGTTCGGACGCACCAAATTTATAAAGTGTTTATCGAATTCTACATGCTTCAAATCATACAATAAAAAGCAACACCGAAAACATGTGACAAATCACATGTTTGGCATCTTATATTTTCCTGTTACAATTTTACCGGGGTTTTTAATTGTTATACTCACTACCAAATGAGCCTTTTTGGTGTAAAAGAATTAATTGTTGTAACTCAAAGTTAAATTGATTCTATAGTGTACATCGGCCAAATACAATAAATCTCGGGGGAAGTAACTCTTACATGCAGTCGTTTGATACAACAATCCATATGTATTAAGATAATCTTTATAACTTTACCTTTTATATAACTGTTAACTGCTTTTATTGAAAAAAACATTGTATTCCCATTTTCGAGTGTCCTTAGTTATATAAATATATAATAAATCGTTTATTTTTCTCGATCATGTATGCAAAATTTCCAAAATGTTTACAAATGCTTTTATTTATGAATAACTAATTTTCAATTGTTTTTAACAATATTCCACCTCATAGTGGAGCCATGAAAATGTTCGGACGCATAAAATTTCCAACATGTAAATACGTGTTAATATTACTTTCCATGCTTCAATTCATGCAATAGGAAACACGTCTGAAGCATGTGGGAGAAATCACAAATTTGGCATCTTTTTTTTTCCTATTACAATTTTAAAGTTTTTGGTTTAATAAACGACCAACAGATTTCTATTAGGCAAATGATCAATTATTGCAACCCAAAGTTAAAGTGGTTTCCTTTGAGTTATCATATGTCAAATATAATTTCTCTCAGGGGAAGTTACTCTTGATGAAGTAGCTTGACAACAATCTCAATGCATTTTGGCGTCTCTCGCGGTTTTTGAGTTATTGATCAGCGAAGTCAAAATATGACAGCAGAACTAATCAACCTAGATTTCGTTTGAATTATACCAAGTGTAAAACTTTCTAAAGAAGGAGAGAGAGAGAGAAATAAACACACGATAAGCAGATTATCAGATTTTTTGTGTATAGATATCGTTAAAATATCAGACGTCCGGCACACTGTAAAACTGTCTTGCTTGTTCGTTGCGCTTTTTTCGCCAAAAAGTTCACATTATGGATCACGGCTCATATCTTACGATACCGTTGTACAGAAATCCCCCAGATTATACTTTTTTATAACAATTTACTGCTTTTATTGAAAGACATTGGCCCTGCAGATCCACATACGAGTGTTATCCAATAATATATATAATTTTATGATTTTTTTCTCGTTCTTGTATAAAAAAAGTTATGGTTTACTTTTTTCTTAAAATTCGAATACAATATGAATCTTTTTGACATTGGGTCAAATATAGTGAGAACGCTACTTTAAGGAAACGTACTTTATATGTATACATTCGATATCTAATATAATGGACTCGACACATTTTTTCTGAAAATAGTCTTATTATTTTTCTATCGATTTTCCACCCACCGGTGGAGTAAAAAAGTTTTAAGACAAATACCGAACTTCAAGGAAAATTCAAAAAGGCGGAAGTCCATAAACCTGACAAAATCAACGTGATGTTATTGACGTAAATGGTAATGTACCACTGATTGTTAATATACGTGATATTATAAATGTGGGATAAATCACAAATTTGGCATCTTTTCTTTTTTCCTGTAACCCTTTTAAGTTTTTGGTTAAATTAGTTACAAGCACAGTCTTTTTGAGACAAAAGTATTAATTATTGCAACTCAAATTTTAAGTAAGTATTCCCAAGTTTACATCGGTCAAAATATTATTCAGAATCACATGGGAGGTAACTCTTGTATGAAGTATTGAGGTTCTGGATGGGGGTCCCTTATTTCTGTATTCTTTAAATTTATAGGGCATTTTTCTTTATCTTTAAAAATAACGTTTATTCGGTAAAATTCTCATTAAAATGATTTTACTATTAAATTTTTATTTTTAATGAGATGATTTATCTTTATTCTGTACATCGTTCATTTCTGTAATCAGTATCATATTACCCGATTCTTTTATTCTCCACAATATTATTCTTCATACTTTTGCACCCCAGTATTCTCTATTTTTTATTTATTTTTTTTTTTTTGTTCTTTCTCATTTTTCTCTATTCATTATTTCATTGGTCATTATTCTCTATTCTGTAAATCTCATCCAGACCCTCATATGGCACTTAAATGTACAATATCACGATATTCCACCATACGGGCATTTATGGTAATTAGTCACCGACCATTCATCTTTCTTGTGGGAGGGGCATGGTCTTATTTAAAATAAATTGTTTGATTCTATATTTCTTGTAAACGAATAGTTTGAGTCGGAGAGAATAAAAAAACAAAAAACAAAAAACAAAAAAAAACAAAAAAAAACAATAGTTTGTTTCCATTAAAAAGTAGGGGAAAAGTAGATTCAACATTGAGTTTGGAAACAAAATCTTGTTCCTGTATGTTATTGAAGTTTAATCTGGTTTTATATTATATACTTTAAGGCTCCGTGTTGAAGACCGTACTTTGACCTATAATGGTTTACTTTTATAAATTTTGACTTGGATGAAGAGTTGTCTCATTGGCACTCATACCACATCTTCTTATATCTATTTAAGTAAAACAAACAAAATTGTTCGCCCCGAGAACAAACCCCTCCAAAAAAAGTTGAATGGTCGGTGCCTTAAATCAGTTAGCTCAACACGTGCTTACTGCTAGTTCGCGGCACCCACTCACCAAAAAGGTTCACATTACGGCTCACGGCTGACATTTTACGATACTACTGTACAGAAAACCCACAGACATTGGCACTGCAGATCGACATACTTTGAGTGTCAATCAAGTATATATATACTTTCGCGATTGATTTTTTCTCACACTTAAATGTTCAATATCACGATTTTCCACCATACGGGCATTTTTGGTAATTAGGCACCAACCGTAATCTTTCGTGTGGGATGGGCATGGTCTTCTTTCAATAAATTGTTTGATTCTATATTTCTTGTGAACAAGTAGTTTGAGTCGGAAGGAAATGAAAAAAAAAAATAGTTAAGTTTCATTTTTCATTAAGGGAAAAGTAGATTTAACATTGAGTTCGGAAAACAAATCTTGTTCCTGTATGTTACTGAAGTTTAATTTGTTTCTTTATATATAATTAAAGCAAAAAAAAAAAAAATTGTTCGTCCCGAGATCAACCCCTCCAAAAAAAGTTGAATGGTCGGTGCCTTAAATCAGTTAGCTCAACACGTGCTTACTGCTAGTTCGCGGCACCCACTCACCAAAAGGTTCACATTACGGCTCACGGCTGACATTTTACGATACTACTGTTCAGAAAGCACTGCAGATCGACATACTTTGAGTGTCATTCAATTATATATATACTTTTGCGATTGATTTTTTCTCACACTTAAATGTTCAATATCACGATTTTCCACCATACGGGCATTTTTGGTAATTAGGCACCAACCATTATCTTTCGTGTGGGATGGGCATGGTCTTCTTTCAATAAATTGTTTGATTCTATATTTCTTGTGAAGAAGTAGTTTGAGTCGGAAGGAAATGAAAAATAAAAATAGTTAAGTTTCATTTTCATTAAGGAAAAGTAGATTTAACATTGAGTTCGGAAAACAAATCTTGTTCCTGTATGTTACTGAAGTTTAATTTGTTACTTTATATATATTTAAAGCAAAAAAAAAAAAAAATTGTTCGTCCTGAGATCAACCCTTCCAAAAAAGTTGAATGGTCGGTGCCTTAAATCAGTTAGCTCAACACGTGCTTACTGCTAGTTCGCGGCACCCACTCACCAAAAAGGTTCACATTACGGCTCACGGCTGACATTTTACGATACTACTGTACAGAAAACCCACAGACATTGGCACTGCAGATCGACATACTTTGAGTGTCATTCAATTATATATATAATTTTGCGATTGATTTTTTCTCACACTTAAAAACGATATATATATTTTTTAACATGGAGTCAAATATAATGAGAACACTACTTCATGTAAACGTTCGATATCTTATACATAACATAAGGTTCGTTGGTAGAATAAATTTATAAAGTAGACTTATGAATTTCCATGCTTCAATTCATGCAGTGAAAAACACGTCTGAAACATGTGGGCGAAATCACATTTTTGCATCTTTTTTTCTCCTGTTAAAATTTTAAAGTTTTTCGTTTATTGAGCGACCGACAGAGCCCTTTTTAAGCAAAGACATTAATTGTTGCAAATCAAAGTTAAAGTGATTTCCTTTAAGTTAACATATGTCAAATATGATTTATTTTAGGGGAAATAACTCTTGCATGAAGAAGTTTAAACCAGCAATCTCAATGTACTATCACGGCTTTTAGACGTTATAAGAACTTTTCATCTGCGTCCAAATGTGTGAGGAGAAGTTATTGATCACCGAATGCACTTATTATCGGATTTTATGTGTATAGATATCGTTAAATATCAGACTAAAAGGCATTATCACTGCAGATCCACATACGAGTGTCATCTAATTATATATATAATTTTACGATTTTTTTTTTCTCGCTCTTGTATCAAAAAGTTCGGTTTAGTTTTTCTTAAAATGCAAATACGATATATATCTTAATAACATGGAGTCAAACAGAGTGAGAACGCTCCTTTATGTAAACATGCGATATTTGATAAAATGCGCTAGACCCATTATTTAAAAAAAAATGTCTCATTTCTACATGAATTTCCACCAATCGGTGGATTAAAAAAGACGAATACCGAACTTCAAGGCAAATTCGAAAAAGGCGGAAGTCCATAAAATCTGACAAAATCATCATGATTTGATTGGCTTAAATAGTAATGAACCACTGTTTGTTAATATTGATTTCATAAAAGTGGTATTAGTCACAAATTTGGCATCTTTTATTTTTCCTGTAACCCTTTTAAGTTTTTGGTTAAATAAATAACGAGCACAGTCTTTTAGAGATACAAGTAATAATTATTGCAACTATAATTTAAAGTAGTTATGTCTAAGTTTATATCGATCAAGATTTTATTCGGTATCACATGGGAGGTAACTCTTGCATGAAGATTTGAGGATCTCAATGGTGGTCCCTTACTGTATCTGTATTCTTTAAATTTTTAAGGCATTTTCTTGATATTAAAATTGAATAACGCTTATTCTGTAAAATTCTAATGAAAATGATATTACTATTACATTTTACGTAATGAGATGATTTCTTTATTCTGTACATCGTTCATTTCTGTAATCAGTATTGTACCCGATTTCTTTTATTTTCCACAATTATTTTTATATCTTAGCACCCCATTATTCTCTGTCCTTTTGTTCTCTCTCATTTTCTCTGTTCATTATTTCATTTGGTCATTATTCTCTATTCTGTAAACTGCATCCAGACCCTCATATCGGACTTAAATGTTCAATATCACGATTTTCCACCATACGGGCATTTTTGTAATTAGGCACCAACCATTCATCTTTCGTGTGGGATGGGCATGGTCTTCTTTCAATAAATTGTTTGATTCTATATTTCTTGTGAACAAGTAGTTTGAGTCGGAAGGGAAATGAAAAAAAAAATAGTTAGTTTTCATTTTTCATTAAGGGAAAAGTAGATTTAACATTGAGTTCGGAAAATAAATCTTGTTCCTGTATGTTACTGAAGTTTAATTTGTTTCTTTATATATATTTAAAGCAAAAAAAAAAATTGTTCGTCCTGAGATCAATCCTCCAAAAAAAATGTTGAATGGTCGGTGCCTTAAATCAGTGAGCTCAACACGTGCTTATTGCTAGCTCACGGCACCCACTCACCAAAAAGGTTCACATTACGGCTCACGGCTGATATTGTACGATACTATTGTACAGAAAACCCACAGACATTGGCACTGCAGATCGACATACTTTGAGTGTCATTCAATTATATATATACTTTTGCGATTGATTTTTTCTCACACTTAATAATGTTCGGTTTATTTTGAAATTCAAATACGATATATATCTTTTAACATGGAGTCAAATATAATGAGAAGACTACTTCATGTAAACGTTTGATATCTTATACATAACATAAGGTTTGTTAGTAGAATAAAATTTATAAAGTAGACTTCCATGCTTCAATTCATGCAGTGAAAACACGTCTGAAACATGTGGGCAAAATCATATTTTGCATCTTTTTTCTCCTGTTAAAATTTTAAAGTTTTCGTTTATTGAGCGACCGACAGAGCCCTTTTAAGCAAAGACATTAATTGTTGCAAATCAAAGTTAAAGTGATTTCCTTTAAGTTAACATATGTCAAATATGATTTATTTTAGGGGAAATAACTCTTGCATGAAGAAGTTTAAACCAGCAATCTCAATGTACTATCACGGCTTTTAGACGTTATAAGAACTTTTCATCTGCGTCCAAATGTGTGAGGAGAAGTTATTGATCACCGAATGCACTTATTATCGGATTTTATGTGTATAGATATCGTTAAATATCAGACTAAAAGGCATTATCACTGCAGATCCACATACGAGTGTCATCTAATTATATATATAATTTTACGATTTTTTTTTTCTCGCTCTTGTATCAAAAGGTTCGGTTTAGTTTTTCTTAAAATACAAATACGATATATATCTTAATAACATGGAGTCAAACAGAGTGAGAACGCTCCTTTATGTAAACATGCGATATTTGATAAAATGCGCTAGACCCATTATTTAAAAAAAAATGTCTCATTTCTACATGAATTTCCACCAATCGGTGGATTAAAAAAGACAAATACCGAACTTCAAGGCAAATTCGAAAAAGGCGGAAGTCCATAAAATCTGACAAAATCATCATGATTTGATTGGCTTAAATAGTAATGAACCACTGTTTGTTAATATTGATTTCATAAAAGTGGTAGAAGTCACAAATTTGGCATCTTTTATTTTTCCTTTAACCCTTTTAAGTTTTTGGTTAAATGAATAACGAGCACAGTCTTTTACAAGTAATAATTATTGCAACTATAATTTAAAGTAGTTATGTCTAAGTTTACATCGATCAAGATATTATTCAGTATCACATGGGAGGTAACTCTTGCATGAAGATTTGAGGATCTCAATGGTGGTCCCTTACCGTATCTGTATTCTTTAAATTTTAAGGCATTTTTCTTGATATTAAAATTAAATAACGCTTATTCTGTAAAATTCTAATGAAAATGATATTACTATTACATTTTTACGTAATGAGATGATTTCTTTATTCTGTACATCGTTCATTTCTGTAATCAGTATTGTACCCGATTTCTTTTATTTTCCACAATTACTTTTTATATTTTAGCACCCCATTATTCTCTGTCCTTTTTGTTCTCTCTCATTTTTCTCTGTTCATTATTTCATTTGGTCATTATTCTCTATTCTGTAAACTGCATCCAGACCCTCATATGGGACTTAAATGTTCAATATCACGATTTTCCACCGTAAGGGCATTTTTGTAATTAGGCACCAACCATTCATCTTTCGTGTGGGATGGGCATGGTCTTCTTTCAATAAATTGTTTGATTCTATATTTCTTGTGAACAAGTAGTTTGAGTCGGAAGGGAAATGAAAAAAATAGTTAGTTTTCATTTTTCATTAAGGGAAAAGTAGATTTAACATTGAGTTCGGAAAATAAATCTTGTTCCTGTATGTTACTGATGTATAATTTGTTTCTTTATATATATTTAAAGCAAAAAAAAAAAATGTTCGTCCCGAGATCAACCCCCTCCGAAAAAAGTTGAATGGTCGGTGCCAGCTAGCTCACGGCACCCACTCACCAAAAAGGTTCACATTACGGCTCACGGCTGATATTGTACGATACTATTGTACAGAAAACCCATAGACATAGGGCACTGCAGATGAACATACTTTGAGTGTCATTCAATTATATATATATACTTTTGCGATTGATTTTTTTCTCACACTAATCTTGTATAAAAATGTTCAGTTTATTTTGAAATTCAAATACGATATATATTTTTTTAACATGGAGTCAAATATAATGAGAACACTACTTTATGTAAACGTTCGGTACCTTAAACAATACGTTCGACTTTTCTTGCTGAAATAAAAATCAATCATTATTTGTGACATCAAATTTTCCACCTTTCGGTGGAGCAAAACATAAACATAAATACCGAACTCCAAGGCATATGGGTAGTCCATAAAACCTGACAAAAATAAGAATTGATCGGCCTAAAAGGTATTTACCCTATTGGATAAAATGAAGTCTACATGCTTCATATCATATTAGCAAGAAGGACGTCTGAAAATGTAGGAGAAATCACAAATTTGGCATCTTTTATTTTTCCTGTAACACTTATAGGTTTTTGATTAAATGATTAACAATCAGAGCCTTTTTGAGAAAAAAGCCATAACTAGTGCAACTTAAATTTAAAGTAATTATGCCTAAGTTTACATCGGTCAAAATATTATTCAATATCAAAAGGGAGGAAACTCTTGCGTCGAGTAGTTAATATAGGATCTAAATGTACAATATCACAATTTTCAACCTTACGGATATTTATGGCACTTAGACACCGACCATTCATCTTCGTGTCAGAGGAGGGAGGTTCTTTCAAATAAATTGTTTTGTTCTATATTTTTGTAAACAAATAGTTTGATTTGGTCGGAAGACAAATGAAAAAAAATATTAGTTTGTATTCTTGGAAAATAAGGGGACAGTAGATTCTATATTGAGTTTGAAAAAGAAGATCTTGTTCGTGTATGTTATTGAAGTATTTTTAAGTCGAAACAATTGTTTGTCTCGAGACCCACCCGCTCCAAAAAAGATGAATGGTCGGTGCCTTAAATCAGTGAGTTCAACACGTGCTTAAGCGAAAATCAGATATCAGGTACACCAGCTAATATCAGTTGTTTGTTAAAATAAAGATGAGAAGCACAAAAATTTAAAACCACTAAATTTAACAGAATAGCCTATTCTGGCTTGATTCAACTCTGCCAAAGGCAAAGGAGACGATATTTATATTTAATTGTTTAATTGTAATACGACCTAATTTGGGCACAAACACTTACCCTAGTATCCCAATATTTGACTTATTAAGTTTTGGAATAATTCATTCATTTGTCATTACCATTTGGCAAGTTATTTTTTCTACTTGTCTTGGCAGACGTCAGTACCTTATCACATGTGGAGCAGGGTCCGCTTACCCGTCTTTGTGCTCCTGGTGGTAATTTCCGCGTGTTTTTTTTTTGTGGAGTTCGTTTTGCTAAGTCTTGAGTTTTCTATGTTGTTTTTGTTTTAACTGTTGTGTTCCCCTCCCATGGTTTTGTCGGTCTCTCTTTGACTTATGATTTTTGATTGTATCTTTTGGTATCTGCAGCCTCTTTTTTATCGGAAAGGAATATACTAAGTATGTGGAGTACTAAACATAAAATTCAAGATTAAAATATAGAAAATGTTTTTGATGTCATGTCATTTCAGCAAACGCCTTTTAGGGGTACTTCACTTTATCTTTTCTCCACCTAAGCTATTCTAAATCAGTGTCAATCTATAGCTATTTATATAGGGTTTCTATAACTTGAGTATTGTTTGATTGCTGTTTAACGTTCATCAGAACGAAAAAAAAAAAAACTGAGTATAACTTGGGTACAGAAATAAGGCACCTTTGTATTCTTCAGACCGGCAGTAAAACCCTTGCATAAGTGGGGTGTCTGTTTGGCTGTGCAGGATGTATGAAGATAGAAACATATCAAAAGTACTAGTTTACATCTTCTAAGAACTCTTAACTGTTTCATCTTTTTATCTGCACACGTACTATGTTATATGTTTTGTTAGATGATTGTCAGTACAGTCTTGCGCAGAATCAAACTATTTTTTCTATATTTTTACATCTATCAAATCGGAGGAGCCTTTTATACAATACAGCTTACTAGCCATAGACTGTACGGGTTTCGATCATCGGAGAAGGCCGTACGGTGACCTACATTTATATAGCTGTGTATATCCTCGTCCTTTGCTCTCTGTTGGATAGTTGTATCCTTGGGAATCATACCACATCTCCCTTTTTAAATTGTGTTTTTCATGGAAACTTAAATTTTTTGACCGGATTCACTTTTGCAGGAACCATGCACCGTTGTTTCACTTATGCTTATGTGTTTTGAAAACAAATATGATAGGAGTATCACAGCTTCTATAATTGTATTCATAGATATAACCGTTATTATAGATAAGCAGAACAGGAAATTTAATGTATTGTTGGACTTTTCATAGATGATATATAGCGAAAGGGAAATTGTAGACTTGTTATCGAGATAGAGTTGTCGCTCTTATGTTGCATGTACAATTAATATGATTTAAATTAAAGTCGGTGCTAAACATTTAACTGCCTTCTCTGTTTGAGACATTTTGGTACCTTGTTTTTTTGCCAAACTTCTGATTTCAACTGTACCTAGAGAACTTTTTTTCTAGAATCACGTGACGTACCCATGCAACTGTACATGTTTAATGTTTTTGTGCCACGTTGTGTTTTTTATAGGATGTGTTGTGTAATATAGATATAAGAAGATGTGGTATGAGTGCCAATGAGACAACTCTCCATCCAAGTCAATTTCTACATGTAATCCATTATAGGTCAAAGTACGGTCTTCAACACGTAGCCTTGGCTCACATCGAACAGCAAGCTATAAAGGGCCCCAAAAATGACTTGTGTAAAACCATTCAAACAGGAAAACCAACGGTCTAATCTATATAAAAACGAGAAACACTTATGAACCACATCATCAAACGACAATCACTAAACATCAGGTTCCTGACTTAGGACAGGTGCAAACAAATGCAGCGGGTTTAAACGTTTTAATAGGCGCCAACCTTCACCCTAACCTGAAACAATATTGATCACAACATAGAAAGACACACTATAAAATATCAATTGAATATAACATGTATACGTTTAAAGTTCAAGTTTTATTTATGTGCCCCCTTTTTTTTTTCCTTTTACCCAGGAACGCCAAATTTGTGATTCCTTCCCTCGGTTTCTTTTACGAACTCGGATAAAAAGAAGTACATTTGAAATAGTAACCAAAACCATACGGGCAACCAAATAAGATGAAAATACAAATCACGCTGAATAAAAGTAGATGTGGGTGATACGCTAAAGAGACAGCAACCAACCAATACTTGATATCACAAAAAAAACATCTATAGAGGTCAACTTAAGATCTTCTATCAATTGTTTTCAAAACGAATATTGTCTTGGTTTATGCTGCTTTCTATCTTTTTGACTGTCCCCTTATATTGTCTTGGTTTATGCCACTTTCTATCTTTTTACTGTCCCCTTATATTGTCTTGGTTTATGCCACTTTCTATCTTTTTGACTGTCCCCTTATATTGTCTTGGTTTATGTCGCTTTCTATCTTTTTGACTGTCCCTTTATATTGTTTTGGTTTATGCCACTTTCTATCTTTTTGACTGTCCCCTTATATTGTCTTGAAACGGTGACTGATATGATTTTGCCATCAAAGGAGTAGTTCACAAAAATATAGTGCTAAAATCATAGAAGGTCTATGCAAACTACAATGTCTAAATACAATATGTCAATCCTTAATTCGTCGGGAGTCTAGACAAGAAGCAGCAAAGATTATTATATTAAAGAAGGTATATTTCATAAAGCATGGAAAACCGTAAGGATTGAGCATCGAGATCTCGATCATAATAAATTGTCTGACTGTCTTTTATTCAAAACACATTACACAATAATAAATATTTTTGCAACAATGGTAACCATGGAAAAATTCACAATTAAAATTATCAATATATAAGGTATAAGTCTTCAATAAGTGCTACATATATGATCCTTGAGCTGACTTCATTTTTTCAGTACTGGATTTAAGGCATACATTTATAAAAACGAATCGATCTGTTTCATTTTTTTTCTACAGGGCAGATTGTTTTCGTGAATTTATCAGAAAAATGTACATCGAACGTATGATACGCAGAGAATTGGTAAATTCTAAATTAGTGTTCTCAAATCACTTTAAATAGAAAATTAATTGATGTATTCCAAAATTTCAGCTTGAGATTGACTGTGGCTTTTCATCTAGAAGACCGTCTAAAATTCCTAAATTTATACTACATCTTGGCTGAAGCCCATCCTGTATATATTTTTGTCGTTAATTTTATCATGCTACTCGCTTCCTGCGAGAAAATAATACATGAAAATGTATAAGCAAATACGTCACTTTGCTTCTTCACAAAAAAAAAAAAAAAAAAAAAAACTTTCCGACTAAGATTGACCAAAAGTATACAGAACTGTACATGACTTACGACCAATCTCAGTCGTAAGTTTTTTTGTCAAACGACTCCTGTAGTGACTCTTTATTAAGGTCTTCCACTACGGTTTTTTAACGAACTTTGCTTCCGATGAGGGTCATGCACGGTCGGTACAAAACTACTTCTCTATTATTGGTCTGGTTGTCTACCACCATCTTGGATTGTAAAATAGCAGAACAAAATCGGTATAGTTCTTTTGGAAATATGACTAAAAGTTTAAGAGAAATGTGCAATTTATTTGAAAGACTTATACCTAAATGAAGAATATGATGTGTTTTTATCTTTTTCTTCATTATGGCTCCTTTTACAAATACAGAAGGACTTTTTGTTTGATAATCATCGGTCACAAATTTTCCAACGAAGCCAAATAAGGGGTATAACTCAGATAATTCATCTTTTATAAAGTCATGTACAGTAAATTTGCCGATTTTGGTTTTTTTTCTGTCCCATGACCCCATTTTTTATTTTCATTTTTTGAAGTCACACCATAAGAGATATTTCTTTTCATATTTTATTTACGATTTAGAATCATATATCGGTTAGTCGTTTCTCTCTATATAACCTGGTGCAAATATTTATTTTCTATTTAAAGTACCCGGTGCGTGGTTTTATTTTTCCTGAAAAGTATTGAAAAATGAAATTTTACGATTTTACACGAAACATGCAAATTTCAAACTTGTTTATCTCGAGAAAAAAAATTTGTTCTGATGGTATATTTGGTCATATTTCAATATTACATATACTGATTTTGGTCGAGTATTAAAAGTGAAACAATATCTTCATTGTGATTTATGCTTCATACTTCTTCATTCTTCTTCTTCTTTAAGTTTCTAGCGATCCTTCAATTATTGAAGATTATTCGCCGGGCGTCGACTATAAAATTTTATAATTTACATTGTAGAAAGAAAAATAAAAAGAAACAAAATCAAAAAATCAAAATAATGTATGTACATTTGAAAAATTTCATTTAGATAAAACTATTTACATTTGATAACAAAATAGTTAGGGATAGAAAATGGGGATGAGAGCAGATTCTGAGATCATACTCTTGAATCCCTGTACTGTATTGCATGATACTATTTGTTGTGGCAGATGATTCCAATCTATAACTGTTCGTGGATAAAATGAATATTTATAACTGCCTTTAGATGTTTGTCTTTGCCTAAATGAGTGTGGATTGCTTTCTCTAGTTCTATTGTCTAGTTCATTGTAGAACAAAACCAAATAGTGTAAATATTAGGGCTTTACCGAAGATATTTAACAGAAGTTATTTTTTTTATTTTTTTTTTTATTTCCAATTATGGGCCCCAAAGGGCATAAACATTACAACATCAATAATTTTCATAATACAATACAAACAATGATATAAAAAAATATTAATGGGAACTATTTAAGTTCTGAAAGAATATGTAGATACAGAATCTATAATATGTTGGTTTTTTAAATACTAATGCATTTTAATGCAAGTGTGGTTGATATAGATAACAAACAAGCAGCCCAAAAGAAAAAAGAAAATAGATATCCATATATGTATAGTGCACAATAAGTTGGATCAATTAAACATATAATAACTAGCCAAAAATAAAGTAGAAGTTAAGCATGTCCATGACTCATCCTGTGTCAGCAGCAAATAGGAAAGTATTATGGTTTCCCAAAGGCAGCTGACACCAGGGGCGATACCTTATGGACCATAGGCATGTAAAATGTGTAAATGTCTCTTTTCTACCTGTATCAAAAGCAAACAAGGAAGCATCATAGGTAACTTGAATGCAGTTGATACCAGGGACGATGCCTAAAGGATATAAGAGAACATTTGAATAAATAATTATCTTAACAATTAATTCTTTTTCTTTTAATCGGCTAGTATGTTTGTGATATTCAGATGAATATATTTTTCTATGTCCAAACAAATGTATATACACACATAGATTTCCTTTAACTAATCTTCACTAAGGAAGATGTTTGTATATAAAATTACATATTATTTTAAGTAAATCAACATTTTCTACACTAAATAACCATATAATTTTGTTTTGACTGCTCATATGATTAAAATAAGAATTATATTTTGCAATACTAGCTAACATACAATTTCTATCATCCTCAAATTTGTTGCAATCAAATAGAAAATGAGCCTCATCTAATTTACCAGTTCAGCTGTTCAATCGATCATCGCGGAAAATACGGAAATTTCTCAAGTTCGTTCCCATATAGTATTTGCTATTTATGTGTTTCCGTTTAAAATTATTTCCTAGTTCAAAGATAGAAAGAAAAATGTGAGATGTTCCCTCATTATATAGTGTAAAGCACCAAAGGAGTACATTAAGAATTACAGTAGGTAAGAAACATACATTATCTCGATACCCAAGTAGTCACCAGAAGAAGAAAACACGCGGACTTCAAACACTGCTGACAAAGAGGTCTAAAATCATCAAATTACAGAAAAAGTCGTTATTTGAAGGCCTGATTGTGAATTGTGATTTGAAGTTGTATGTCCTCAATCCTTGTGGTTTGGTTTCAATAGATAGTTTCAAATACATTTCTTGTAGTACCATAACTCTTTTTTTATATTTTATATTTGTATACATCATTTACATTTTGTAGACTTTCCCCAAATGAGTCACTATTGACATAAATGAGGATTCTTTTCTCGTGTTTAAAATTTTTTTTTTATTTTATACACATTTTATACTTCAAGTGGCACATATTCATGGAATGGAAAATGCAGCAAATTTGCTTAAAAATGAATAGCCCTAAGCAGTCTTCGTGCTCAACCACAGGCCTACCAGCCCAGGCTAGTAAAAATGCTGTCATACCTGTAAAAATCATCTCCACAGGGCAATAAAATTAGCTGCGAAAACATAGCTCTATTGTCCTTTGAATTTTTTTTGCTATAGATGGTCCGCAAATATCAAAATCATCAAAAGGACCTTAAGAGCTACGTACATTATGTATTCGCAGCTACAATAGAATCTAAGTTCTAACTAAAATTTTTGTAAAAATTCAGCTTCAGGCCTGTAGATTCAACAGTTTATTGTGAAGACTGGCCATAAGTCCCTTACTGATTTACTGAGAAGTTACAAGCCTATGAAAATTTGAAAAATCAACAATTTTCAAGGCTACAAACTTTTTTAAAAACCCCCCAAAAAATAGGGTTTCATGTACCATTTTCTACAAACTTGTGACATTTTACATGTTTTAAGTAATAAGACTAAGCTAAGAAAATTTTGTTTTTAGCACTATCAAATGATTGAGGGATTGTGACTCATTTGTGGAATAGTTCCCAATTTGGCGGGTTGTCCCTAATCTGTTGAAGTTGTTAGATTAGATAAATGGCAATTTATAAAAAGGATGGTTAGCATATATATATGCATGGTCATGGTGGTTAGCCATTTAAAATTAGTATGGTTAAATACTTAAAATAGTGATTCTACCTGAACAATGCTGAAGATAGGGGGAAAGTGATATTTAATTTTATAGTGATCAAATCTTAATTGGAAGTTGTGATAATCATGATAATATTAGGAAAATTTTGTCACTGATAAATAAAAACGAACAATGACAAAATGTTCAGGTTTTAATTAAATCTGTATTCATGGTATTTGGGTAAGTTGATGTTTAGTTTCTTAGAAATGTTATAAGAGGCAAATACCTTAAAGTTAAAGAATATACGTATACATGTAGTATAATGTGTTATTAAGTTTATTATGAGCTACATTTACATGTATGAACATCATGATCAAGTACTGTTAATTCAGAAATTATTGCGATGTTTTTATAAATGCAAAAAATGTGACTAGGTGAGTATCACAATAATAAGAAATCGCATTCTGAAATCTGATACACATATAGATCTGTCATGTCTATATGCAGCTTTCCTGAATTCACAATAGTTAATCTCACATTTTTGTCCATTTTAAAAATTGCAATAATTAACATTATAAATGCACACACGGTTTCTTGATTTACAGCAGTACATGTAAGTTCATTAATACATCATTCTGAGTTAAAATTTTGAAAAGAAAAAATGCTTTACCATGTTTACTGTGGGTTAGTTTCATTTACAGTCTTGTCATACAAAAGAACTTGAATTCAGTGTTAATTCATTCTTTTGATGTGTCATTTGGATGTAGGAGTGACATCCCTTTGAACTATGTTTCAATTCCCAAAAATCTCTTAAAATGGAGGAGTTTGTTGTCTTCCTTGAACAAGTTCATTATTTCTCTTCTACTGATATTTACATGTATGAGATTTCATTCTAAATAATGATAAAAATTGATGAATTTCAAAAGATTTTGTTATTCGTATTTTGTTTATAAAAGTCATTAATTCATGTAATTTATGTTTAGAAATTTATTTGTTTACTTTAAAATATCATTTCCCAAAATAAACATGATAAAGAACTTTTCATAATTTTATGTATAGTATTTAGCAAATACAAAAGTGTATGAATAGAATATGGGTTTTAATTAATACCTAATTAACATGATTAACAATAAATTTTCTAAAAGTATTAAAATATGTTTTAAATGTATGTATACATATTAGATAAGGCAATCTGACGCAATACTGCAAGGGTAGTCACCATTTTATTCAATCTACTTGTTCCATGTTGTACATTGTGCATCCAGCTAATATTATAGTTAAATTGTAAATATTATACATGTACATGTAGCTAAATTTTATGCAGATTGTAGATATATACATCATACATGTACATGCATCATCCCATGCTATAGCTACTTTTACCTGCTCACCAGTCTTATCACAAGAAAAGCCGAACCAATCCAAAATCAAAGTCAAACACACATATATATATATACAGATTTTTCTGCTGACAAATTTTGTCCGTCCCTCAGCGGGATTTGAACTCGCACCTTTGATACACTACAGCACCAATCACTTAGCCTCATGTCCAGCGCTCTTGACCACATCCACTATATAAAAATATAACTTCAATAGTCGTAGTGTTACCTTGTCACGGAAGGCGAATCTAGAGATAGACATAAGACGTGTGTTTGAAGCGTGTGTAGATGTTATATTATTATTTTATACACAATGTATTTTTTTATTTGTCAGCAATCTAACTCAACAATTTTTATATACCGTATGGGATAATGATTCAATTCATTATACAGTCACTGGAAATAAGTGATTATATATAATATATATATGTTACAACACAACTACTTATTTCTTCCAGAAACTTTAAAATTAATGTAGAAAGTTTTGGTGATAAATTCTGAATGAAACATACAATGTATGATTAACACAGATTTGAAAAAGGCTATATATACATGTACATGTATGATAGCAAACTTTGTTTATCTCCCCATGGTGATAAATTATGAAAAGGGCACTTACAGAATGATATTCATTGCAGAGCCGTATACACATTTTATACAATTTTCTTAGGACATATATATATGCAGCAAATACATGATATATGTACATGTGCAGTACTTGCAGTCTTTGAATTTGACAAGTAGTCTCACTCCTGAGATGGTAAAATGCTGGCCAGGTCTGTAAATTTTAAATTTCTATGATGTCAATCCTAATTGCATTTGAATTCTATTGGGAAAAAATCATTTTCTACATGTTCTAAGTGACTTGTGTCAGATATTTGGATTCACATAATTATAATTTCAAATTTTTATCAGTCAAATGATCTGGATAGACTCTTTTCAATCAAACTGTAAATTTAATAATTTTTAAACTAAATGTATCTCCATGATCTATAATGAAGCAAGTCAAATTTCTACAAGTGCATTTTTGTACTAGTTACATAATACATTTATGTAAATGATTTTGTACCTATCTTTCACTTGTTATTATATATTGTGCAAAGAAATAATTGACCGAGCAACCAGTGGCTCTTTTCACAAAAATCTTACAAGTAAAATATACATAGTATAAAAATAAGAAGATGTGGTATAATTGCCAATGAGCATGATGAGACAACTCTCCCAGAGACAAAATGACATAAAAAATTAACAACTATAGGTCACCGTACAGCCTTAAACAATGAGCAAAACCTTTACTGCATAGTCATGTGATTGTCAGCTATAAAAGGCCCCAAAATGACAAATGTAAAACATTTTAAAGGAGAAAACTAACAGCCTGATTTATGTAAATACAATGAACAAAATACAAATATGATATGCAACAACAAACAACAACCATTGAATTACAGGCACATACAGAATGTGGCGGGGTCCACCCTGTTAGCAGGCGCACAACCCTCCTAATCATATAAAATACTTATTTAAAAGTCTTTGTAAGTCTTATGAAGATTTCATATGAAAAATAGTCGAAGATTTTCTTCCCAAAATTTTTAGATGATTGACAAGTCACTGTTACTAAAAATAGAAAAAAGGGTTTCTGGGTGGTAATATGAGTTTTCCTTGCTTAATAAAATGAAACATATACAAATGGATGATACACATGATATAGGCATGATAGGGAAAGAAAAAAGGTATTGATTTGGGACAATATGTCAAAGGTCATGAAGGTCACTGCTACGGAATATAGTAAAATAAGTACTGATGGTACAAATGTACAAGTACAGTAGTATTTATTTAGCTTGTTTAATTGTTTCGATAAAAGGTTTAAATTCTATTTTAAAAATATCTGAGCAAACCATAAAAAAATGTTTGAGGCATGTTTTGACCTTTTATAACTTGAGAATTTGTTGGGTTTTAAAATCAATACATTTTTGTACTTGTATGATAAAGAAATATTCTTTTTCACCCTGTTTTAGGCTACATGTACATGTAAAAGTTATAGTTGGCATATACATGATATATGCACAAAAACATGTGATAGGTTTTACTTCATGTACATTTTGTACATTGTACATGTACAAAAAATAGTTTGAAATAACTTAATAAAAGGCTTTTATACTATAGTCATGTCCTCAGTGTACATGTACCTGTATGAAACGTAAGTGCTGGATACTGTTAATTCGGTAAACGGACAGAAAGTCACAAATTTGATAGGACAAAAAGTTTAAACCCGCTGCATTTGTTTGCACCTGTCCTAAGTCAGGAATCTGATGTTCAGTAGTTGTCGTTTGTTGATGTGGTTCATAAGTGTTTCTCGTTTCTCGTTTTTATATAGATTAGACCGTTGGTTTTCCTGTTTGAATGGTTTTACACTAGTAATTTTGGGGCCCTTATAGCTTACTGTTGTGTGAGCCTAGGCTCCGTGTTGAAGACCGTATAACTTTTGACCTGTAATGGTTTACATTTATAAATTTTGACTTGGATGGAGAGTTGTCTCATTGGCACTCATACCACATCTTCTTATATCTACAAATAATTTGTTTAGAATTGTCTGAATATATGTATGTAAGAGAAAGTTCTTGAAATAATTTCTTTTATTACATATATTCATTTTACAGTTAAGGAAATCGTTCATAAGCCTTGATAAGCATCGATAAATGAAGATTTATCAAATTTTAAACATTCAAAGGATATATTTCTTGACACCATGAAGCCATTTAAGTACCAAGACACTTCGACAAATTGTTTTCTTAACAATTATATGATAATTATTTTTTTTTCAAAATAAATTTTGTTTACAAAGTTGCTTCATATATAATAATTCAATAAAAATACAGTTCTTTTGTTTAAAAATAAGTGTTTTATTATTCAAAGAAAAATAATCTGAAAACTGAATTGTGACCTTTTGTCCGTGATCGACTTTTTGTCTGTGACTATTTGTCCTGTGACTTTCTGTCCTACATTCGTAAATTCAGAAATTATTGCGATTGTTAGACAATCAACACAAATCTGAGTTTAATTTTGCAATTTAAGGAAATGATGCATTTAAATACAAATAATGAATTTCCATATTAAATCTGAAAATGAAAAATTTGAAACTTGTTTTAAACATGACCAAATCATTGATAAATTTGATGTTGTGATATGTATCATTGGGCCACAGGAAGTCCTCAGGGCCATTAAGATATGTTTTTACAATAATTGTCATCAATAAATATGTCATATTTATACATCTCAAGGAGAAATGTTCAGGTTTGTTTATCTTTTAAATATTTATTAAACATTTTAAGATAAACAAATAGATACATGTACATCTATAGACATTTGTAGATGATAAATAGTAATATACATGTAATTTTTCTTCACTTTTACAATTAACATGTAGCTATAAATGTATATTACATTACATGTATGTTTCATAAGAATCTGTCCTTTTGATTACTGTAAATTCAGAAATTATTACAAGATTTTATTAATGTGAATAATGTAACTGAATGAGTATGGCAATAATAAGAACTCACATTCTGATATCAGATACATATATCTGTATGCAGATTTTCTGTAAATCTCTATAATTAACCTAGCTAGCTTTTTCATCCATTTCTCAAATATCGCAATAATAAATGCACGCAATAATTTCTGAATTTACATTTAGTTGAAAGCATTAGTGAGGCGTTCCAAAATGAAATTGTATTTCTCAATAAAATTCAACGTTTATTACTGTACCAGCTTCCCGTGATAACGTCTCTACAATGCATATAGGAAAGTAAGAAAACACAAAATGTGCTTCTGTCAACGCTTTTACATTCTGATAAAATTACAAAAAGAAGCATTCAATTCTAAAATGATAATTTTCAAAGGAAATTGAGAATTGTTGAAGGGGTTGGTCCAGTGGTTTCATTTAATGTATTAAAAAGGGGCTGCGGCACATAGAGAAAACAACTTCCTGCTTGGACTATGAAGTAGACTGGCACCATTTTGTATGACCATGATGACTGAAGACTTTATTACAAATACAAAAGATTGATACATTCAATATTCATAATAGACATTTTAAATATAGAATTATTAAAGAGATGATGTATAATTGCCAATGAAACAATTATCCACCAGAGTTCAAATAAAGTGGGTGTAAGTAATTAGAAGCATGTAAAAATTTGTTCATGTATTTATTAAAGGGGCCTTAAAGGATGGTTGAGTGGTCTAAGTAGTCTATTTATAGTATCACTATTATCCTGTCAACACTGGGTTTATGTGAGTTCAAATACACAACAGCCCTTGTGGATTTTGCCTTTTCCACCTGCCCACAGTGGACAGCCCACCTGTGCCCACTCTAGCTATATTCTCTTTTTTTTGTAAAAATATTGATTACAAATGCTTATCTGCTTTTTTCAATTGATTGTACTTGCAAGTCTTTTGATTCAACAAAATAAATTGCATGCCCAGGGCCAGGCAGAGTGGACAAGCTAGAAATTTTGCCCACCCGGTGCCCACTCCCACTGTGGGCAGGTGGACAAAGCAAAATCCACCTGAGCTGTAGTGTACCTCACAGACAGGTATGCTCGACTCCTATCTTAATTGACTAGTATTGCTAAGTTTTCCTACCCAAGGTGGGTAGTTCTCTCCGGGAACTCCAGCTTCCTCCACCAATAAAAAACTGACCGCCACAAATATCACAATAGTGCTGAATGTGGCGTTAAACACCAATCAATGAAATAAAATTTGGACTGCTTGCCATGGATGGTTATGGTCTAAGCATAGTCTACATCATGGACAGAAGTTAAATAATGCTCTGATGTTGAATGCCAGTCTAGGGAACTGGTTGGCCCTTTGACCGTGTTCATATGATACATTAAAAGAAACAAAAACTCTTTATTTCTAAGCTCTGCATTTGAAATTAAATATATAATGCATGATATAGCAAAAAACTTGAAAGAAATTGATTTAAATTTAGTTCGCTGCAAATTTTTAATAGAAATTAGGAATTCCATCTGATTCATGTAATTGTAGGAAAAAAATATATATTTATTCCCATAATTATGTAATTCATGAATGTAATCTGATTTTGTTTACATCATGGAAGCATCAGAAATCTGTCTGCTTTTGTAATTATGTAATGGCAGCATGCATAGATGCACTTTTCAGATCATCAGCCTTTGCTTAGACTGATGAAATGTAATTTAGATCTTGCCATTCGTGTGTTATGTGACATGCATATATACATGTACTGTCATCATAGTAATATATATTTTGGCTGTTTTTCATTTTCATGATATCAATGGATAAATTTTTTCACATAAGACTTAAATTCATGCGTCAAACTGTAACCTTCACATCAATATTGTTCCTTTCTACAAACTTCTGTGTGGGAAAATTATATGATTTTCTCACGTTTTACATAAATTAACTTTTTTAAGAAGTAAATAAAAATAACCCCTGTATGATCCTTTCCAACTTTACTGAAGATATCACTTGACATGTTGATACTGAAATTAAGTTGTTGACTTTTAAATAGATATAAGAAGATGTGGTATGAGTGCCAATGAGACAACTCTCCATCCAAGTCACAATTTGTAAAATTAAACCATTAATGGTCAAAGTATGGTCTTCAACACTAAGCCTTGGCTCACACTGAACAGCAAGCTATAAAGGGCCCCAAAAATGACTAGTATGAAACCAGCCTACCTTGGATGGAAAATTGTCTCATTGGCACTCATACCACATCTTCTTATATCTACAATGGGTTGATGACTTCTTAGCATCCAGTGGCAAATATTACAAGCAAAATCAGGTAAATAACATGTAAATGAGGTAGTTTTACCATGTTTTGGCAGAGGCTGTCTTTTGGTCATCTTCCTATTAATTAAGGGTCTCGATTTCTGATTAAACAATAGTACATGTGTATTCTTCTTTTGTTAATAAATCACCTTTATCAGGGTTCTTAATAAGGTGAGTCCATGAGTCCTGGACTCATGAAAATCTGTCTGGACTCATCATTTTCAAAACTGGTGAGTCCAAAAATGCATCAAGATTGTACAATGTTGTAGCAACTGAGAACACATATCATTTTAGAGCAAAAGTTTACAAATAATCTAAATTTGATGCCATTTCCTTGCTCTGTTCCATGGCCAAAAATGATGAGTCCCTGGACTTGCCTTCAAAAGTCCTTAGTGAGAACCCTGCTTTATGAGATGGCCATATTGAACAGAATATAAATTTTTTACCTACAAGTGTATGCAGATATTTACACAATCAGTCCATTTAATCAGTGCATACTATAGATGAAAAAATAAATATTTAGATTTCCAGATAGTGGAAGACTTTCATGTGAGAAATTTATCATTCAAAATTCCAATCAACAAAGTTTATAATTTTTCATTTCTGATAACTTTATTCCCTATCAAATCTTACCTGGCGATGAGGCAAATTGGAATTGAAATGTTTTTCTGAAATTGACGAGGTGTGAAATTTATTTGGATCAAGAACCTGAAATCTCGGTCGTATTATTTGTAGTTTGATCGTAAGATCTGTAGTGAGATTAAAAGTGCAATAGTTGAAATTAACTGAATATAAGAGGAATATAAGAGTTCTTTTAGTAAATTACAGTTACTTGTTGACTAGATTGCCCTCTGCCTTTTGGAAAAAAATCAAATACTACTCAACACAAAGAAGCATGTATAGCACTAGCAACCTCATTGACCTCAAATTAAATGGGTATTCACTATTGTTAATAGAACATGTAATGAAAGAGACGGAACAGAAATAAAAAAAAAGGGGGAGGGTATTCCAGATCAGTGAATTGGTGTGAAAAAGTGTGATTGCAAGCAATTTTCATGTACATGTAATATCAATGAAAAATGCAGAGCAATGTGTAAGAGGGATCGATTCACCTATATGTATAATCACGAACACTCATTGAGAAAAAATACTACAAAAAGTGATTTCTAACTAAAGTTAGTCACCTTGCATTTTGTATACATACATGTTCTGTTTTTTTGGTCATCACAATACATTTTTAATATAAAAACAAGGAAACATGGTATGATTGCCATTGAAACAACTATCCACTAGAGTTCAAGTGACATGGATATAAGCAATTATAGGTCACTGTATGGCCTTAAACAATGAGAAAAAGTCCATATCCTAAAGTCAGCTATAAAAGGTCCTGACATGAAGTTGTATTTGGCACACCAACTAAAAAACAAGAAATATTAGAAATACAATCATCCTTTTTAAGTTAAAGATTAGACTATCTGTCACCTGTTCTTCGTCTTTTTAAGATATACATTTGGTAATATAGATACAATGAATAAGCGTTGATTCTTGAAAAAGAAACCATGAGCACGGAAGGTCACGACAATGGTTTAAGTAGACATCTTTCATTTATTTTAAACTTTTTTTTTATAATGTACTTAAGAAAAGAGAATTTCTTCCACAATGTTCAATATTTTAGATCTTTATCATGTTTATGATCAGTATGGAATAAAACAATCAATTGCTGGCCTTCTTTTACTGTAGAGGTCCTAACCCTTATACAGTTATACTGAACTACGTTAAACCTAAACCACCGTACCCTAATCCATACCTAACCCTAACACTAGCCCTCACCATTAAACCTAAACCTTACCCTAATCCATACCTAACCCTAACACTAGCCCTCACCATTAAACCTAAACCTTACCCTAATCCATACCTAACCCTAACACTAGCCCTCACCATTAAACCTAAACCTTACCCTAATCCATACCTAACCCTAACACTAGCCCTCACCATTAAACCTAAACCTTACCCTAATCCATACCTAAACCTAACACTAGCCCTCACCATTAAACCTAAACCTTACCCTAATCCATACCTAAACCTAACACTAGCCCTCACCATTAAACCTAAACCTTACCCTAATCCATACCTAAACCTAACACTAGCCCTCACCATTAAACCTAAACCTTACCCTAATCCATACCTAACCCTAACACTAGCCCTCACCATTAAACCTAAACCTTTATACCCTAATCCATACCTAAACCTAACACTAGCCCTCACCATTAAACCTAAACCTTACCCTAATCCATACCTAACCCTAACACTAGCCCTCACCATTAAATCTAAACCTTTATACCCTAATCCATACCTAACCCTAACACTAGCCCTCACCATTAAACCTAAACCTTACCCTAGTCCTCACCATTAAACCTAAACCTTACCCTAATCCATACCTAACCCTAACACTAGCCCTCACCATTAAACCTAATCATAACCTAAGAACATCCCCCAAACCTAACCCTAATCCATACCTAACCCTAACACTAGCCCTCACCATTAAACCTAATCATAACCTAAGAACATCCCCCAAACCTAACCCTAATCCATACCTAACCCTAACACTAGCCCTCACCATTAAACCTAATCATAACCTAAGAACATCCCCCAAACCTAACCCTAATCCATACCTAACCCTAACACTAGCCCTCACCATTAAACCTAATCATAACCTAAGAACATCCCCCAAACCTAACCCTAATCCATACCTAACCCTAACACTAGCCCTCACCATTAAACCTAATCATAACCTAAGAACATCCCCCAAACCTAACCATACTATAAATGAAACCTAACTGTAATGTACATGAATATGTAAAGGGACCCCTAAAGAAAAAAAGAAGGCCCAATTAATTGTTGGGCGGAGGCTATTTTTAGACATGTATAACAATCTTTAGGAATATTTAAGACTTTTATGTTACAAATAAATAGCTATTTCCTTATATTTCTATGAATTTCCGTCCTGGTCTGAAAAGGTTTACATGTATATCTAAATTTACATATGCATTTTACAGGAAATGACCATATTTAAACACTTATCAGTCACTTATCACAATAATTTGTGTAACATTGGCTAATAAGTCATCTTTTGTTTTCTTTGGCGATAAAATGGAGACTTAATTTGTTTAACATGGATAATACAGGATATTAGTTGATAAAATCGGGGCGTTTATTGATCTTTATATGTAATAAATATGTTTTGAAAAAAAAAAAGGATAAAAAGTTTACAATGAAAGGAACAAAGGTTAAATCGAAAGAAAAGAAATCTGTTTCTGAAAGGTGAGTTTTTTCATGTCTTTCTAGAATGGGTGATGGAAGGAAACAGAGAACAATGGAGCAGATCTAGGATTTTTAATTGGGGGCGTAGTTTCCAAAACTAGATTCACTACCAAAAATGTTTTGGACAGATTTTATGCTATAAAAGATACATTTTCAAATCAAAGAGGCCCCCTCCCCTTGAATCCAGCACTAGAGAAAGTATCTGAACCATAATTATATGTAAAAATATAGATCTAGAGGATTCCCCATGATAAATGGTTATCCTTTGTAAGAACACTTGCAACAACTCTTTGAGGGGTTTGTAGATGGACATTGTTGCAAAGCTAAATTTCTGTCCCTTTCTTATACATGTTAAATATATATATTCTCATTTTCCTGAGGTTTTCTAAATTTCCCTTCGTATCAGGATCGCCCCCTATTGCAGGACCTACATATACCTTTTGTATATATATTAACTTGATCTCATCCTGAACATGCATGAGTATTTGCCACTGAACGTTAAGCAAACATCAATTAATCTATATTTCAAAATGTAATGTTTGGTTTTTCAATATCCTTTATACATTACTTTGACATATATATACATCTTGAAGTGATAAGAATTTCTCAAGGTTTTTTTGGTAAGATCTTTCTGGGAAAATCCTGTTAGATAATTAACCAACTATATTTAAATTTCATTCATTAATAAGCAAAAAGTTTATGTTAATGTCAACGTTAACCATAGACCTCTTAATAAATTATCGTGCGAAATTTAAACAAATGAATATGGAGTTTTTATGTTATAGTGATATTACTATTGATAAAAAAATCAATTAAATGGATTGATAATAATAATTTTGGATGATGAAGATGATGGATGACCGCTTAACGTCCAGCTTCAAATTAATATGCATATTCAGGATTAGAACATGTTAATTTAATATGAATATTAACCCTGCTTTGAACTAGACCGACACGCTGAGTCAGATTTTTTAAAATGCTAGTTCACAAGGTAACAGTCCACATGAAGACATGTCACCTTACCCGGACACATAATTCTGACTCCAAGCCGACGAGTCTTTGCTCTTCCTTTATGCCGCTTGCTTAGCGGAGAAGCAGCAAATACCAATTTTAAAGTCTTCGGTTTGACAGGCTGGAGTTCAAACCCACAACCTCCCACACTCGAGGGGAACACGCTACCACAAGCCACTGAGGCGGTAGATATACATGATATAGATCTGGAGAGTATAGGTCTGGAGAGAAATGGTACTCTTACTTAGTATGCTTTGTACATATAGAATTATGGCATTTTTGTTTTTTAAATTGACTTTATCAGCAAGAATATTAACCAAGCCTGCTAGGGCGAGCTGATATTCGAGCTGATGAAGTCAGTAGAGTTGTTCGGTTGTATGAATGAAGGCCCTTGCATTTCCGTGATAAATTGATGCGGATGGTTATGAACTTACTGCACTGATACGTGATGTCATTGCCTAATATTTTCGAATATCATTATTCCTGTCCATGATCTGAAAAAATACTAGGCAGTAGGATCATTCAAAAATGTACAAATTGCCGATAAATGTAGATTATGTTTAGAGAAAATAGCTGTGTATGAATATGCCTGGTATTAAAATGCAAAATTCAGATGTAGTTCTGCACCTCTAAAAATAGAAACTGGCATGGGCATTGTTGTTGAGAATAGATTGTGTTTTAAACAAAGGAATTTATCTCCCTCATTCAAAGCACTGATTCCTGGTCAGGTTTTTGGCTAATACTTTAGGTTCATTTGGTTGATCAGCTCTTCAACGATGTATTAGGTTTTGGATTTTCTAATATTTTGGATTCGAGCATTCACTGAAGAGACATTAATTGTCAAAATGCACATCTGGTGCAGTAAAATAGGTACCATTTATATTATTTTAGTATATTTCATGAGTTTGACTTTGATAAATTATTTGTCTTGTCTTAATGTCACTTCTTTTTATGCTTCCCCCCGTAGCGGAGGGGGCATTAAGTTTTACCCTTGTCTGTCTGTATGTCCGTCCGTCTGTCCGTACGTCCCAAAATTGGTTTCCGTTCTCTAACTTTAGTTTTCCTCAACCAAATGTTATGAAACTTATCCACAATGCTTATTACCACAAAACACAGATCGAGTTTGAATTTTGGTGGCATCACTTTTACTGTTTGAGAGTTATGCCCCTTTACAAATGGAAAAATTGCTGAATTTTTCGTTTCCGTTCTCTAACTTTATTTTGCCTCAACCAAATGTTATGAAACTTATGCACAATGCTAATTACCACAAAGCACAGATAAAGATTGAATTTTGGTGGCGTCACTTCTACTTTTTAGAGTTATGCCCCTTTAAAAATGGAAAAATTGCTGAATTTTTACACGACCGCAAAAATTATTTTGGATCCTATAATGGTATGATGTCGTCGTCTGTGTCATTCATTTTTCTAGTTTCAGGATAATAACTTGTGTATAAGTATTTTGATTGCTCTGAAATTGTACCACAATGTTTAATACCACAAGTAGAAGGTTGGGATTCATTTTGGGGGTTATGGTGCCAACAGTTTAGGAATTAAGGGCCAAAAAGGTGCCAAAAACAAGCATTTTTGTAGTTTCATGACAATAACTTGTGTGTGAGTGTATGGATCTCTCTGACATTGTACCACAAGGTTCCATATCACAAAGGGAAGTCTGGGATTCAGTTTGGGGGTAATTGTCCCATACATGCAGGAATGAGGGGCCAAAAAAGGGCCAAAAGCAAGCATTTTTCTAGTTTCCAGACAATAACTTGTGTTTAAGTGAATGGATCTCTCTGAAATTGTACAACAAGGTTCAATACTACAAAGGAAAGGCTGGGATTGAGTTTGGAGGTATTTGCTCCAAGGAGGATTTCAAAAATGGTGGGGGGTTCCAATTTTTTTACGGACTTCATATTTTGTTCTCAAAATTTTTACAAATTTCAAATTTTTGAAAAGTTTCAAGAAGAAAGAAGAAACCTTAAATTGCACAGTATTTGCGCAATAGATTTGTAAGATCTTTGACCACATTTATTTTTGTGTCAGAAACCTATATTGTGTCAAAAATTAGATCACAATCCAAATTCAGACAGTATCAAGCTTGAATATTGTGTCCAAATTTGCCCCAACTGTTCAGGGTTTGACCTCTGCAGTCGTATCAGGCTGCACTCAGCGAAGCATTTTATTCGTTTCTGTTCTAGCTCGATCTCTAATTTAAGTTTACATCAACTAAATGTTATGATTCTTATTACCACAAAACTCTGATCAAGTTCAAATTTGGGTAGTGTCACTTTTACAGTTCTTGAGTTATGGTTTTTTAATAGGCTGAACTGTTAGAAATAAACTGATATGTATATATGTATATGTAAACTTGTTAAATTAGAATTTCATGCTAAAAGTACAGTAAACTAACCCAACCCCTTCCTACTAAAAAAAAATCTATTTTGTTTTCTTCTTCTAAAACCGTAGAATCCGTGAAAATCAAAGTTTTAGGTGTTTTTATAATCTTTTTAAAATCACCATTTAAAAATAAAATAAAATACAAGTATAGTAAATTTGAACAGATTAATGTGTCACAATATAGATAATAATTTTCCTTGATTTATATGCCAGATTTATAATTTAGAAGTTTTAGATATATTGCCAAAATTATAAATCTTATGCTTATATATTAGCAGGTGTTAAAAGAGATTACAGGTGGGAAAAGTAATTAACAGATATACTTTCTAATTAGCCGCCCACAGAGAGATCAACTTAACAGTAAATACTACATGTGTTATGTAATTTTCATATTTTCAGTGTCAAGGTCATTGATTATAACTATGTCGATAACATATTTGTGAAAGGTGCTTTAGAAATCTTAAGAAAGCTTGCCAAGGATTCTTAATGATATATTTGGCAGAGTTGAAGAATTAGTTTGGCAGATTGAAATCTACATTTGATTGACAGTATGAATGAAATAGTAAATCTGAAATGAACAACTCATTTTTTGTTGTTGATGTATCTGTGAGAATTTTGTTGTACGAATTTCAGACAAATTATGTCATTATATATATATATATAACTATTAAACTAAATTTATAGTGATGACATTCTTAAAGAAATTCTCAGAATATAAAGGAGGGTTCCTGACTTAAATTGGGACAGGCACATGAATATGTGTAGCAGATACATGTAAACTAAGTTTTGAAGCACCCACTCAATCCTTCTACTTTTTAATCTCAATTAGTGGAACAACTAAAGGTACTTAGAAGAATGTTATATAAAAAGCAGTTACGTGTATCACAGCTACTGATTAAAAAAATCTTTAAAAACTTTATAACGTAAATGTACTTAATGTCAACCACAAATAAACAAATATTATGAATTTCATTCTGCTGAAATAAAAAAAACATATTGTCATAGATTTAATATCTGTCAGGGCCTTTTAGTATCATGGTAACTTCAATGTGATGCTATATTTCTAGAATGTGATGCTATTTGAAATTAATTTCTTATAGATTGCATTATGGATGTGATGTTATCATTTCTAGAAACAAGATGGTATTTCATAATTTCCTGTTTACCAGGATGCTATATGAAATTTGTAGGGAGAACATTGAGATTAGATACACACTTATATGGTAGAAGTGGAAAAGTCACTTGTGAGGGGTGGGAGAACCATATTTGGGATGTCAGGATTGAGCCTTCACTTTGCGGGAATCGGGATTTACACTTTTCGGATCTGGGAAAGAATGCTTTATTTTATTGGGAATTCAGGATTCAGTGTTTATTATTCCAGGAATTTGGGATGATGCATCCTAACCCCACCCCATTTCACCTACCGCACTTTTTTCATAAATAATACTTCCATAAACAGTGTGAAATAACACTAGTACTTTTAATTTAAAATTTCAAACTGGATCATATTTTCACAATAAAATCTGTATATCTGTATATGCTTGTTATACGTGTACAATTCGCTGTTTCAGATTCTAATGCATTCTGGGTAATATTTTCAAAAGCGTACACCAAAACCCTGTGATTGGCTTACAACATCCAAAACAATTGAAATTCAACCAATTAAGTGACGTTATTTTCAATTTGGGGTACGAACAATGAGATTACCCATGGTCCTTTAGATTCTGAAATGGCGAATTGTATTATCATGATTATAGTTTTGACTATTTGTAATGCTCTATATCCCTGTTTTTAATATATCTGAGATTACTGTAGCATAGTTTCAGTGTTACGTATTAAGTTTTATATGCAAAATTTTATGTTTTTGCAATTGGGAAATTAAAAAATTCACCAGCAAGTATGATTTTACTTGGATGAATCATATTTGTACTGCATATATGTATACATGATATGAAACTTGACAGATTATAGCATGTGGGCTGAAATGGAAGTACATATATATACGATGTATACCAGTTAAAAGTTTTATGTGGGTCTGATATTTTTTTTATAGTTTGTGTTCTTGAAATATTGACAAGAAGGAAATAGGGGTTAAGAGGACACTTGAAATTGTTAAAACAGTTAAAGTATCTCATGTTTTCACAAATTGTTTTAAGTGGAAAGTCCAAAAGTTGATGAGAAAATAAGCATGATAAGCAACTTAGAGCCATTTTTTCATCATTGTATTTGGAAATTGTAAAAGAGAGGATGTTTTATCTTCAAGTTTTAGTTTTTCATGACAACAGAAGTAATTAAAATAATGAAAACAACACTTTATAAATTTCATGCGTCCTAGGTTATTTTCGGGATTTACCTTTATCAGGAACACTCATAGCAGAATATTTGAAAGCCAAAGAAGTATATTAGAACTAAAACAGTTGGCGAGCTATATGACTTAAAAGGACCTAAAAAAAATTCCTTTTTTTCTTCAGTTTGAAGCCATCTGAAGATAACACCATGAAGGAAGACAACAGCATAACTACAAATAATTATATTTTTCTTTTTTCTTTCAGTTTGAAGCCATCTGAAGATGACACCATGAACGAAGATGAAGGACAGGAATGGCTGTATGATTTATTGACAGAGGTCCAGTTGAACCAGTTCTATACCAAACTTAGAGATGACCTACAGGTCACCAGGTAAAGTCACATGGCTAACATGTCTCATGACCTTTAAGGTTTATTGATAGAGGTCCATTTGAACCAGTTATATACCCAAACTTAGAGATGTCAATACATTAGGTCACCACATAAAGTCACATGGTCTACAGGTCATATAACTTTTGAGTTTATGACTTTCTGACATAGGTCCAGTTAAACCAGTTCTATAACAAACTTAGAGATGATCTACAGGTCACTAGGTAAAGTCACATGGTCTACAGGTCCCATGACCTTTTAGTTTACACGTATGACTTTCTAACAAAGGTCCAGTACAACCATAACAACCACTTCTGGACCAATATGACCTTCATTAAAAAGGTCAAGTTTAAGTCTCAAGCTTAGAGATGATCTACAGGTCACCATATTAATTGGACAATCTATAGGTCACATGACCTCTATGACTTGGATGACTAAGGTCCAAGTTAAACAGTTCTGTTCACCACATAAACTGTCATTTAAACTTTATGTAGGAGTCTACTCTTTGAAAGAGTTTTTCTTTGATTTCTATGATAAGTTAAGAGACCCATAGTCACCACTGTAATACTCCAATGACAAAATCCCTAAGGGTGACTGGACAATAGAAATATGGTCACTTTGGTCTTCTTTCAACCAGCAGTAAAACCCTTGCCAAATTGGGGCTTCTGTTTGGCAGTGCAGATGTACAAGTATACAGCCTTGTTCAGTCAGAATGGGGACGTTAAATCCGAGGCCTCGTGTAAGGAGAGCGCAATGCCTTCTGCACGTTAAGAACTAACAGCTCTTTGAAGGGTCTGTAGGTGGCCTGTTGCAAGGCCAAATTTCATTTCCAATCCAATATTCCCTCATTTTCCAGTGGCAGTCTAAATCTCACTGACCATCACCCTGGACTGCCCCTTTTACGGGACCTACCTATTGTTTTTATTGTTAATTTGTTCTCGTCCTGAAAATGCATGAAATATTTGCCACTGGACTTTAAGCAGCTCATAATCAATCAAACACAAAAGTTACATGATCTTTTGCTAATTTGGTAATGTGGCTAACAGCATCAAGACCTTGATGGAAATATTTTAAACATTGTACATCTATACATATGACCTTTAAGTCTTTAGGTGAGAAAACATATCTAGATGACCCTACATGCCCTAGCCTATAGCAATTTGTCATATTTGACATGTGATCAAATGATAAAGATGTCAATATCAAATATGTTGTTCACATGTTCTGTGAAATCTACTGTGGATCTGTTTCCAGTTATTTTTAACTTTGAAGCTTTATTTTCCAATTAAATTGCTTGTTACCATTAGTTTTTACAGAAACATACATTGATGTAAATATTTAAGAAATAATATATATAGTAGTATCTACATCTAGGCATTTCTAAATTAAAGTTGACCACTGGTCAAGCTCAATTTGAAAAACAAACACTCTATAACTTTCTTAAAATTCAAATGTCTTAACAGTTTTGACAATAAACTTTTAGTTTTAGTTTTCTATTGGCCTGTTGAGATGATTTTCACAGGCCCAAAAGCAATTTCACAAGCCTGGGCTCTTAGGCCTGTGGTTAAGTGTGATTGATTGATTGATTGGTGTTTTAAGCCACTTTCAACACTATTGTGCTATTTCGTGGCGGTTAGTTAATATTGATGGAGGAAGCCGGAGTGCCCGGAGAGGACCACCGACCTTTTGTAGGAAAACTGACAATCTTAGTCAAGTGCGGGATTCGAACTCACAATCCTGTGTTGACTGGCTAGTGATTCAGTAGTTTGACTACTTAGACCACTCGCCCACAGAGGCCCCTGGTTAAGTGTGAAGAATGTCTAAATGCTATATGGGCTATATGGCTGAGTCGACTTTGAGGATGTGAAGTGTGTTTGACTAAGATTGAGGGTGTGAGGTGTGTTTGACTCAGATTGAGGATATGAGGTGTGTTTGACTCATATTGAGGATGTGAGGTGTGTTTGACTAAGATTGAGGATGTATGGTGTGTTTGACTTAGATATTAATGGACAAGGATCCAAGTTTTCCTGCTGAAGGTCAGTGGTTCTCTCCAAGCACTCTATATTCCTCCACTAATAAAAGAACTAGCTGCCATAATATAGCCAAGGTTGCTGAAAGTTAAACTAAACAAACAATAAATTCTTAGATGATGTATGATATAAACCAGGGATGAAGTAAGATGCAATGATTTTTTTTTTTGTATACATGTTTAATATATATTTTTGACATCACTTTTTTTAGTCAACTTTTACAATCATCTCTGTATTCTAATGTACATAATTCAACCCAATAACCGATATGTTATCACATTTTCTTGCTCTGTGATATACATGTATACAGAAATTAAACCAATTAAAACATTTGTTCCTTTTCTCAACAATGTCAATGCACTGACATAGACATGATAGATATGTCCATCAATTGCACAAAAAATTAAAATGACATAATCTTCAACCAAATACTTTGATATAATGATAACTATTCATGGTATCAGGCATAGCGCAGACTGTACAAGAAACCAAGTTAATCATATTCTATGATTGAATGGCAGGGTTAGATCCCAGATTTTTGAAAAGGGGGGCTTAATTCAAGATATACATATATATACCCCAGAGAGGATCTCGGTGAAATTTTTTTTTGAAATTTTTATGCCAAAAAAAAATCATTTAAATCACGAGAAACATCATAGATGATGTTTTTGGCGATAAAATCTTAAAGGGGAGGCATACACCCTCTGCCCCCGTGGATTCAACCCTGAATGGTGAAAAGCACAACTTAAGTTGTCAATAATCTGATATTATATGGTGATCAGTAAAAGAATTTTCAATGCTATTCTCAAACCTAGTTTAAGAACTATTCCTGTATCATATCACCAATTTGAGACATCGAAACTTTTTTTTACTTCCGAATATTTTATATATTTTATTTATACCAGAAATAGAAAATAAAAGAAGTTAAGAGCATGTTGACACTTTCTTTTTACTTCCGAATATTTAATTCAAACCAGATATTAATATTATCATCAATCATATAAAGCAATAATTATAACATTAAAACATGCTCTGAACTTCTTTTTTCTTTTTTTTTCTCTAGTTAATGATATATGATTATAGCATTGAAGAAACCAATACATGATTTATTCATGTATGAAATGTCTATTTCATGATAAATGTATATTATCGGAGAAATCTTTCACAAAATCTTGTCATATAAGTCGGGTTTACAACTACAGGTTTAAAGAGAGAATTTTAACCACTAAAGGTTCACATCTGTGTTGTCTATATATAAAGGATATAGTATCATGTACATGCCCCCTGCATTTGTGGTTTTCAGATATCTCATTACGATTATTTGTAGTCTTAAATTGCAGTTTATGTATTGAATGACTGTTAATCAAATTTAACCACAGGTAATTGATTCTGTATGGAGTCAGGCAGATATAATGTAAGCTTTGGCTTTTTCCTTCCATCCTCTAACTAAATGAACTTTTAATTAAGTCGAAAAGCATGCCGACCCCATTTTTAGACATTAAGTTGCGGTTGGAATATCTATATGATGCCATAATGCACTTGAAAAGTTAGTTCATCTGTGTTACAGATTCTCTGCTCCAGGCCCTTTTACAGTTCAATTTTTCTTGTTCGAATATAAGAATGAGGAGATGGTACGATTGCCAATAAGACTATTTATCAGCTGGCACCAAAGCACGAGGATGTAAGCAAGTATAGTGCACTGTACGGCTTCCAAAAATGAGCAAAACCCATACCATACCTCAACCATTTTTCGATTCAGTTTTACGTAAAGATTGGATTTGACAGTTGTTTGTTATATACATGTAAGCTGTATGTATATTATATATAATGTCCATTGTACATCTTGGTACAGGGAAGTTCACACATGTTTTCGGTTTTCACATGGTTTAGTTGTGTTTAAACAGGTTTCACCGTTCTTAATAAAAGACTCTATGTTGACAAATGGGAATTTGTAAATCCTCGAAAACAGCAGCACAGAATCCCTATATATTTTTAATGCCTCTGCTGAGGCAATTTGGGCATTAAGTGTTACCCTTGACCATCCCTCTGTCTGTCTGTCTGTCTGTCTGTCTTTCTGTCCTTTTTTCGTTTCTGCACTCTAACTTAAGTTTGCCTCATCCAAATTTTATGAAACTGATACACAATGCTAAGGATCAAAACTTGCAGACAGAGGTCGAATTTGGGCAGCGAGTCACTAACCGTTCTAGAGTTATGCCCCTTCTTGACTTGGAAAATTGCAAAGCTTGAGTTAGGGAATTTGTGTTGTCGAACACATTCTTCTTTTATTTGGAATTTCTACTTTTATTTTTATGTGATAATAGGAGACACAATGATCATCTTTTTTAGAAGGCTCACACATTTGTCCTTCATTTTAAAGTTCCGCTAATATTAAGAAAATCAGGGCTAAGGTTTTACTTATTATTCATAAGGTTTCAAGACCTCATGGTGACAAAAAGTTGGGTATTTTTTATAAATGGTTCTTACATTATTTTATGGTTGTTTCATTGATTCGGCACATCTATCTGCCTCTGCGTCATATTATATCATGCTCATGTCGTAATAAACATAAATTTGAGAAAAGTTTGATCTGTTAAATGTTTTTATCTCTGCCTTTTCCTGTTACTATAAATTATGATATAATTATCTCAATCATCAAGTGGTATTTAATTGACTAGTATATATATATATACAAAAAGTTGTTGATCTTTAAATGGTGTATTCAGAATAATGTTCAATTAAGTAATTTCTAAATTTGAATGTCATTGCATGAGGTGACAAATTTTGTGAGGGTCTTAATGGTCTTAGTTTATCAACCATCAAGTGCCTCCTTTTTCTCCAGCTGTTTGCATTAAATGAGCCTGAAAATTTATCATCATTTATTACATAGTATTTATAAGCTACTGTTAGCATCAAATGAAGAAAAATGGAAATCATTATAAAAATTTACCGTTAATTGTGTGCGGTTCCCTTCACACCATCTTTTATTTTACATGATTTTGATTGAAGATGAAAGATTGCAAATTTGCTCTTTTACCGAAACCACAAAACAAAATATATATAAACTAATTATGATGAGACCAAATTAAATGTGATAGATTAAAATTTTGACTTTATGCAAAAAATCTAAAAAAATTCAATATAAAAAAAAAGGGAAAAAATGAAAATATTCAATTTTTTACATTTGACTTCCTGCACATATTCAAATTACAAATTATATAACAGATTGTAATGAACAAAGCGACTTTGTAACGGTGAAGGATAGGTTTGTGTTTTGTATACATCTGGTAGGATAATGTGGGTGTTTTGTCGTCCTAGATAAAATCTGTAAATGGCTATAAGTAGGATTAAATATATAGTAAAGATCTGTAGTTTAGATATATATAATTTGTACAACTGGGTGATTGCATGTTAGGAAATTTATAAGTCATATTGGTAAAAATAGGAATAGGATATATTAACATGATAACTGCAGAAAAGCCGCAGTGAGTAATTATATCTTGTTTATTTATTTATTTCGGAAAACTCGTGTGGATTTGTTATTTTTGTAGCGTACTAATTTTTATAGATATAATAGTTATAGATGTACAATGGCAATACTGTCATACTGTATAAATTTCTATAATTGGTTGCATGTATGCATAGTTTGTCAAAACAAAGAAATCACATTTTCATGGAAATATTATTATTTTGTTATTTTTGAAGCATACTAATTTTCACAGATATTATAGTTATAGATTTACAATGCATGCATAAAGTGTACAACAAAATATGAATTTCTATAATTGGGCTTGCATGCATAATTTGTCAAAACAAAGAAATCAGGTTTTGAGGGAAATATTATTTTGTTATTTTTGTAGCATACTAATTTTCACAGATATTATAGTTTATATAGATTTACAATGCATGCATGAAAGTGTACAACGAAATATGAATTTCTTTAATTGGCTTGCATGCATAATTTGTCAAAATTAAGAAATCATGTTTTCCAATGTTTTCATGGAAATAAATTTTTCCTCTATTAATGAAAATGGAAAATAATAGAATCTGTAGATTTGTGGTCAACATATTTAAATGTATTTTTAATGTTCACTTAGCACTTAGTCTAATGAACGTGTGCAGTTAACATTGCACATTTTCAATGATGCAAGATTGATTAATGCTGTGTCGTTATTGTAGTGGGAGATATTCTCTAGAAAAGATTAATGTGATGTCAATTTCTGCAGTATTCATCATGTCACATTCTTCTTACTAAAAAACATGACATTAAATTTCCCAATTTATAAGGTAATTGATTTTTCAGGTGGGTTTGATCGACCTATTCATATCCTCTCTGTTATGTTTGTTTTTATTGTATACTCAACATACCATCTTATTGAACCCAGTCCCCTATATGTTTTGTTGATCTTAAATATTGTAAATTCAGAAATTATTGTGTGAATTTATTATTGCGATTTTGGAAGAATGAACAAAAATGCTAGATTAATTATTGCGATTTCAGGAAAGGTGAATATATATATATACATGTATGTATCAGATATCAGAATGTGAGTTCTTATTGTTACGATACTCACCAAGCTGCATTATTCACATTGATAAAAACATTGCAATAATTTCTGAATTTACAGTAATAGAAACAGAATTCTTTTCATGAAAATGAATTTTCTACTTTGACTATGATTTTATACCTCTATTTTTTCACTATAAATAGTTTTGGTTATATATATAACTTTATTCATACATGTGCAGCTCAATTCTCTTTTCACATTGTGAAGACAGATTGACTATTTTCACTATTTCAAGATCGACAGATTAAACATTTTGACTATGTCAAGACAGATTAATCATTTTGACTATGTCAAGACAGATTAACCATTTTGACTATGTCAAGACTGATTAACCATTTTGACTGTCAAGACTGATTAACCATTTTGACTGTCAAGACTGATTAACCATTTTGACTATGTCAAGACTGATAAACCATTTTAACTGTGTCAAGACAGCTTATCCATTTTGAGCATGTCAAGACAGATGAACAATTTTGATCATGTCAAGACAGCTTAACCATTTTGACCATGTCAAGACATATTAACCATTTTGACCATGTCAAGACAGCTGAACAATTTTGACCATGTCAAGACAGCTTAACCATTTTGACTATGTCAAGACAGATTAACCATTTTGACTATGTCAAGACAGATTAACTATTTTGAATATGTCAAGACTGATTAACCATTTTGACTATGTCAAGACAGATTAACTATTTCATGTCAAGACAGATGAACAATTTTGACCATGTGAAGACATATTTTTTAAATAAAACCATTTTGACCATGTCAAGACAGCTTTAACTTTTTGACTATGTCATTAAACATAGATGAACTAATTTGACTTTTTTAGGATGTATTTACCATTTTGATTATATGTCACAGAACACAGTTTTACTATTTTGACTATATAGTGACAGCTTAGCTATTTTGACTATATAGTGACAGCTTAACTATTTTGACTATATAGTGACAGCTTAACTATTTCGACTATATAGTGAAAACCTAACTATTTCGACTATATAGTGACAGCTTAACTATTTCAACTATATAGTGACAGCTTAACTATTTCGACTATATAGTGGCAGCTTAACTATTTCGACTATAAAGTGACAGCTTAACTATTTCGACTATATAGTGACATCTTAACTATTTCGACTATATAGTGACAGTATATAGTGACAGCTTAACTATTTCGACTATATAGTGACAGCTTAACTTTTTCGACTATATAGTGACAGCTTATAAATATAAACTATTTTGACTATATAGTGACAGCTTAACTATTTTGACTTTTCAAGAAAGCTTATCCATTTGGCTATGTCAAGACAGCTTTACCATTTTGACTATGTCAAGACAGCTTAACCATTTTAAAAGACCATGTCAAGACAGCTGAACATATAGACCGTGTCAAGACAGCTTATCCATTTTGACTTTTCAAGACAGTTTAGCCATTATAACAATGTTACAGAACTCATTATAACGATTTTGACTGAGTCATTGAACTCAGCTTAAGCAGCTTAATTATGTGAAGACCATTTTGACAATGATTTGAGACTTTCATTTCAGACTTGGCCACTTTGACTATGTCAAGACAGAAGATTTGGAGAAGATTGGTATGGGTAAACCTGCCATCAGGAGGTTGATCGATGCTGTCAAGAAAAAGAAAGCTACCAGAAGGTCAAGAATATTTGACAAAGTAAGATTGTTATGATGGTGTCACGGTCCTAGGAGTTGTTGGTAGTTTACTCCTTGTTTTGTCTGCCAAACTCTTCTTACCTTGTTTTCAAACACACTGACAACATTTTATTTTGAAAAATAGTTGCACAAACACCAAGGATATGTGTGTTTTCAGGATTGTAATTTTCTTCAGTTTCTTACAGAAAATGGACTGAGTAAATTTTGGGGAAAATTTAGAATGCCGTTTTGCTATACCATTTTGTAAAAAATTAGCAGACCATTACGCACTACATAGCTACATGAACCAAAAGGGTCAGCATTTTAACTTTTAGCGTACAAAAAAAGCACAGGTCATTGATCTATAATCATTTAACCTTTTATGTCAGTATAGATGATACAGTATACTGAATATATTCCAAAATATTTACAATTTATTTATATTAATTAGTTTTATGATAAAGATAATATTGCAAAAATATCCAGTTGTGAAAATTTGATCTTTAATAAAGACAAGAGTTAGTGACAAGAAAAACACAAAATTTTGGCACTAAAAAGTGCTAATTTAAAACCTTGTGAAAATAAATCATTTTACAGAATGTATGGTTTGTGATATCAATTTTTTCAACAGTTGTGTCTTAATTTTTTTATTATCTGTACTGTAAGGGAATTCTTTGTGCCATAAAGACACAGTCATTTCCAATAAAAAATGGAATGCGTGCATTGCTTTGAACATTCATTTAAAAACAATACTGAAAAAGGACTTAAATCTATGACCGCATGATGAATAATAAATAAACAAATACTGTAAATTGGTTTATTTTTGGGAGATTGAATTTCATGATTTCCTTAATTAAAAGATCAATTTTAATTGAGGGGAAAATGAATCCCGAAATTACCAAAAATATAGCCTTCAAGAAAATTTCCCTCTGTACTTTACAAGCATGACAAGTTATCAATTATGTATCAAAGAATGCTTGCAGTTACTGAAAGCAAGCTCTAACTACTTAACCTGCTGATATTAAATAATGCTGTATGTATAATTTAGTTTAGTGTGATGTCCATTTTGACTGAACTAATACACATTTTTGTGTAGGGGCCAGCTGAAGCCCACCTCTGGGTGTGGGATTTTCTCGCTGTGTTGAAGACCCATTGGTGGCCTTGGGCTGTTTTCTGCTGTTTGGTCGGGTTGTTGTCTCTTTGACACGTTCCCCATTTCCATTCTCAATTTTATAACTCATATATATCATTGGTTACACTTTAGAATAGATAATATAAAAAAGATGTGGTATGATTGCCAAAGAAACAAGTCAACTCCTCACCCAAGACCAAGTGACATATAAGTTGGCAACTATAGGTCATTGTACAACCTTCAACAATGAGCAAACCCACACTGCACAGCAAGCTATAAAAGGCCCAAAGTTGCCAAATGTTAAACTATTCAAACAAGAAAATAAACTGCCTGATTTTTGTAAAATACACAAAAACTAATATGATATACAGCAACAAAAGGACAACCACTGAATTACAGGCTCCTGACTAGGGACAGGCACATACAGAGTGTGATGGGGTTGAAACATTTACCTTAGATAGGGATTTGATTTTGATTCTAATTTATAAATGGAAAATATATGTACATTTCAGATCCTTCCTGGAGGAAAAACAACTACAGATAAATCAGATGGAAAGAAAATTAATTCTCCTGTTGCTAAGGGCAACCAAGACCAAGTGTTGACATGCCTGATTAGTGAGAAATCGTTGTTTCTGCAAGAAAAACTGGGAAATGGTTCTTTTGGAGTTGTCCGTAAGGCAGAATGGACTACACTTACAGGGAAAAAGGTAAACACATGAGAGAAGATATTCTATTCAAATAGGAAAAAAAGATCACTTACCTGTCAAAACTGAGGTTGTGAGTTCAAACCCCAGTTGTGACAAGGTGTGTTTGACTCCAGTCTTAATTGACTCTAGGATTGCCAATTTTCCTGCCAAAAGTCAATGGCTGTCTCCGCATACTCTGGGGAACCTCCACTACTAAAACTAGTCAGCAAGAGTAAAGTAGTGTTAAAGACCAATCAATTAATCAATCAATCAATCAATCAATCAATCAATCAATCATAAGGATTAAATCAATTGGATACCAAAGAGGAAACATTTGAATTAACAGTAACCACGACCATGGTAACAGAATATTTATGTAAAAGAAATTAATGTTATAAGGTATCAAGGGGTCAATCAAAGATCATAGGTATAAGTCATAGAAAGACAAAATACACCATGCCCCTCCCCCCCCTAAAAAAGACAAACTATAACAAGTTTATAAAAACACTTAAAACTTCACAGAAAACTTATGATTAGCAAATCCAACCCAACAAAAATGGGGAGTGAATTCAGAAAGGATGAGCAGATCCTGTACTGCTAGTGGCACCAGTAACTTTGGTGGCATAAACAAACAAATAGAAAATAACAATTTACCCTTTACCTGTATCACTTCTGTGTAGTTGCACAGCTTTGTGACGAAAACAGTGTTGATCTTGACCAATCCTTTATTACTTTGACCTCGACTTATCACCGATTTCAAAATGTTTTTACCTAAACTTATCAAGTACTCCTGGATTACTGGTGAACAAAATAAAAATGTAAATTTCTGTCATGAAAAACATACAAATATAATCAGATAAATTCATTATCTGATTCTCAATAAAACATACCATATGACAGCCTGGGCTCACTACATAAAAAGCTTTATTTCAAGGCCTTTTATAGCTTACTATGCAGTATGGGTTTTGCTCATTTTTGAAGGCCTTACAGTGACCTATTGTTGATAACTTCTACCTCATTTGGTCTTTGGTGGAGAATTGTCTCATTGGCAACCATACCACATATTCTTATTTTTATATCTTATTGTGGCTGTCAGCTGACATTTTACAGTATTAAAATGAAATCTGATAATTGGTTTATATCAGCAGTTTTACAATTGATTTATTGCCAAAGTTTCATGTTTTGAACTCTTTATAGACCAATTAGATTAAAAACTAAGAGAATTTTTTCATTCATAAAGATCTACTTAAAACATGAAATTTTAATCTGTGTAAAATATTAACAACATATGTGTGTAGGATATGACTTTAAAAGAAGCAAATTTGTAAATCAAATGTTACTGTATACATCTATGATCATATATAGGAGACATAATCCATTTTAGGTAGATTGGGTGTCTTTTTCTGAGCATCCCTTCTGGGCATGTTGCAAAAATAGTTTTTGTTTTGAAAATATTTCACCAAGTATCATTCAGTATACAACAAAATACCTAAAACTTAGAAATTTAAACATTTAACTATCAAAAAATTAAGTGTTATAAAGTTATTTAAAATTTTCAGAAAAAAATCATTTTAAAATCAAGGGGAGATAATTATACTGAATTTGATATGATAATTTGTGTTTTTTCGATTTTTAAAGTAACAAGGCCTGTGACCCCTTATTTTTATTTGATATTTCAGAAGTATTAATGAAAAGTAATTCTGTCATTGAATTTTAGCCAATTTTATATCGTTTAATGCTTACTGGATAAGGAAAAGTTTCCCCTATATAAACCATATAAAATAATCCAAATTTTGTTAATTTCAATGTATTTTAACGAAAAAACAAGGTCAGTGAAAAAAGTACATTGACTCTGAAGTCTTTTACAGAAGTTTTAAAAAATCTATCGTCGAACATTTAGACACCCCAGCTACCTTAAGTAAACTTATTATTTCTTCCACTCTCAAAATGAAAAATAGTCCCAATGTTGATTATGGTATGTAGAAAAACTGGTCTTTCCTCGTTTCCATTATAATGGTATGTGGACCATTATCAAGATGGTCGTAAAAAGTAAAAAAATGATTTTAAGTTTTAATGCCCTGCAAAGGCAGTTTGGGCGGGGGTGCATTTGTTTTCACGTCTGTACATCTGTCTGTCATTACCATATCAGGTTAAAGTTAATGTAAAAGGTAATTTACCATGTAGAATTACTTATATCAACATGAACCTTAGTCCATATGTTCATTATGATGTGAATTTGAAAAAAAATATGTATAGATGCCAAATTAGGGTATTGACTCAGATTTAACAGTTGCTGCTCAGGTTAAAGTTTTGGTTTAAGTAAGTACCTAAAGTTGTACTAACATCAACTTGAAACTAGGCACGGGGTAATTGTAATCATTAATCGTAATCAGCTGTAATCGATTACATTTTGCAGAGTAATCACATGTAATCAGTAATAAAGCATTTTCTGATTACAAGTAATCGTAATGTACTTTAAAGAAAAGTAATCTTATGTAATCGATTACATCTGAATTTATGTGTAATTGTAATTTAATCGATTACATTAAATGAGCAAAGTAATTGTAATTTAATCAATTACTTTTTAAAGTAATCGAACCCAACCCTGCTTGAAACTTAGTACACATGTTCAATATATACTTGTGATGTAAACTTTTTATGCCAAATTAACTTTAATTTTTTTGGCCAAGATTTTATGGTTCACTTAACATGGATATATAATAATGTGAACAGTACATAGTGTCCTTTTCTTTTTTTGTTGTTTGATAATAAAGCAAACCAAAATGTACTAACTTTATCTTTAACAATGTTCCAGTATTAAAAAAAAAATTGAAAGAATAAAAACAGTTCCAATCCTTCAAGAAATTTATTTTGTGAAGAGGGTTCCACAAGTCTTCTAATTTTTCTGCAAGTCAATACATATTCTTTTCATAGAAAATTGTTTATTTTTAGGTATGAAATGGATACCTTAGATATTTTTTGACTTTTTTCTAGATAGTAGCTGTGAAAATTCTAAGAAAAGATGTATTGGCCCTACCAGGTGCTTTTGAAGACTTTGTAAAGGAAGTAAATGCCATGCACACATTATCTCATCCTAACTTGATAAGACTGTATGGGATTGTATTATCAACTCCTCTTATGATGGTATGTACAGACTTATATATATTTAATGCTTACTGTGGATTCCTTTATTTTTTGTCGGTATAAATTTTTGTGGATTGAGAAAAACTTGCATTTTTATGGATATTTGATTTTGTGGTTTTGTAAAAGTCTGCACACAAGCCTATAGATGATTTGTTATTTATAATTGTACATTTAATTTCGTGGTTCACCCGTACCCACGGAATCCATGAAAATTGGTATTCAACAAATGATAAAGATTCCACAGTAGTAGTTAATACAAGTATATTGTATGAATAATACAATCAATGGCGATCATGCTGTTTGGTCGGGTTATTGTCTCTTTGACACATTCCCCATTTCCATTCTCAATTTTATGTGTCAGCCATCTGTGATGATATTGATATCAGTCACTGTGTTTAATGCTTTATCAAACCTGTAATCTGTATGACATAACGTCATAGATATCAGTCACAGTTTCAAAATCTTTATCAAACCCATCATTGGTTTGATGTAATGTCATAGATATTGGTCACTGTTGCAAAATATTTATCAAACCCATCATTGTTTTGATGTAATGTCATAGATATCAGTCATGGTTGCAAAGGCTTTATAAAACCCCTAATCTATCTATATTATGTCGCGTCACATTTTCAAAAAGTTTTTTACTGGTTTAAGGAGGGAAAACAGTCTGATGTTCAAAAACAACAACAACAAAAAATTAAGGGTAGACAGGGTTAGCAGAAACACAGGTTTTTATTTAGGGCTGTTCCTTTAAAGCATACATGAGAATGATAGAATCCAGGCAAAATGTAATTGAAATTCTAAATTTGTCTCCAGATGGTTACAGCATTTTGAAACTGCCTTTCCTGGGTACCATGTTTATTTAAATGGAACAGCCCTAAGCATGATCTCAGTATTTCATTTAAGTAATTGAGTTTGTTGCAAAATTTAATTTTATCCATTTAGCTAGGTAACAGAGTTTGCTCCCCTTTGCTCCATTATAGACAGGCTACAGAGATTATCTCATATGAAATTACAGTGTCCCTCCCAGTAATTATTTTGCCATGACAATTTAATATTGTCTTTAGTTTAAAATTTTCACAATATCATACAAATATTAGTACAATATTGAAATTACTTAATTGCAAAACTTTTTGTTTATTCTTATTGGTAACAGAGTTAGCCCCCCTTGGCTCTATGTTAGAAAAACTACACAAGGATTTTCACAATATCATGCAAACTTCAACATAATATTTGAATTATGACTTAATTGCAAAACTTTTTTTATCCTTATAGGTAACAGAGCTAGCTCCCCTTGGCTCTATGTTAGAAAAATTACACAAGGAACAAGAGAAGATACTGTTATCCTGTCTGTGTGATTATGCCATACAGATAGCAACAGGGATGAGTTATCTGGAATCCAAGCGTTTCATACACAGAGATCTGGCTTGCAGGAATGTTTTATTATCCCCTCCAGATAAGGTGAGTGATATGTACTGACTGTGCGAGAACCTCATGGGTTGCAAAGGTCTTTAAACACCCCCTAGTTGAGTTTTATACTGTGTAAATTCAGAAGTGATTTAATTTTTGCATTATTTTCATCATGTATAATTATAAGTCATTTGTAAAAGTCTTATGTAATATAAGCTTTAACCACTGGAAAAATCAAGAGAGAACAGAAATTGATGTGCTAAGCTATTTTCTAACCACAGGACTAGTTACACAAAGAAGAAGAAGAAGTAGCCATTGGACATTATTGTCTTTCCCACGAAATGGCTGACAGACATGTTTTGAATTTAGAAGTGAAATAATAGAGTATTTAAGCTTGAAGAATACTTACAGGTCAAATAACATGAATAATTCAGTTGTTATATTCTGCTTATCTATGATGGCTATATTAATGCCTGAATACCTAGCTATATATATTACTAAGCTACATCTTGTGATATATATATATATATAGGCAATGAAAAATTGTTAATTAATCATTTGAAATTAGCTCAGGATTTACCTTTCTTAATAACATTAAGGTACCGACTGATCGGTGCTCTCATCCAAAGAATGCCAATATAAATCCTGGATTCATGACAAGTTTTTATCGTTTAAAGTGTTGCCCTTGCAAGATGTAGAGTTGATCATTGGGAGGGCCTGAATTATTCAGGTTACAGGTCAGAGAAAGGAAAAAATATATAACATGTATTAAAAGCTATTCAAACAATAACATGTGATAATAGTGTCAGTTAATTTTTGTCTCGCCTTGACGAAGTCAAAAAGCGAGACTTAGGTATGCTGTTTCCGGCGTTGGCGGTGGCGGCGGCGACGGCGGCGTCAACAATGTATTAGTTTGTGATTAGGTCTAGTTCATGGTGAACCACTAGTGGTAGGTCAATGATATTTGGTATGCAGTTGTACTAGCATTGGCACATCTCATTACCATGGAGATTATTTGGCCCTGCCCCTCAGTCAAGGTCTATTGACTTTGAAACTTTCCATAGTTTACATGTATTAGTTTGTGATTAGGTCAATTTATGGGAACCACTAGTGGTAGGTCAATGATATTTGGTATGCAGTTGTATAAGCATTGGCATATCTCATTTCCATGGAAATTATTTGGCTCCGCCTTAGTCATGGTCTATAGACTTTGAAAATTTTGCTAAGTTAACATGTATTAGTTTGTGATTAGGTCAGTTCAAGTGGAACCATTAGTGGAAGGCCAATGTTAATTGGTGTTAAGTTGTATAAGCATTAGCACATCTCATTTCCATGGAGAATATTTGGCCCCACCCCTCAGTCATGGTCTATTGACTTTGAAACTTTGCTTAGTTTACATGTATTAGTTTGTGATTAGATCAGTTTAAGATGAACTGCTAATGTTAAGTCAATGATATTTGGTATGCAATGCCGATAGTATGCAAATGTATCGGCATTTGCAAGTATCGCTCCATGGAGATTATATAGCCCCACCCCTGATCATGGTTCATTGACTTTGAAACTTTTACATAGTTTACAAGTTAATGTTTGTGTTTAGGTTTGTTTAAAGGGAACGACTTATAATAAGTCAATGGTATTTGGTATGCAGTTGTATTAGCATTGGCACATCTCATTCCATGGAGATTGTTTAGCCATGTACCTTCAGTCATGGTTCATCGACTTTGAATATTTGCATAACTTACATGTTAAAGTATTGCTGTTTTAATTTCAACATTTGCATTATCAAAATTACAAGAAGGCGAGACATATCTCTGTGATAACAGTTTATTAAAACCATCTTCTCTAGCCAGTTCTGAACAACTTGACTACACATGATACATGATGTATACTCAAAACCATGTGTTATTTTTTTTTAATTCATAAAGGATATTGGTTTTTTTTGTGATTTTATGAACATTGAAAATCTTAACATTAGTTACATTGGAATGAGGGAAGTATTTAAAAAAAAATTAGCAAAAAATAAACCTCAGGAGAAAAATACTACATGTATAGTAAGACGCTCAGTTTTTTTGGACATTGGATAAAAGCCATCTTTCTAGTTTTGATGGCCTCAATGACTAAAATTTGCCAACACTTTTAAAAGTAAATTAAACAAAAAAATATGATTTATCTAATTCAGGTTATAGATAGGTTTCAATATGATGTAAAATGAGCAAGAGTTACTTCCCCTTTGGCACCATGTTAGAGATCTATGTGCAAAAATTCCTTTATAAATCAGCCAAATTCAATTTGTTATACTGACAGCTAAACTTTAGTTGTTTTATGAACAATTTCAAATTTGTTTAGACTTGCTTGATTTATCGCTACGATCAAGTAAGGATGTTTTATCAGACTTGTTTGTACTGCGTGTTTCAGTTTGGTTAGTCAATAAGAAAATAAACCATTTACCCCCGCCAAAATGGCTTTCAAACTTAAATAACGTCATATGGAAAATAATCTAATGATTATTTATTTACTTCCAGGTTAAAATAGGAGATTTTGGATTGATGAGAGCTTTACCAAACCAAGAAGACCACTATGTCATGTCAGACCAAAAGAAGATTCCATTTGCATGGTAAATCTACAAGTTTGAAATTAGGAAAAAAATACTGTTAGGCCATACAAAGAAATCTTTAGTTTTGAAGGCCAGATTTCTTAATTTCAGATGAGGCAGGGAAGCATTTTTTTCTTTTTCTCTAAAAATCACATCAGAAAAATGTGATATGTTTACATATAAGGATTAATTCTTGCATTTTTGCTAAATTTCAAAATTCAAAACAGTTCATGAGGCAGGATTTTGAGTAGATTAGGGAGGACAGGAGACCCTCAAGTTTGTTTTTTTTTTTTTTGCCTTATGTTTATACCATGAAGATATTATCATTTGCATGATGAAGTTAGAGACTTATTTTATTAGAATTATTCAAACTCATTGTTTTTAGAACAGATGCAAAAGATACCAAAGGGAATATCAAAACTTATAAGTCAAAGAGAGACATTCAAATCATGGTCTACTAAAACAACATAGAAAACTAACAACTGAGCAATACAAACCCCCCACCAAAACTGGGGGTGGTCTCAGGTGCTCAGGAAGGTCAAGCAGATCCTGCTCCACATGTGGCACCACAAACGTTTAAGTTTAGAAATACGTTTTGAATACCTTATAACTGTTACTATCAGAAAAATAAATAAAGATTTGCTTGTTTATTTCAAACTAACAATAAAAAAAAAAAATAGGTACTGAATATGTATTTTTGATCTTTTTCAGTTATACTTACAAATTTTTATGAATTGAGCAAATTTCACATACATGTATAATCATTTTTATTTGCAAAAACTTTACAGGAATTAACCTCATATCTATAAATTAATACTGTGGATTCATTACAATTTGTTGGAGGCTAATTTTTGTGGATTTCGTGGGTACAAGTGAACCACAAGTTTAAATGTTGAATGAATTACAAATGTTATATTAGGTTGTATGCAGACTTTGACAAAACCATGAAATCAAATATCCTAAAAAATACATTTTTTTCTCAATCCACGAAAATTGGTACCCATGAAAATATATTAATCTGCAAAAGTTAATTTTGATGTTTATTATTGAACTGTTTTATATTTAAAGTCATCCAATTTGGTAAGTTAAGACACCCAAACACATTTTTACATTATTTTGATATATTCCTTAAATTATATGGTATTAAAACATTCAGATTTTTTTTTTCAGTTCATCTGCTTGTCCTTATGTATGCATCCAACATTAAGTTTCTTGAAATAATAAAAGTACAGCCTGGCGAAATATTTTGATTCTTTTACATATGGTCATGGATCATTAATAACTGATTGTACTTCATTTTAATTTAACAATTAATCATTAATTGTATAGATATAAAAGAGAGGAAGCAGATAACAAAGGTTTATTCAAACTCATTAAGTTGAAAATGATCTGGCAATGCCATGGCATAAAATGAAAAGCCACCTACAGACTGAGCAACAAATGGGGGTAATCTTGGGTGGTCCTGAAGGGTAGGCAGATCCTGCTCCACATGTGGCACCCTTTGTAAAGTATGTAAATTATAGATTGAGTATTGATTCTTTATATACATAAAACTTGCTCCTATATGATATTTGGACTATTATACATTTGAATACATTTGTATGCAGAATATTGAGTTATTTCCCATTTTGTTGTAGTATACAGTGCATTCTATATATTTGAATACTGTAAATTAAGAAATTACTGTGTACATTTTTTATAGAGGTTGTTGGATAATCGACAAAAATGCGAGTTGAATTATTGCGATTTCAGAAAATGCTACATGAATATTATAATGCTATCAAAATTTAAAATGCAAGTTTTTATTTTTACCTATCACACAATTTTTATAATGATAAAGACATCACAAAAATTTCTGTTTGACAGTACATAGAGGGAGGGTTGTATTAAAAAATCACAAAATGAATGATTTATTTTTATACGACCGCAAATCGTATATTGGTATGACGTTGGCGTCGTGGTCGTCCGAAGACGCATTGGTTTTCGCACTCTAACTTTAGTTTAAGTGAATGGATCTCTATGAAATTTTACCATAAGGTTCAATATCACAAAAGGAAGGTTGGGATTGATTTTGGGGGTTATGGTACCAACACACAGTTAAGGAATTAGGGGCAAAAATAAGCATTTTGTAACTTCCAGACATAACTTGTGTGTTAGTGTATGGATCTCTCTGACATTGTACCACAAGGTTCCATATTACAAAGGGAATGCTGGGATTGATTTTTGGGGGTAATTGCCTCAAAATTTTAGGAATGAGGGGCCAAAAAGGGCAAAAACAAGCATTTTTCTAGTTTCATGACAATAACTTTTGTGTAAAGGTATGGATCTTTCTGAAATTGTACTACAAGGTTCCATATCACAAAGGGAAAGCTTGAATTGAGTTTGGGGGTAATTGCCTGAAACGTTTAGGAATTAGGGGCCAAAAATAAGCATTTTTCTAGTTTCCAGACAATAACTTGTGTTCAAGTGTATGGATCTCTCTGAAATTGTACTGCAAGGTACCATACCTCAAAGGAAGGCTGGGATTGAGTTTGGGGTGATGAATCATAAGGGGTTAAAAAATTGGGGAGATTTTTTTTTCCATTTTTTTTCTTTAAAACTTTCCATTTTAAGTTGGTTATTTCTGATTTATATTTAAAAGCAAATAATAATGATATAGCTGGAGATACACACCAAACATGGTGTGTAAATTATTATATAATAAGTATTGTGCAATAGCAAGAAATTTTCAATTGCACAGTATTGCTAATAGCAAGAAATCTTCAATTGCACAGTATTGTGCAATAGCAAGAAATATCCAATAGCACAATATTGCACAATAGCAAGAAATTGTCAGTTGTACAGTATTGCGCAATAGCAAGAAATATTCAATTGCACAGTATTGCCCAATTGCAAGAAATATTCAATTGCACAGTATTGTGCAAAACAAGATACTTTGTATAAATTGCTTATTTCTTGACCAATTTCAATGGGGTTTTATTCTTGAACTCTTGGGGTTCTTTAATATGCTGAATCTAACCGTATTAAGTTTTTGGATTTTGGGCCCGCTTTTAAATTGGTCCACATTGAGGTCCAAAGGGTCCAAAATTAAACTTTTGTTTGATTTCATCAAAATTGAATAATTGGGGTTCTTTGATATGCCGAATCTAACCGTGTATTTAGATTCTTAATTTTTGGTCCCGTTTTCAAATTGGTCTACATTAAGGTCCAAAGGGTCCAAAATTAAACTTAGTTTGATTTTAACAAAAATTGAATTCTAAGAGTTCTTTGATATGCAGAATCTAAACATGTATTTAGATTTTTGATTATTGGGCTCAGTTTTCAAGTTGGTCCAAATCGGGGTCCAAAATTAAACTTTGTTTGATTTCAACAAAAATTGAATATATGGGGTTCTTTGATATGCTGAATCTAACCATGTATTTAGATTTTTGATTTTTGGGCCCCGTTATCAACTTTGTCCACATTGAGGTCAAAAGGGTCCAAAATTAAACTTTGTTTGATTTCATCAAAAATTGAACTCTTGGGGTTCTTTGATATGCTGAATCTAACCATGTATTTAGATTTTGGATATTGGACCATAATAGGTGAATGTCCAATTTAAAATTTTTAAGTTCTTAGACCACATTCATTCTGTGTCAGAAACCTATGCTGTGTCAAATATTTAATACAATCCAAATTCAGAGCTGTATCAAGCTTGAATGTTGTGTCCATACTTGCCCCAACTGTTCAGGGTTCGACTTCTGCGGTCGTATCAAGCTGCGCCCTGTGGAGCATTTTATTTTCCATGTTTTAATGGTGTGGATGTACTTGATTTTGAATTTGAGTAGACTATTAACTTTTTTTTATTATTGACAATAACTAAACTCCATTATTCAACAGTCGCAATAATAGATCATTGATAGGATTAATTGCCCAATTAAATTTGGATACTTAATTGCCCTATTTTAAAGACACTTGTTTTCTGGAATGCATAATTTTGTTTAAGGAGGTTCGCTACTCAGTTTCAAAATAACAAGCTTTTCATAACACTAGTATATATTGATAGGGGATTAATAAAGGAACCAAAAAGCCAAAAATATATAGGTCAATGTGCTTGTTTTCGAGATATTAGCCATTGAAATTTTATGGAAAATGTTCTCTTGATTTTTCATAGCTTTATCATTGACAAGTTTAAGTTCTCAAAAACTATTAAAAAAATAACAAAGATTTTATAAGACTTTACAGATGGCTTATAACTATACATGTAAAAGATTTATAAAAAGAAAAATGGGGGTCAATGGGCAAAAATTGTTAAGGCATTCAAATGGATAAAACCAGAGGATTCTGAAAATCTGACAAAAATCCCAAAACATGACAAGCGAACATCCTTAATTTTAAAAGTTGTCCTATCAGTGATCTATTATTGCGACTGTTGAATAATGGAGTTTAGCTATTGTTAATAAAAAAAAAAAAGTGAATAGTTTTTCAAATTCAAAATCAAGTACATCCACACCATAAAAACATGGAAAAAATTAAATCATTCATTTTGTGAACTTTTAAAATTAAACAAAATTATGCATTCCAGAAAACAAGTGTCTTTAAAATAGGTCAAGTAAATTCAGATACAAATATGTCATACTGTAGATTCATTATTATTTGTGGGATACCATTTTTTGTGAATCTAGTGGGTATAGGTAAACCCTGAATTTAAATGGTCAACAAAGTTCAAAATTTCTTCAGGCTGCTATGCAGACTTTGGCTTAAACCATGAAATCAAATATCCATGAAAATACCATTTTTCCTCAATCGACGAAAATTGGTATTAACAACACATATAAATGATTCACCGTTTTACTGGTGGAATATACCAAGATACAGTCAGAGTGAATTACCTACACTGACCAGTTTTTCCTTTGAAAATTCATTGATTTTAAACTAAATCACCTTATGTGTACTGTAATAAAAAATGTATGAATTGTCTCCCTTTAAACACGTTGTTTTTAATACTTTCTGAAATTTTATTTCATTTAAGTATCCATCGGTTATACTGATATTGAAATATCCTTTTAACATAAAATTTGTTGTTACAAAATTTTGGAAATTATTTAGTATTAAGGAATATATCTCCCTCATGCAAAACTCTGATTCCTAGCCTGGCTTTGGCTATACTTTTTTGTCTTTTTGGTGTATAAGTTTTGAATTTTAAAATATTTTAGATGAGTATCTCTGATCAAGAGACATTTATTGTAGAAATAAGCATCTGGGGCAGTTAAATTGGTATTATTAATGTTATTGAATAATAATTTATGAAGATTAAAGGAAATTTTTCTATTGTTTATTAGGTGTGCTCCTGAAAGTTTAAAGATCCGTGTTTTTTCTCACGCCAGTGATACATGGATGTTTGGGGTTACATTGTGGGAGATGTTTACTTATGGAGCAGAGCCGTGGATGGGATACAATGGCTCACAGGTATACTTTTAAATATCACAGACGAAGAAACAGATTGAAAATGCAAATCAATAGAAATGACATGGAAACCTGCTTTAAAATCGGAAATAAAATGAGCTTTTATCCTGCAATTGAAAAAATTTTCCTTTCAGTGATTTAAACTTAATATCACAGACACGAATTGAAAATGCAAATCAAAGGAAATGACATGGAAACCTGCTTTAAAATGGGAAATATAATGAGCTTTCATCCTGCAATTAAAGATTTGCATTTCAATGATTTAAATTTTTTGCAAATAGATTCTGTTACAATTTGAAATTTATTTTTTAAATCTTTTATATATGTAGATTTTAGAGATTTTCAAAAGTTTGCACTCATTAGATTTTGAATTCATTAATATTCTTAATTTTTTGCAAAAGTTTCTATTTCAAATTAAATTTTATTTTTAAATCTTTCATAGATGTAGATTTTAGAGTTTTTCAAAAGTCTGCACTTTTTAGATTTTGAATTCATTAAATGTGATTCAGTTTTTTGGCAAATAGTTTCTATTACAAATAAAAATTTTTGAATCTTTCATATAGTTGTAGAATTTAGAGATTTTCAAAAGTAAGCACTCATTAGATTTTAAATTCATTAAATACGATTTAATTTTTTGGCAAATAGTTTCTATTGCAAATTAAATTTTTGTTTTGAATCTATCATAGTTGTAGATTTTAGAGATTTTCAAATAGTCTGCACTCATTAGATTTTGAATTCATTAAATATGATTTAATTTTTTTGGCAAATAGTTTCTATTACAAATTCATTTTTTTTTTTAATCTTTCATAGTTGTAGATTTAAACTATTTTCAAAAAGTTAGCACTCATTAGAATTTGAATTCACAGTAAACAGATAAACACATTACATCCTGTAATAAAAGAATGCAAAATTACAAAACTGTTGAGGGTGTGGATGGGGGTTTACAGAATAGAGAATAATGGGCAAAAAATACAAAGAATAGAGAAAATGGACCTAAAATAATAAAGAATAGAGAATAATGAGGTGCTAAAATATAAAGAATAGAGAATAATGGACAAAAATTATAAAGAACAGAGAAAAATGGCCTAAAAATTAAAGAATACAGAAATGAAGGCCCCCATCCAGTCCCTCATTGATTTGTTGTAAAATATAGAAACTTTAAATACATAACCATTGTCTAAATGAGAGATTTAAATATTGATTTTTAAGTATGCTGGATCAATTTCAACAGATCAGCTTTTGTCCCAGTCAATAACAAAATAGGAAAAAATGTCTTTAACTGATTCTACATAAAAATATAGGTTTTTGTTCCAAGGCAAAGGATAATGATATTTCTCTTCTCTAGTAACATTTAGTTCAATTTTAAATTTTCAACATTCACAAGAATTTCAAAAATCTAAAACTTAACTATTGAGAGTGGAGAAATATTGGAACTCACAAGCAAACAGATGGAGCATATTTTTTCAGTCTTTTTAGAATTTGATCTTTTATGAAAATAAGTTTTGCAACTGTCAACCAAGAAGTAAATATCCTTTCTCATACACCAATGTAATATTTCCCACATAATGTAACGAAGATTTGAAAATAGCATGTAATAATCTGTGATATTACACTAGTGCAAAAATAGCTTCAAATTATCAACGTCATCAAAGACAAAAAAGTGTTTTAGACAGTTTTTCGAACTTTGCTATACAATAAAGGGATAATTGCAAGAATGTCGATGAATATTATCCATCGCAGAATAAAAATTACACTTCAAGTTCGTGCAATTTAAAAATGTACTTTGACAAAATTTTCCAGTATTCATGCAATAATCTAATATAATGATTATTATGTAAACTTTCTATTCAATAGATCCTACATATGATTGATGTAGAAGGGAAGCGACTCCAGCGACCTAACCATTGTCCAAATGATATTTACCAGTTGATGTTACAATGCTGGTCATACAAGCCACAGGACAGACCCACATTCCCTGCTCTTAAAGATTTTCTCTGTGAGGTATGAATAATATTGATATCTCTTGACAGACAACGGATTTCAGTTTCTTTTGGTTGACTAGGTTAGTTATTTCATATTGGTTACTGAATTTTCTTCTATATGTATACATAGCACTGTACATCATTTTTATAAGGCCCGGTCTGCGATAGTAGGGGTATTATTTTTACTGTCTGTATGTCTGTTGGTCCATCTCTTTATCCTTCTGTTAGTTCATCCCAAAATTTTGTTAAGGTTGCTTACCATGAAGTTTTGGTCAAATCAACTTGAAACTTAGCACACATTTTCATAGTGTGAACATTTTAAAATATATGTCAATTTAGGGTTTTGACACAGATTTAAGGGTTCATTGAACACAGAAATGTAATTGTGCCAGCAGGTCAAGGTGTCCCATGGATTTTGTCGAGCCTTCGACTTTAGTCGAAAAAGTGAGACATAGCGATCCCACATTCCGTCGGCGCTGTCGTCATCGGTGGCGTCCACAAATATTCACTCTGTGGTTAAAGTTTTGAAATTTTAATAACTTTCTTAAACTATCCTGGATTTGTACCAAACTTGGACAGAAGCTTGTTTATGATCATAAGATAGTATCCAGAAGTAACTTGTTCCAAAAAATTTCATTTTTCCGTATTTAACTTATAAATGGACTTAGTTTTTCTGCTAGGAAACAATACATTCACTCTGTGGTTAAAGTTTTTAAAATTTTAATAACTTTCTTAAACTATCCTGGATTTGTACCAAACTTGACAGAAGCTTGTTTATGATCATAAGATAGTATCCAGAAGTAAATTTGTTAAAAAAAATTTCATTTTATCCGTATTTAACTTATAAATGGACTTAGTTTTTCTGCCAGGAAACAATACATTCACTCTGTGGTTAAAGTTTTTAAAATTTTAATAACTTTCTTAAACTATCCTTGATTTGTACCAGACTTGGACAGAAGCTTGTTTATGATCAAAAGCTAGTATCTAGAAGCAAATTTTTAAAATTTTGTACCTGTTTATCCGTATTTTACTTATAAATGGACTTAGTTTTAGTCGAGCCTTCGACTTTTGTCGAAAAAGTGAGACAGCGATCCTACATTCCGTCGTCGTCGGCAGCGCCCACAAATATTCACTCTGTGGTTAAAGTTTTTGAAATTTTAATAACTTTCTTAACCTATACTGGATTTCTACCTAACTTGGACAGAAGCTTGTTTATGATCATAAGATAGTATCCAGAAGTAAATTTGTAAAAACAAAATTCCATTTTTCCGTGATTTAACTTATAAATGGACTTAGTTTTTCTGGCAGTTAACATTACATTCACTCTGTGGTTAAAGTTTTTAAATTATAATAACTTTCTTAAACTATCCTGGATTTGTAGAAAACTTGGTCAGAAGCTTGTTTATGATCAAAAGCTAGTATCTAGAAGGAAATTTTGTTAAAATTTTGTACCTGTTTATCTGTATTTTACTTATAAATGGACTAAGCTTTTCTTCCAGTTAACATTACATACAGTCTGCAGTTAAAGATTTAAAACATTTATTAGATTAATAAACTATCCTGGATTTTACCAAACTTGGACAGAAGCTTCTTACAATCAAAAGATTGTATCAAAAGGAATATTGTTATTATTTTTTTCCTCATTTTTGTTGAGCCTGCGATTAACAGCAAAAGTAGGCGAGACACTGGGTTCATGGAACCCTTATTTAATTTTATATATTATATTCGCCATTAAACCAAAATTCCTTTAACATATCAAATTTTATGGCATGCATTGTAATTTTCCATGAATTGTATTTCAACAGGTAAGACCACAAGATGTGAAAGTTGTACAGTCTTTTAGTGAAGATGGAAAACTGAAAGTAGACGAGGGAGACTATATCACTATTCTGGATGGCAGGTGAGGCAAGAGTTACTTCCCATTGTGTTAAAGAGTTACTCCCCTTAGTTAAGTGTAATTTGTTCTACTCACAGGCAAATTGTAGATATCACAAATCCACCAAGGGCATTTTAAAATAGAAAATCAAAATGCAGTATGATTTAATACATTACAATTTTGTTCATTTTTGATTTTGATAGACTCATTTTATAAGCACAGCATTTCCTGAAATCATAATTTTGTCCATTGTTCAACAATAGTTATAATAAATGCATACAAAATTATTATTTACAGAACTGAGCCTTATTAGAGGGTATGAATGGGGTCCTTCATTTCTGTATTCTTTAATTTTTCACTCATTAATCTTTATCTTTGAAATTAATGGCTATTCTATAATTGCTTGATAACTGTATTCTAGACATTGTTCTTTTCTGTAAACAGTTTATTTTTACCTAATTCTTTCATTTTGCAGTTAGTCTTTATATTTTAGCACCCCATTATTCTCTATTCTTTATTTTTTTTGTCCATTATTCTCTTTTCTGTAAACCCAATCCACATCCTCTTATTACTCTCTGTAATGTATTGAACAATTCAGTCAGTTTTATGTAAAGTTACTCTATCTGAAAAAGAAGGTAAAGGTGGAAATAATTCAATTGTTTTGATTGCTGCTTCATTTTATGCCCCACCTAGGGCATTATATTTTTCTGTCTGTGCATCTGTTCGCTTGTCCGTCCGTCCGCTCGTTCGTCCATCCGTCTGTCCCGCTTCAGGTTAAAGTTTTTGGTCCTTCAGGTTAAAGTTTTGGTCAAGGTAGTTTTGATGAAGTTGAAGTCCAATCAACTTGAAGCTTAGTACACATGTTCCTATGATATGATCTTTCTAACTTTAATGCCAAATTAGAGTTTTGACCACAATTTCACGGTCTACTGAACATAGAAAAGGATAGTGTGAGTGGGGCATCCATGTACTATGGACACATTCTTGTTAAAACTAAAAAGAATTCTGATTTTTTCCAGACCAGACTGTTATTGGTGGAAAGGACAGAACAAGCGATCCCTTGAAGTTGGGATGTTTCCAAGACAGTGTGTTGATCCTCAGCGAAAGTTAGCTCGTATGTAACTATTTCAAGTGGATTTTATGGTGAAAATAGTAGGATTATTGGGAACAAAGTTAACAAGATATCACTAAGTAAGGAGATAAATAAATTGAAATTGGGTTTAAGATTGCCCAAAGTGGAAATGAGTTCCTGTACTCATTGAATTGAGAACTATTTTCAGCCATTTTCACTACCTGTTTTTTGTGAGTACAGACTGCATATAGTGCAATGAACATTCTTTACATCATTCATCAAGCAATTTATTAATAACATATACTCAGATATTCAAATTACTTTTGGTAATAACCTTTAAGTGGATTTTATAGTGAAATAGTAGCATTATAGGGAACAAACTTATCAAGAAAGCACTAAGCAAGGGAGACAGTCCAATTAAAATTTGGGTTTAAGAATGCCCAAAGTGGAATCAGGCCTTTCACTCATAAAACTTTACTCAGAAGTGAAGTACAAAATTTGTCCTTGAAACACCAAATCCAGTATTTTGATTGGTTGTTTCTGTGTCTGAGTACTTAAATCGTACTCAAAATTTGAATGACTGCAAGGCCCAGTTCCTGTAGTCACTGAATATATGTAAATGTATTACCAGTTTTGTCTAAAATTAAGGACAAAGGGAGAATTTTTTTTTTTTTAAATAATGCTTTAATATTTTCCTTTGCTGAATACAATCATGGCAATGAAAAGTTTGAATAAAGAAATTGTTTTGTAATTTCAGAGACAGATATAAGTAAACCATTAAAGAACAGTTTTATACACACAGGCCATGGCGACCCCGGAGGAAAGTCCTGGGGAAGTCCAACAGAGATTGATGAGTAAGATCTTGATTAAAACATTTATATAGAAATAAGGATATATGATATGATTGCCAGTGAGACAACTATCCATAGACCAAAGGAAAAAAATACTAAAAATTTTAGGTTCACTGTACAGCCTTCAAAAATGAGCAAAACCCATACCGTATATAGCAAGTTCACTTTTAAAATAAAGCTTCATCATCCTTAGAGCATCCTATCTACCACAGTTGTAATTTGTTTTGCCTGATCCAAACTATAGTGGTAATGTTTTTCTTGATGGATTAGTATATTTTCAGTCTAATTAACTGTACAAACAGGGTGATCCGGTTGAAAATTAGTTTGCTGGGGTTGAATGAGTCACAACAAAACAGGATGATTTATGCCGATTTAGTGGAAAAACTCTTGATTTGCATAATTAAGTTTGTTGAAAGTGCATTAAATATTTTGCTTTACTGGTATTATCATTTTTTATATGCAGGAAACAAGATGATCTGTTTATAGTACCATTTTTGGTCCTTTTTCCCCTACCTTTAAAAGAGGGGCGAAAGATACCAAAGGGACATTCAAACTCATAATTCGAAAACAAACTGACAACGCCATAGCTAAAAAAGAAAAAGACAAAAAATAGTACACAAAACACAACATAGAAAACTAAAGACTGAGCAACACGAACCCCATCAAAAACTGGGGGTGATCTCAGGTGCTCCGGAAGGGTAAGCAGATCCTGCTCCACATGTGGCACCCGTCGTGTTCCTCATGTTAGTACAAACCCAGTAATAAGTCTTAATTCGGTAGGTCACAGTTTTGGACTCAGTACTCCTAATGAAAATAAAATTCTGCTGTCATATTGTGATGTCGCTGAGAACTTTTCAATCACACATTGTGAGGTTGCTAATGAGTTCTGCTCACTTCTCAAACCATGATACGATATTTCTATGTGACAAAGCAGGGTGATAGAGGCACAGAAGAAAAATAATACTGAAGGGTATATCAAAGTGAACTACCCAAAATAAAGAGATATCACCCTGAAAAATCACAATCAGGAGTGATTAAAGAGTTATCATATTGAATATATACTGTAGTTATGAAATTAGATACATAGACGGCATTCATGTCCTTTCAAGGCAAATTTTGTAAGATATAAGAAATCTTTTCACTTTAGTTTACAGTACCTTTCTTTTGGTCATGGACTGGAAGATTTATCACATTTATCTTAATTTCAATTATTATAGAGTTTACTTGAGGAACCCTATGGAGCCTCCAGATCTTCATGGTCCAGCGGAAAACCTAAAACCAACCCATCTTCCTGACAGAAATAAAAGTAAGATCACAATATGCATGATATGGGTTATATATAATATGTATTATTATTTCTTGATAAATTTGTTTTTAAAACTTTTTTAATGTATCTTAATACTAGATACTAATTTGATTTTAGATTAAAAGACTTGCATGTGAGGTGTCCATTCCAATCTTTATCATTATTTTTTCAAAATTTTTCCAACTGCCTCGGTGGTCTAGTAGTGTGTTCACCTTGAGTGTGGGAGGTTGTGAGTTTGAACCCTGACTGTGTCAAACCAAAGACTTTAAACTTAGTATTTGCTGCTTCTCTGCTATGCACATAAGGAGTAAGAGCAAAGACTGGTCGGCTCAGTGTCAGAATAATGCGTCCTGGTAAGGTGACATATCTTCTTGCGGACTGTTACCTTTTGAACTAGCTTACTAAAAATCAGACTCAGCGTGTGGGTCTAGTACAAAGTAGGGCTAATATTCATATCACATTAGTTATTTGTTTTTGGATAAGTTCTATGCTAAATTTCACAGTTTATAAAATCTATTGAAGCCTGGTGGTCATTAGGACCACCACAACTACAAATCTAGTGGTCCCAGTGAAACCTTTGTGGTCCTATATTTTCCGTTATAAGACTATATGATATTATATGTTGAAATTTTTCATAATTTATTCCATTTCAATTTCCAAATCATAATATATTCCATTTTCATTTCAGAATCTTTCACCATCAATTCATCCAAGTTATTTAATTATTCAAAGCTGGTGAATGACCGTGATGACAGTCCAGTCAAAAGGAAATCTTCTCATCATAGAGCGACAGCTATCGTCACGGCAACAAGCATTCCTAATCCTTCTACTGCTCAAACAACAAAGCATCAAATCGATGACCAACCATTGATAGACTTAAGTGACGATAGTGAAAAATTTGATACAACAATTAAAAAGCAGACGGCACCGAGCTCGCTGTGTCTGTTAGATTCATTGCTAAGTTCAAATCCTTCTCATTATGGGAATCTTGAGCTTCAAAAACCATTGTTAGACAATAAAAATGATCCATTTGATATTACCTCCCCTTACCGTGGTTCATATTCTGCTGGATGTCCTGTTCCTAGGCAGCAGTCAGAAAGTCCAACAAAACAAAGACAACCGATTGTTTATAGTCGTAATCATTCTCAAGATGATAAAACAAAAAAGACAGTTGAGTCTGATTCTTCGAAAGCATCACCAGGTGATGTCTTGCCACCTATACCGCCAAGGGGAGTTAAACTGTTACCTCCAACATCAACTCATTTAACAGACAAAGGTGAATCGTATTATTCATTACCGCCGAACGAAGATTCGGATCACTTGTATAATAACATGTCCAATCAGTCACCTCATTCCTCAACAGTCCATGTTGTCAAGCCACATCCCTCATACGAGACGTCTTCATTAGAACGTAATCAAGTGCAACAGACTTCTCTCTATCAGAAAAAATCAGACAAGGCTTTTGATTGGATTAGTGATGCTATTAGCAATTTTTCAGTATCTCAGTCAAAGGACGAAAACAAAAGTACTTTTCCATTATATGACCAAGTGCCTGACGAAAGTCAGAATACTAGCGGATTTAATTATAAATCACCGCCATTATATGATGAAGTTCCATTTGAGGAGCAGATTCAACCTAAAGTGAACAAAAATGTTTCCACTGTTCAGAATGTGGAAGATGACAATATCAGTTGGGATTCATTTGACTCTGATTTTGATGATGATGAGGTTGATACTGGCATGGCAGCTTCAGCCCCGTTGCCAATACCGACAGACCCTGATGCCCCACCTCTTCCTCCAAGAGATTATTTATCAAGTAGTTTAGACTCTGGGAGGGGAACTTTTCATAAAAAAGCTGAAAAATGTCGGATAAATCCTATCTTACAGGAAGGAAAACAACTAAGTCATACTCATTACTTTCTGCTTGCGCCACGGGAGGAAAATCAACAACGGAAGCAGAAACCTAACACTGCTGAAATAAAACCATTCTCTGTTGATGGAACACAAATAAATGATAACCACCGAAGTTCAACAGGGTGTGAATATCAAAATGTTCCAAATTTAAGTCTTCCGGGAAGTAGATTGTCGTCTGCTAGTGATGATTTATCTTGGATGAAATCGGTAGATAGTAATAGAAAATCAAGAAAATCGTCAGCACCTTTGAATATGCAAAAATCTAGAAAAGTTCCAAATGTTGAATTCCTTTCTACATCTCCCAGAGAGAAAGTTTTTTCTGTTATGAACTCTGTCATCGGGGTCACCGATGAGGAGTGTCATGCTGCATTGTGCCATGCATCATGGGATATAGAAAGTGCAATAAGATTTCTAAAAACGGAACAGTTATTTCGTCTTGGAATAACACGTAGGGAAAAGTGTGAAAAACTGCTAGATGCTTTAAACTGGAATCTGGAACTTGCTAGTTCAGTATTATTGGATGAAGTTAAATCCCCATATTCAATGGAGTCACAAGTATAGTTCAATGGATTTGAATATTGATATTACAAGTATAAGCTTCATAAAAAGCTTGTCTGGCACCTTTATTTATTATTGTATATGTTTTTACATTCCCTGTCCAGAAAACTTAAAATCTTTGTTCCATTTAAATTTTCAACATTATATCATTTTGACCATAAACACAATAAATTTTTACATAAAAAAATTATTTCTTAAGGTCTGGCAACCTTTTTTAAAGCTTATACTTTTTTTTAAGACAGATAATACTCTGTAATTTTTGTGATGCTTAAATGTGATTCAGGCATCAGTTGATCGCTTCATCAAGTAAATGAAATGCTTTTAGAACATGTATTTTATTTAAGAATAATAGATTCAAACTTTCTCTTCTTGCATGACTGGTTTAATTACTATTGAGGTCTGACAACAAGTTATAGTTATGGCCAGCCAGTTTCCTCTTTTTAAATGAATTTTTCCAAAACAATTCTTTCTTTGTTCAAAATAAAGTCCCTTATTTTTCCAATTATCAGTCCTTTCTTCTGTCAATTCTAAATTATCAAACAGTTGTCCTGTTTTTTTTTCGTTATGCCAGCAGATAATGATCAGATTTTTGGTACATTTTTATATTATGACAACTAATTAACAGAACAGGATTTGTGTTTCTTTCCTGTTGACATACTTTTGAAGAAGTAAAGACTTTTCAAGATAAGGGGCATTCTTGTCATATAAATGACACATCAAGTATTTCAATCTCAAGGCTTGTTTTTTTCCAACAAAATTGACTGCATTTTCCATTGCATGTTTACATCTTCATTTCTCATTATATATACCAGTCAATATTTCATTGGTTCTCTTTTTTACGTACAGAAAAAAATTTACGTACAGGAAAATTAACAAAGAACAGGCAGCAGATGGTCATCATGGTCATGTGGTCATGGTGGTCATGGTGGTCCTACAGTATACACTGAACAATCAGACTGTTGATGTATCTTGGTTAAACTTTGCAGGACCAGGGCATTAATTATTCTTTGAAAGTGGCTGTAGATGCAATTCACATCATAAAAAATGTTGGGAATATAATTTTTCCCTGAATTTTGTAAAAAAACATCTTAGTTCACCTTCCCTTTATTACCAGCACAAAGATCTTAGGACAATCCATTCAAGGTCACATTTCAATGACCACTGTCATGATTATTCATTACAAAAAGATCTTCCAATCAGATACCAGTTCTTAAATGGTAGTATGAAAGTTACACACAAAATATTACAGTTGTAAGAGTTGATTCCTTTTTTTAAATCTTTTAAAAATTCCAAAAGCTGAAAGGAGGGATATGATTGGCCAGAAAAAAGATTATGACCCCAAAATGGATGTGCCTGGTAGGGTAGTGAATGGAAACCTAAGATGTTCTTTTATTAAGATTATCTTTTCAATTTTTCTGTTTCCAATTTAGAAAAAAAATATGTCTTTCTGACAAAAAAGTTTTGATTTATATTGCCTTTAAAAATTTTACCGAAAATCGAATTTTCCAAACACAGACTCATGAATTCATTTTGAAGTATAAAAAAAATTATATACCAATGATCTTTTTTTTAAAGTTCACCTGGAAAACCACTGCTTTACATTAGAGTCAATTTTTTATGCTTAAAAATAGGTTATGGTAACAGGTTTTATGATATCTAATGGTGTTGAACATGTTGAATAGGATTTTTTAACAAATTTTGTTTTGGAAAATATGAATTTTTTCATCATGTTTCTCAAAGGTTTTGAATTCCAAAGACATATGAATATTGCTTTTACATGTATAACAATTCATTGAAATGTTTATTTTATATCAAGGATTCTTGACTCATTTTCAATATATACAAGATATTTGTAAAAACTCATCAAAGTTACTAAACTAGAAAATAACTAAATTTTTATTATGCATACATGTACATGCATTTTAAAGTAAATACATGTGATCACAGCTGATTGGTTAAATGCTGTCAAGTTATAACGTGTATAATGATAGTTTACTCTTTTTAAAGGCCAGTTTTGATATTAATTAGAGCAGAAGTTTCTTTGCTCCTTAATTTTCATTACAAATGAACCATATTGTTATGCCTAAAGTATTATTTTTACAATGATGGGGGCATTATGTTTTCTGGTCTGTTCTTTTCAGGTAAAAGTTTTTGGTCCAGGTAGTTTATCATGAAAGTGTCATGGTTGTGGTCATATCAACTTGAAACTTACAGAGTACACCTGTTATATAGGTGTGAACTTTTAAAATACCATGCCAATTTAAGGTTATGACCCCAATTTCACATTTCACTGAACAAGGAATTATAATGCAAGTGGGGCATGGTTTTCTTTGGGCCCAGATTTTTGTTTTGAGGTAGCTCAAATCTGCAAAAATGGTATTAGAAATTACACTTTTAACAGAAATCAAAATTTTATAATTATAATAATGTTAAATTTTGTATAAATTGTTATGCTTTATCGATTATATTGAGCTTATATGAGAGTCTAGATGGGGGTCCTCCATTTCCATATTCTTTAATTTTTTAGGCCATTTTCCTCTATTCTTTATACTATTTGTCTGTTATTCTCTATTCTTTATATTTTAGCCCCTCATTATTCTCTATTCTGTATTTTTTTTGGTCCTCTTTTCTCTATTCTTTATATTTTTTGCCCATCATGCCCATTATTCTCTGGTCTGTAAACCCCCATCCACACCCTCTTATATGTTGTACAGACAAAATTATAGTTTTTATCTTTAATTGCACAGCAAATTCAAATTTGAATATTTTATATTACTATTTTTGTTAAAAGTATTTCATAAGTATATGTTATTTTCTCATATTTAAATATGCAGTCATATTTAATTAACTAGGAATAAAAGTGAAAAAATAGTTATATTTATTATTATGATATTGTTAATGAACAAAAATGCTGGACAATGGTCAAACACCAACAGGTGAATATTTACAAAGTGGAAATTCAGAAATAAATGTGTGCATTTATTATTGCAAATCCTTGACCTCTGCTAAAAATATGAAATCTAATTAATGCAATTGCAAAATTTAACACTGAATTTATGAATGCAAGTTATTAATTTATTTTAACCTGATACTGTCACTTTTCTTGCAACTTATAACCATCTAGTGGCGTTGTGGTAGCAAGCTCTCCCTGAATGTGGGAAGTTTTGAGTTTGAACCCCAGTCAAGTCAAACCAAAGACTTTAAAATTGGTATTTGCTACTTCTCTGTTAAGCATGCAATATTAAGGTGTAAGTGCAAAGACTGATAGGCTTGGAGTCCTGGTAGGGTGACATGTCTTTCTGCAGACTATTATTACCTTGTGAAATAGCACGTTAAATATCTTGCTCAGTGGGTATGTCCAGTAAAAAGCAGGGTTAATATTCATATCGCATTTACATGTTCTCATCCAGAATATGCATTTAATTCGTTGCGGGACGTTAAACAGCCATTCATCGTAATCATTTCGTGAATGAGGTTTTGGGTTTGATCCTCACCTGGGACACACACAATAAAGGCTTTAAATTGGTATTTACCACTGACATGTATATGCTAAGCATACAGCATTTTCAAGTTCAGTGTAAAGACTAGTTGACTTAGAATAATGTGTCTGGGTAGGATGACATGTCTTCCTGTGGATTTAAACATCGACGGATAGAAAATCCAATTCTACATATGGGTCAAGTACAAAGCATGGTTTATTCTTGTTCAATTAAGGTGTAAATTTTCTGAATATGCATCTGATATTTCCCACTGGACATTAAGTAGCCATCAAGCAATATTGCAACTGATCCAATGTACTTTGATTTCAGATATTGAATAGAAATATGAAATTTTTTAAATAACATATAAAAAAAACTAAAATAAAAGAACATCTTTGGTTGAATTTTAGCCTTGTTACATTGATATATATATATTTAAATGAAACACAATGTCCAGTTCATGAAAATATATGATTGTCCTCTAATTTAATTTTCAATGTAACAGGACAAACTTTTTATTCATATTAATATAAAAATAAGGAGATGTTATATGATTTCCAATGAGACAACTCCCCACCAGAGACCTAATGAATTAGAAGTTAACAACTAAAGATCATCATAGGCCTTCAATAATGAGCAAAACCAATACCGCATAGTCCGCTATAAAAGTCCCTGAAATGCAAATGTAAAACAATTCAAACGAGAAAACTGATGACCTAATTTATAGCAAAACAATTTACGAAACACAAATATGACAAATATGTACCAACGACAACCACTGAACTTCAGGCTTGCACATAAAGAATGTTACAGGGTTAAAATTGTTTGTAGGCGCCAACCTCCCCTAACCTGGTACAGTGGTGTAACAGTACAGCATAACTATAAAAATCATTTGAAAAGGGCTTAACTCATCAGATCGATACAAAGCTGAAAAATATCTAACAAAAACACAGACAGGACGTGGCAGGGAATTTATACATCCCTCGCAACAAAAAAGATGAGAGTACTTGCAGTAATATAGACTGTTTTTGGGGAGTTCTGTGATGTCTGTATAGGATTTGCTAGTTGTTTTATACTCTTTCTATATATTTTTAACTTTTCAAACTAGCTCATCAACATATTTGATGAACGTTATTTCAGTGACTTCTGTTATGAACATAGAAAACATATCACCTCTCTCTTTATATATCATCTGGTATCACTTTGTGTCCATTGTCCTTTAAACTTTTCTTTCAAAACTGTTCTCTGAAACTTCTCAATGGATGGAATCAAAAGTTTGTTTGCTTTATCTATAGAATGTCTACTATCAGCATCACGATCGATCTGCTCTGAAAATTTCAGGGAATCTTACAACCTGATTTTTGTCGAGCCTGCGACTTTTGTCGCAGAAAGCTCGACATAGGGATAGTGATCTGGCGGCGGCGTTAGCTAACTTCTTAAAAGATTTATATTTTAGAAGGCGGAAGACCTGGATGCTTCATACTTTGTATATAGATGCCTCATGTTATGAAGTTTCAGTCAGTCACATGTCCAATGTCCTTGACCTCATTTTCATGGTTCACTGACTACTTGAAAAAAAGTTAAGATTTTTTGTAATGTTAAATTCTCTCTTATTATAAGTAATAGGATAACTATATTTGGTATGTGCGTACCTTGCAAGGTCCTCATGCCCGTCAGACAGTTTTCACTTGACCTCGACCTCATTTCATGGATCAGTGAACAAGGTTAAGTTTTGGTGGTCAAGTCCATATCTCAGATACTATAAGCAGTAGGTCTAGTATATTCGGTGTATGGAAGGACTGTATGGTGTACATGTCCAACTGGCAGGTGTCATCTGACCTTGACCTCATTTTCATGGTTCAGTGGTCAAAGTTAAGTTTTTGAGGTTTTGGTCTTTTTTCTAATACTTTATGCAATAGGTCAACTATATTTGGTGTATGGAAATATTTTATGATCTATATGTCAGTCGCGCAGGTTTTATTTGACCTTGACCCCATTTTCACGGTTCATTGCTCAGTGTTAAGTTTTTGTGTTTTGGTCTGTTTTTCTTAAACTATTAGCAATAGGTCAACTATATTTGTTGTATGGAAGAATTGTTAGCTGTACATGTCTGCCTGGCATGGTTCATCTGACCTTGACCTCATTTTCATGGTTCATTGGTCAATGTTTAGTTTTCTTGGTTAATGTTAAGTTTAAGTGACAGTTGTAATAAAGCTTTATATTTAGGACTATCAACATAATATCAATGATTAGTAAAGAAGGCGAGACATTTCAGCGTGTGCACTCTTGTGATTAGTTGGCTTTATTTAAAATATCGATTATTACTGGTTTTTGGCAGTTTTTGTCCGTTATCTCAAAAACTATTTAGGATGTGGGTTAAAAGTTTAAGTTGCAACATAAAAAATAACTAGTATGTGCAATCAAAGAGCCTCTTTATCAGAGTGGCACTTCTTCATGGGGTAAGTGATACATGCTCAGGTGAGCCTCTTGTTCTATTTAAATATTAGTGAAAGTCCAAATAATTGTGACCTCTTAGAAGGCTATTTTAATGGGTATTTTTTTGGACGCAACGAAGGATATATGAAAAACAAAATTCGAAAAATCCCCTCAGCAGACGTCACGATTACGCAAAAATGAAATATTTCATTGCGTCAATAATACGGGTTGATGGTATTAATGATAGGAATAATAGTAAGATCTATTGCTACTAATCAGTTTTTATTAAATACTTGTATTATTATCTTCGGTTCCCCTGTATTTAATGTTATAGAAAAGAAAGAGGATATGGTGTATCCATCCACGACACAAAAACGGTACATGCCGCCAAGGATTTTCTCTACAAATCCATGATGCCGCGTGACAGCCAAATAGCACAAACAGCAAAGGAACAGCGCTTTTATTGATGGTTTCATCTCCAAGTCACAGTGAGGCCTTCAGCACGGAGCGAAAACAAAATTAAAAAACTCGCCACATGTTACCCCATATCCCCACGACAAGTTATAAGCTGTTGACCAAGATAAGTTCAAAACACGCAGTTATACCTATAACCAGTTGATATTAAATACTTGTTTTAATCACTTTCGGTTCTTCATCATTCTATGTTACCCCATATCACCACGAGGTGGAGGTAAGATGTGGACCAGGTTAAGTTCAAAACACGCAACTTCCGGGGATGATATCTGGAGCTTCTGTTTGTGTCATAAAGGGAGTTGTGTCCATTTTTAGAAATACGGATTGTAGCTATTATACTTATTATTACTACCTATAAAATGGCGCAGAAATAATTATTAATCTTTTGGCGCAAATGAAATATAACCTTGTTGCGCAAACAGTGAAATGCAGCATTTGAAAAAAAAATTGGCGCAAATGCCAATCGCCCATAAATAATACCCGTATCAGGAGCGGATCCAGCTATTTTCAAAAGGGGGGGGTTCCCAACCCAGGATAAAGGGGGTTCTAACTATATGTCCCCATTCAAATGCATTGATCGTCAAGAAAAAAGGGGGGTTCCAACCCCTGGAACCCCCCCTCTGGATCCGCCACTGCGTATTACAACTAATACATTTAAGGGCATACGATACAGTTACAGGGGAGGTAATGACGTTGCTAACGTAAAATGTTATTTTCGCGACGTCAAACTGTGACATATCGGGAAAAGATGCATTTTTCGACTGATTTTTATCATTCAGACTGATTTTTACTAGAAAACGAGTAAATGGACCCCTCTTTTTTAAAATGACATTAGGTTTGATTACGTATGAAGATTATTTGTACCAATTTTTATGAAAAAGTCACCGATGAAATTTTTTAAAAATTAGATAAATATACAGCAAAAAATGCCGATTTTTACTAAAATCATGAAACTTTGATAAAAATTTATTATTTCCAAAGAATTGTTATACAAATTTAGAGCATACTTTTGTAAAGAAGATTTTCCAAATGGTTTTACAAAAATTCGCTTGTGTTTATCTTTTGAAACAAAAAAGTTAGGTATGTCTATCCAAAGGATAGAAATGTCAAAAAAAAACGAAATTTTGAGTAAATGTCTAAAATTTCGACCCCTTTTATCTCTTAAAGTAGCTCATGAAGGTATATTTTTTTATTACATATTTGAATTGACTAGGTGAAAAATAGCTTGTGTGCAAACTTTTCTAAAAAAATCACCATGGGATCAAAACTGTATCATATGCCCTTAATTCGTCAGTTTATTGAAATTATGACTTCTTACATTCTACTTGCGATTGTTGTACTTGCAAGAAGTTTCCGTATTGTTTTCAATGATTTTATTACCACAAAAGTGGTCTGTGAAATGACATTGTCTATTCCGGCATTCCTAAAAAGTAGAATACAAAAAATTAATAGAATTAAGTCTGCGTTTTTAACAATTTATTATATCTTTTAATCTTTTAATTATGACTTTCAGTAAGAGGAACTCTATTCATTAGAACTGGGAAGGTGTCGATATAAACACATTCATACAATCTGATTAAAATACAGATCCTGTGTCCATGCTTTGCTTACAAGGATCTGACAACACTCCGTTTTACTTTCTGTTCTGTTAATTAGCCAATGAAATTTCAGCTTTCAAAATTTTGAAGGTGTTTTGGATCCCGAAAGGTCTTTAAAACAGAAAGTAGAACGGGGCGTTTTCAGATCCTTGTGAGCAAAGCTTGGACACAGGATATGTATTTCAATCAAATTGACATTCATTTCGACTTTATTTCTTACAATCCATAAAGAGTAGCGAACGGAACATCCATATCGAGCAAATGAGTTAGCCTCGTTTGTCATAAAGATTGAACTGATCAAAAACTTAGTGTTCAGGAGTCGGTTTAAAAAAAAAACACTTTCGATTAAGATTGATCGTAGTCATGAACAATTCAGTATACTTACGATCAATCTTAGTCGTAAGTTTTTTTGTGAAACCGACTCCAGGCTGATATATAATATGGTCCTCCAGACCCACGTTTCGTCTTTAAAACAAAGTCGTCAGCCAGTGGTGTAAGAATTAATTTTTGGAATAAAGCGAAGAAGAAAGATTTCATTAAGTTATAAAATCAAAACCATAAAAACTAAATATAATGACGATCTTTTTTTAATTTATGTGAGACGCACGTTTCGTCTATATAAAGTTCATCATTGGCGCACGAATTATTTTTTGGAATAAATATGAGAAGGAAGATTTCATTAAATCATAATATAAAAACCCAAAAACTATATAGCGACGAATTTTTTTTTTATTTATGTAAGTGAAGACGGATAGATATCACTGGTTCATATAGTCTTTCAAATTTGGAAAACGTAGAGTAAATACGTTCTAAATATCTATGTCAACTCCATAGATAATAACTGAAGGGTGAAAATGGCTGGATCAAAATTCTAAAATAAGAATCCAATGCGAAATACGACGAAATGACAAACAACAGTCTATAAACTGAGAAACACGAATCCAACTAAAAACCCGGGGGTGATTTTATGCGATCTAAATTGATCCACTTTTAACAAATGACGGCTGCGTCGGATAGAAATCGACCTTATGCAAATGAATATCAATACATCTGTTAAGCTATTTCGGGTTGAAAAAATCTTTATGCATAGTCTGTAACTGTTTGAACATTGATGCGATATAAGAACTACACAACAGACCAAAATGCATCTTTTATTTCTTATTTGAATGTTCCAAAATCAACCAAAGTCTTATGCATGTACATGTATACGTGCTCTTGACAATGTCGATTTCTATCCGACGCAACTCAAATGATAAGATACCGGTACAATGACGCTGCCCACGAGGCCAATCAAGACCGTGTAGTGCTGGACCAAGCTTAATTAAATGTTTGATTTTAAAAACTCACCAAAGCTAAAGACACCTATCTATTGTTGTATGTTGTCATTTAGATTTCATTTGGTTATTTTGTCTCATTGACGTATTGAACCCAGCATCTCCTTTAATTAATAGTCTATACCGAACACATTTTCATTTATAGCAAAAAAAAAAAAAAAAAAAAAATCAAAAACAGTAAAATCAAAACAAAAATCAAAAATAAACCATAGAGGAAGAAAGAAATCAAAGCAATGAAATCCTTAACAAAATGAATAAGCAAGTCGAGATAAAAAAATACCCCGAAAATTGAATGAATCGCCTTTATATTTTGTCTTATAATAATACGCAATGATATATTAACAAAAGTTTATCTCTATGAAGGTAAGATAACAAGACTAGTCAATTGTATACAATTTCCGCCAGTGTTCTTTGCAGCTTCATGAATATTCATGGTTAATGCGTGTCTTTTATACGTCAATCGCGTGACAAAATTAATCGAAAGTTTAATTTAATGAAATAAGCTTATGTAATTGAAAATTGTCAGTATAAAAGATTATATTATATTGATAGGTATATTTTTAGGCAGTTAAAATCACAAGTTCATATAAACCAATATCATATCTAAGACTCACGTACAGAATGGATGCACGTACTATAGTACTAATATCAGGTATGTTTAGGAAAACATAGGTTTTAGTCTACTTTTTCAGAAATTTATATAAAAGATATCTATAAAATCTATAGTAAAGAGATTTTGTAATTTCGTTTAGATGTTTATTGTTAACTTGAATATTTTCAATTGTTAAATGTTTGAAAATACAATTCTATTTGTTTTACATTTGATTGCTTGAAAACAAAACCGTCCTAGAGATAGACAATTTGTATATGTAGATCTTTATTTTCAAAAGTCTTAAAGATTTTAATAGATATCTACCTAATCTGAGTTTGTTTGTTTTCCTAATATAGATATGAATTAAACAAAAAGTTAAAGAGTTTGTAATATTATATATGAGACAATACGTTATTGCTACTTTTACTCATGGAACCTTAAGCTTCAAACCAAAATCACAATATATATCAAGGTTTTTATAAAACAATTTAGATTTAAGAAGACACTAGTCTTTTCAGACACCAATAATAACATACCTGAACTTTGTCGCACACATTTGCACCTCGAACTTTTTACGTTTTAGCAAATACTATTAAACTTGCCTACGTTTTATATTTCCACAAAGATTTTCAGATATAGAATTAATGTTATCCAAAAGAGTTGCCTCACAATGTCTTTTTGGTTGTTAATGTATAACCAAAACCTCAGATGTGTTGTAAAATATTAATTTTGTGTATGAAGATTAATTGATGATGAGTTGTCTCATTGGCACTCATACCACATCTTCTTATTTTTATGTATATAAAATATTAAATTATTAGAAACACTCAGGTATTTCTACCCCAACTTGAAGATATAGAATGCCTTAGCCGTATTTAGCACAACATTTTGGGATTTTCGGTTTTTAAAGATCTACAACATCGCATGTGATTTGGCCTTCCAGCTGTTGTAATTCGAGCGTCACTGATGAGTCTTTTCTAGACGCAGGTAGGATGAAATTTGAAAAAAGTCAGGACAGGAGTTTTGAGTAAAAAAAAGGGCAGGATGACAATTTATGTAAAAAAAAAAGGCAGGACCGAATAGAGTGAAAAATAAAAAGGCAGGACAGGGATTAACCCCCTCCCCCATAAAAATCAAATGGTAACTCCCTTAATATGTGCTTATATTTCTAAACGTAAATCCGCTAAATGTAATTTGGTTCTTCAATTTTGTACTTTATTTGACCTTCGAACTGTTTTGCTTCGAGCGTCACTGACATTTGTAGAAAAAAACGCGCGTCGGGCGTACAGATTTTAAACCTGGTTTATTTGGTATCTACATTGTTGCATTCCTATATCATTTGCATTTATATCCCTTCCTTTTACATATTATAGATTATATACCACTACATCGAACTTTCAAAATCAAAACGAGCGTTTAAAAACCTGTAGACTAATTTCATTGCCAATGGTAAACAACAAACATTGTGTTCTATCTGTATGACGTCACCGGGCTTGTCTGGAGAAGGAACTGCTTCCCCTTATGGTGCACCTGAGTTCACATAAAATGTTTTTTAGGAGAAAGGTTTCGTGTTGCCACTTTTACGCTTTCTGTTAAGCATCTATGAACTATTGTGGTATTTGTCAAAGACATACTTTTGTTATATCGTATTTGATATAAGCATTTCATTATTTTTTCATACTGTTCTGTAGTGTTATATCGTTTCCATTTTACACAATTTTATTACTTCAAAGTGAAAATTAATTCTTTACCGTGTAACGAGTCCAAAAAAAAAAGCCAATTAATAATAGTTTTACAAAGCCATTTATTTCTAATGAACCCAGTATTTTGAAAGTCTTTCGTTTTTAGGTCATCGGGTTGCTGTCTCATTGACGTTTCCCCCACTTTTTCTGATACAATGTACATATAATATATAATATGATAGTGTTTTTTATTGCTGCTCTCGATATTGAAAAATTATGAAAGGTCTTCAAGGGTGACCCGGCAAAAAGAGACTCACTACAGCAAGGTCGCTATCGTCTTATCAAATGATACTCGGTTTCTTTGAAGACAGACACCGGGCATAAATAAATAAATAAATAAATAAATAAAACTAGAAAAAAACCCAATAAGCAATAATAACGTACCAAAGAATGCTCAAAGTAACATAACTCGCTTTATTTTGGCCTTGCATTGGTAGCTAGCCTTAAGCTTGGATAAGCTTATAATGTCCCTTGTGACCAGTAAACAAACAAACTCCATAAATGTTAACCAATTTCTTAAAACGCGATATTCAGGCCTCTATATGTTGGTAAATGCGTTTTACGATGATGTAAAAGGATAATTCATCCTTGCATCCAGACTAGCATCATTATACGAAAAATTTCTCTAAGCTTAGGTTGGGCAAGAGAGCTTTTTATTTAAACGTAACTAAGGACGGCTGGCATATTGTACTAAAAGACATACACACTTTATTTGCAATGCATATCTGAAAGATTTCACCAACGCTGACGTCCGTACAGCTCGAACAATATATAATATTATACTTCATGTCAAAATGCCAGATTTTGATCGGTTAATACGAGGGAGACAATTTACTCTATCCCATGGCAAATACTCTATTACCCTTCACGGAATCGCTTGCTCAAGCGTGCGCTTAAATAAATACGGATGATTGTTATGTGCAAGACGACATAGTTTATTACTTTGAATTTGAAATTTAATAGACAGTAATAACAGAACATACAGTATAATAAATAAAATAACACATACTAGTGTCTGAGAGGGTGATAGAGCAGATTGTTACCCTGAATCGACATTGTCAACCTTGGCTTCGCCTCAGTTGACAATGTTTTCTCGGGGTAACAATCTGCTCTATCACTCTCTCAAGTATGTGTTATTTATATAGTAATGCTTTCAACAAATTTATTTTTGTATTACAAATATTCTCGTTTTAGCTTTATTTAGCATTGCAAGATGCACTCCCGATATGTTGTGGCCATTGAACAATGATACATACGCGGCAGAAATCAAACATAATAATCAAGACCAATCTACCGAATGCAATATTAAATTTGCACAAGACATGCCACCAACTTTTCCAAACCTTGCCGTTTCAACGGATGACGATCACGTGATTGATGTGAGAATTGAAAACAACTTTATTCCGTCTGGAAATGACTACACCTTCTCAGGCTGGTTTCAGTCATCAAATACTGACGGCGCTTTGTTTCACTATAAAGTGATGATAAAATGGGTCATTTTGGGACTTAAGGCAGTACTGACGTCATTATATAATATCACATTGACGAGAAATTTACAGTTTTCCAACGAGAGTGGTGTGTCTGTCAACAACCCCCCTCTGATAGTGAATACATGGTATTATTTGACTTTTAGTGTCGATGGAAAAAACGGCAAGATGAAAATAAATCAGGATGAAGTCTCAATTTTCAGCGATGACAATAATTTCGAGGACGACATAGATATAGTTTTACCAGGCACACTGCGCATAGGCGGAAGTTTTGATGAAATTGATTCAAACTTTAACGGAGATGTGACCTGTTTTGCTTATCATTCCGACAAACCTGATCCCGCCAAATCAGAATCAGAAGGCCAATGTAAAACGACATCGGTTGCAGAATCATGTAAGTCGTGTTTTTTTTATATATAAATATCAAACCTTGTCATCATATATAAATTGTCTTGTGTAATGGTACTTTTCCAAAAATACATAAATAAATAATGCGACACTAACATGGCCAAAAAAGTCATATTGATCGAACAGATCTTATCGCTTTTGGGAACAGTACTCGGCCTTCTCAGGGAGGAGGTTATGGGTTTGATGATGATCTGAAATGCAACAAAACAATAATCTCTGGAACTAATCCCTTGATGCTGGATGTGACAAACTATCTGAGAGTTGTTACTTGCTGCTTCTCCACTAAGCATCAGAATTAATAAACACTGATATAAAAGATTACAGAAGTGAATGGTCGTAGTCAAGTTACTGCATTGTAAACCAACTTATTTTCGCGTATACTTTATTTCGCGTTTAGCCCTTTCTAACTGACTTCGCGGCGATATATTGTCGCGATTTTCTTATTGTCATGATGTATTATTTCGGGAAAGGTTCAATTGTTACATATTCGCGACAATTCATATTCGCGTTATTTCGCTACCCAAATGGTTTTGCATTCAGATATTGACCCTTTTAATTTGACAAACAACAGTCTATAAACTGAGAAACACGAATCCAACTAAAACCCGGGGTGATTTTATGCGATCTAAATTGATCCACTTTTAACAAATGACGGCTGCGTCGGATAGAAATCGACCTTATGCAAATGAATATCAATACATCTGTTAAGCTATTTCGGGATGAAAAAATCTTTATGCATAGTCTGTAACTGTTTGAACATTGATGCGATATAAGAACTACACAACAGACCAAAATGCATCTTTTATTTCTTATTTGAATGTTCCAAAATCAATCAAAGTCTCATGCATGTACATGTATACGTGCTCTTGACAATGTCGATTTCTATCCGACGCAACTCAAATGATAAGATACCGGTACAATGACGCTGCCCACGAGGCCAATCAAGACCGTGTAGTGCTGGACCAAGCTTAATTAAATGTTTGATTTTAAAAACTCACCAAAGCTAAAGACACCTATCTATTGTTGTATGTTGTCATTTAGATTTCATTTGGTTATTTTGTCTCATTGACGTATTGAACCCAGCATCTCCTTTAATTAATAGTCTATACCGAACACATTTTCATTTATAGCAAAAAAAAAAAAAAAAAAAAAAAAAAAAAAAAAAAAAAACAGTAAAATCAAAAACAAAAAATCAAAAAATAAACCATAGAGGAAGAAAGAAATCAAAGCAATGAAATCCTTAACAAAATGAATAAGCAAGTCGAGATAAAAAAAAAATACCCCGAAAAATTGAATGAATCGCCTTTATATTTTGTCTTATAATAATACGCAATGATATATTAACAAAAGTTTATCTCTATGAAGGTAAGATAACAAGACTAGTCAATTGTATACAATTTCCGCCAGTGTTCTTTGCAGCTTCATGAATATTCATGGTTAATGCGTGTCTTTTATACGTCAATCGCGTGACAAAATTAATCGAAAGTTTAATTTAATGAAATAAGCTTATGTAATTGAAAATTGTCAGTATAAAAGATTATATTATATTGATAGGTATATTTTTTAGGCAGTTAAAATCACAAGTTCAAATAAACCAATATCATATCTAAGACTCACGTACAGAATGGATGCACGTACTATAGTACTAATATCAGGTATGTTTAGGAAAACATAGGTTTTAGTCTACTTTTTCAGAAATTTATATAAAAGATATCTATAAAATCTATAGTAAAGAGATTTTGTAATTTCGTTTAGATGTTTATTGTTAACTTGAATATTTTCAATTGTTAAATGTTTGAAAATTGAATTCTATTTGTTTTAACTTGATTGCTTGAAAACAAAACCGTCTTAGAGATAGACAATTTGTATATGTAGATCTTTATTTTCAAAAGTCTTAAAGATTTTAATAGATATCTACCTAATCTGAGTTTGTTTGTTTTCCTAATATAGATATGAATTAAACAAAAAAGTTAAAGAGTTTGTAATATTATAAATGAGACAATACGTTATTGCTACTTTTACCCATGGAGCCTTAAGCTTCAAACCAAAATCACAATATATATCAAGGTTTTTTTATAAAAACAATTTAGATTTAAGAAGACACTAGTCTTTTCAGACACCAATAATAACATACCTGAACTTTATCGCACACATTTGCACCTCGAACTTTTTACGTTTTAGCAAATACTATTAAACTTGCCTACGTTTTATATTTCCACAAAGATTTTCAGATATAGAATTAATGTTATCCAAAAGAGTTGCCTCACAATGTCTTTTGGTTGTTAATGTATAACCAAAACCTCAGAGATGTGTTGTAAAATATTAATTTTGTGTATGAAGATTAATTGATGATGAGTTGTCTCATTGGCACTCATACCACATCTTCTTATTTTTATGTATATAAAATATTAAATTATTAGAAACACTCATGTATTTCTACCCCAACTTGAAGATATAGAATGCCTTAGCCGTATTTAGCACAACATTTTGGGATTTTCGGTTTTAAAGATCTACAACATCGCATATGATTTGGCCTTCCAGCTGTTGTAATTCGAGCGTCACTGATGAGTCTTTTCTAGACGCAGGTAGGATGAAATTTGAAAAAGTCAGGACAGGAGTTTTGAGTAAAAAAGGGCAGGATGACAATTAATGTAAAAAAAGGCAGGACCGAATAGAGTGAAAATAAAAGGCAGGACAGGGATTAACCCCCTTCCCCATAAAAATCAAATGGTAACTCCCTTAATATGTGCTTATATTTCTAAACGTAAATCCGCTAAATGTAATTTGGTTCTTCAATTTTGTACTTTATTTGACCTTCGAACTGTTTTGCTTCGAGCGTCACTGACATTTGTAGAAAAAAACGCGCGTCGGGCGTACAGATTTTAAACCTGGTTTATTTGGTATCTACATTGTTGCATTCCTATATCATTTGCATTTATATCCCTTCCTTTTACATATTATAGATTATATACCACTACATCGAACTTTCAAAATCAAAACGAGCGTTTAAAAACCTGTAGACTAATTTCATTGCCAATGGTAAACAACAAACATTGTGTTCTATCTGTATGACGTCACCGGGCTTGTCTGGAGAAGGAACTGCTTCCCTTATGGTGCACCTGAGTTCACATAAAATGTTTTTAGGAGAAAGGTTTCGTGTTGCCACTTTTACGCTTTCTGTTGAGCATCTATGAACTATTGTGGTATTTGTCAAAGACATACTTTTGTTATATCGTATTTGATATAAGCATTTCATTATTTTTCATACTGTTCTGTAGTGTTATATCGTTTCCATTTTACACAATTTTATCACTTCAAAGTGAAAATTAATTCTTTACCGTGTAACGAGTCCAAAAAAAAAAAAAAAAAAGCCAATTAATAATAGTTTTGCAAAGCCATTTATTTCTAATGAACCCAGTATTTTGAAAGTCTTTCGTTTTAGGTCATCGGGTTGCTGTCTCATTGACGTTTCCACTTTTCTGATACAATGTACATATAATATATATTATGATAGTGTTTTTATTGCTGCTCTCGATATTGAAAAATTATGAAAGGTCTTCAAGGGTGACCCGGCAAAAAGAGACTCACTACAGCAAGGTCGCTATCGTCTTATCAAATGATACTCGGTTTCTTTGAAGACAGACACCGGGCATAAATAAATAAATAAATAAATAAATAAAACTAGAAAAAAACCCAATAAGCAATAATAACGTACCAAAGAATGCTCAAAGTAACATAACTCGCTTTATTTTGGCCTTGCATTGGTAGCTAGCCTTAAGCTTGGATAAGCTTATAATGTCCCTTTGTGACCAGTAAACAAACAAACTCCATAAATGTTAACCAATTTCTTAAAACGCGATATTCAGGCCTCTATATGTTGGTAAATGCGTTTTACAATGATGTAAAAGGATAATTCATCCTTGCATCCAGACTAGCATCATTATACGAAAAAATTTCTCTAAGCTTAGGTTGGGCAACAGAGCTTTTTTTATTTAAACGTAACTAAGGACGGCTGGCATATTGTACTAAAAGACATACACACTTTATTTGCAATGCATATCTGAAAGATTTCACCAACGCTGACGTCCGTACAGCTCGAACAATATATAATATTATACTTCATGTCAAAATGCCAGATTTTGATTGGTTAATACGAGGGAGACAATTTACTCTATCCCATGGCAAATACTCTATTACCCTTCACGGAATCGCTTGCTCAAGCGTGCGCTTAAATAAATACGGATGATTGTTATGTGCAAGACGACATAGTTTATTACTTTGAATTTGAAATTTAATAGACAGTAATAACAGAACATACAGTATAATAAATAAAATAACACATACTAGTGTCTGAGAGGGTGATAGAGCAGATTGTTACCCCTGGAATCGACATTGTCAACCTTGGCTTCGCCTCAGTTGACAATGTTTTCTCGGGGTAACAATCTGCTCTATCACTCTCTCAAGTATGTGTTATTTATATAGTAATGCTTTCAACAAATTTATTTTTGTATTACAAATATTCTCGTTTTAGCTTTATTTAGCATTGCAAGATGCACTCCCGATATGTTGTGGCCATTGAACAATGATACATACGCGGCAGAAATCAAACATAATAATCAAGACCAATCTACCGAATGCAATATTAAATTTGCACAAGACATGCCACCAACTTTTCCAAACCTTGCCGTTTCAACGGATGACGATCACGTGATTGATGTGAGAATTGAAAACAACTTTATTCCGTCTGGAAATGACTACACCTTCTCAGGCTGGTTTCAGTCATCAAATACTGACGGCGCTTTGTTTCACTATAAAAGTGATGATAAAAATGGGTCATTTTTGGGACTTAAGGCAGTACTGACGTCATTATATAATATCACATTGACGAGAAATTTACAGTTTTCCAACGAGAGTGGTGTGTCTGTCAACAACCCCCCTCTGATAGTGAATACATGGTATTATTTGACTTTTAGTGTCGATGGAAAAAACGGCAAGATGAAAATAAATCAGGATGAAGTCTCAATTTTCAGCGATGACAATAATTTCGAGGACGACATAGATATAGTTTTACCAGGCACACTGCGCATAGGCGGAAGTTTTGATGAAATTGATTCAAACTTTAACGGAGATGTGACCTGTTTTGCATATCATTCCGACAAACCTGATCCCGCCAAATCAGAATCAGAAGGCCAATGTAAAACGGCATCGGTTGCAGAATCATGTAAGTCGTGTTTTTTTTTATATAAATATCAAACCTTGTCATCATATATAAATTGTCTTGTGTAATGGTACTTTTCCAAAAATACATAAATAAATAATGCGACACTAACATGGCCAAAAAAGTCATATTGATCGAACAGATCTTATCGCTTTTGGGAACAGTACTCGGCCTTCTCAGGAGGAGGTTATGGGTTTGATGATGATCTGAAATGCAACAAAACAATAATCTCTGGAACTAATCCCTTGATGCTGGATGTGACAAACTATCTGAGAGTTGTTACTTGCTGCTTCTCCACTAAGCATCAGAATTAATAAACACTGATATAAAAGATTACAGAAGTGAATGGTCGTAGTCAAGTTACTGCATTGTAAACCAACTTATTTTCGCGTATACTTTATTTCGCGTTTAGCCCTTTCTAACTGACTTCGCGGCGATATATTGTCGCGATTTTCTTATTGTCATGATGTATTATTTCGGGAAAGGTTCAATTGTTACATATTCGCGACAATTCATATTCGCGTTATTTCGCTACCCAAATGGTTTTGCATTCAGATATTGACCCTTTTAATTTGTAATTAAGCGCAATAACTGCATTCTCATATATGAGGGGTATCAACGAGTACTAAAGAACTCGAGTATAGAATATCAAAATGATACTCGACTAATAGGTTTCCTGTTAGAATATTGTTGCTTTGATTAATTAAAATCAAAATATGTTCCGAATGTTTGCGCTTAACTGTAATTTAAAATTTCTCCAAAAGAGCAGGAGAGCTATTTTTCTATGTCTACATTTTTGGCTTAACGTGTCTTAGCCAATCAAACACATCAGTACCGTCTGATCAAATTTGACGTTGTTATTTTGAATTAAGATAAAGTAAGATGTATGCTAAAGAGTCATTATTTAACCCCTGGTGAGACTATGTGGGGAGTTTTTGCAGCTTTTCCCTAAAAGAGAGGCAATAGATACGAAAGGGATATTCAAACTCATAAGTCGAAAACAAACTGACAATGTCATGGCAAAAATGATAAACATAAAAAGACAATCAACAGTATACAAAACACAACATAGAAAACTTGAGACTGAGCAACACGAACCCCACTAAAAACCAGAGAGGATCTCAGGTCCTTCGGAAGTGTTAAAGATAACATGGAAGCCACAAATCAGTTATATAGCTATTGATATCTGAATGAATGGTGTCTTGTGAACATCTGAATGATTATTTTGTAGATTTATAATTCGCTCTTCGACTTATTTTAATTAAAGAATCAAGACATTTGAGGAATTTGCATGATCGGGACAACATTCTCAAGACATTCCTGATCAAAGCATTGATAGGAACATTTTGAAAAGATTGATAGTCTGTGGTAGAAATGAGTTATAAATTCAAATAATAGATTTCCTTAATCTATTCATTTAAATTAAGTGCCAATGTGTATAAGAACCAGGCAGTGGTGAAAACATGACAAACAAAAACCCCTTCAAGTTTACATTAATTCAAGTTCAAAATGTATAATGATGCACGAATGTAACATTCATTTCCTTTTCCTATTCTGGTATTTCAAGATATATTTGGTTGAAATGCACTAGACATGAACCATCAAGGGGAGCTAACTCCGTAATTTGCTACCATTCTAACCAAAAGTTATCTAGAGATTTCTCGAATCACCAGACACGAAGAAACAAAAGACCTACCTTTTCTAACTCAGGATGAGGGTAACTTCAAAATATAATGGTTGGGTCAGCGTGCTTCATCCATGTTTTGAAATTCTTCTAAATTGCCTTATTCTTACAAAGACTGACACTTAATACCATTAGTGTATTTGTAAACATCATGAATACATATTAGATAATTCTTTTTCAGATATACCAATATGCCCGAAGAGAAATGTAGGAATATACTCCAATTCAAGTATTGATACTTCTAACCTAAGTACAATTAGTACGTCTACGGAGTGTTCTGTGTTCCAATGTTGTATCGCTTGTCTAAATGAGGTTTCATGTAAATACATTCAATACGATCTGACCAATGAGAGTTGTAAGACATGTTTGCTGCTGACCATAGGTTCCGGAAGCTTCAATTTAAACAACGGAGAGGTTTATGAATTGGAATATTTCAGCAAAGGAAATTTTTGATCTTCATTTATCATGCCAATAAAGAGGAATACTAAACCGCTTATGTATCCGTTTACTATGGATGATTTCCAATAAATTGACACTTCTCGGTGTAATCTGCCTTTCTGAACAAAAAGGGATCATAGACTGCATGCATGTTATACTTATAATAAGTAAATACACATTTTTTGCTAGTTTATATTTTATTAACAGGCAACCAAGTCTGTTATTGTAAATCTTTACATATGTTTTCATAAAAGGTAGCTATTTGAAAGGAATAACTAATCTAGGTTCTCGTAATCGAAAGCACTGACCATTACTTTGGCATTTCATTTGACCTATATTCTAGTTTTTTTTAACGTTGATTGCATTTTGAAATTACATTTACTAAATACAAAATTGTTATGAAAATATAAAACTAATAAAATCCGAAATGGGATAATATACACATTTCTTTGTTATTATGGTCAAACCAGTAGAAACAATCACGCCTGGATGCAAAAGATGTGCACAATCAACTATTTTAACATTTTTTTTGTATTTTTCAAGAAACCTTTGCCAGCGACAGCGATACAGATTGGCCCGATTATTAGAAAGCTCAATTCATATTTCCGTTAAAAAAATTCATGGACTGTAAGAGTTTACATCTTCAAATGGAATCCAGGAAAACAACGACTTGCTACCGTCAAATTAAAAATGTACGTGGCAACATTTCGAATGCGCTACTGTTATTCATAAGTTAATGCAATACTCGTTAATTATCACGAAATAAAAAAAAACCGGGATTGCGCAATGTTGTTGCCAATTACTTCGGCCATCGACCGTAAATGGACGACAGACGTCGTCATTCAATCCAATAGTGTAACATGACCCATGGAATAGATAACCTTAGCTGTATTTGGCAAAACCTTTCGGAATTTTCGGTCTTCAATGCTCTTCAACTTCGTACTTTATTTGGCAAGAAACGCTCGTCTGGCGTACAAAATGTTAATTATGGTATCTATGATGAGTTTAATTGCATTATAACCTATATAAAAATAAGAATATTTGGTATGATTGCTAATGTGACAACTCTCCACAAGAGACCAAATGACATAGAAATTAACAACTATAGGTCACCGTACGACCTTCAACAATGAGCAAAACCCATACCGCATAGTCAACTATAAAATATAGTTCGCATAGACAAATGTCTGCAACAGCACTTGAGATCATGTATAATTGTGAGCTTATCTGGCATTTTATCAATAATTGAATGCTTCTTTTCTATGATTCTGTTTGGGTGTAATTCATTGACTATTTTGTATGAAGCGCGGAATCGCTCCATACTAAATATTTGCACACGATCAACCCCTTTTCAATCCTATAACATAACAAAACAAGTATTTAATTCTTATATTTATATTCATACTACAATCATTTCGTTTGTTTTCCTGTGCATTTTGTGAAGGTTTCACGGGAGACACGTGCTTTCATGAATGTTGCATTTTATTGGAAAATAAAATCTAATTTAGGAAATGCCTCTCGATTATCGCAAATCAAAGGTGCGGATTCTTATGAATCATACATAATGTTTTACTTTTATAAATTGTTATTTGGATGGAGAGTTGTCTCATTGGCACTCACACCACATCTTCCTATATCTATGTAATGTCATTAAAAAAAAAAAAAAACTACAGTTAACTTTTGAATATGATGTTGTATTTAAAAAATGTATTTATATGTTGAAAACACTTTAGGTTACTATTTCATTTGCTTATCTTCTTTTCTTATTTCATAATTTGAAACTAGGATTAAGTTGGGGTTTTTTATACACAAATAATTACATTAGATGTATGTTTCATTATTATACGTTATTTTGATTGGCTAACAGCAATCTCGCGTCATTCTTCATTTCAAAATAAATTGCACGAATTGTAACATACATGATGACACACGTTTCAACAATAAAGTGCACAAGTAAATAAAAGAAAAAACTTGATAGTAATCGTGTTTTCATGATGATAGCGAAAAAATGTAATTATAAGTATTGAATGCTTCTTTTAGTAATTTCATAGGGTTGTAAAAGTGTTGACCGTGCGTACATTTTTAGAATGAAGGCAAGCGCTTCCGCGCTTCACACAAAATGTACTTCGGTCAACGCTTACACCCCAATGAATTTACAAAAGAAGCATTCAATCTTAAATCATTACAGACTAGGAAATCGATTAATATTTGAGAATTTAAGCATTATGTCAAACATTGTTAATGTAAAATGAAAACATCTCTTTCTTAATTGTATGCTTCAAAACACTTATCTTGATTAACCTTGATCAAAAACCAAAAATTTCGAAAGCCAGTGATGTATAAAAACTTGGATACTTGAGAAGGTAAACTTTTATAATGGTACATATATTTGGTCTTTTCACCTTATCAAAACTGACTTTATATTCTTCACTTTTTTGTATCCAATCTGAAAACGCAGAACAGAAAAAATCTAAATATATCCAAGTTTGACATATGCTCAACTTATTTTCTTTCCAAAATCATACAGAATAGTCGTCTGATTTGTTAATATAGCAATTGTGTCCTATTCCAGAATACGATTTTGTAGATTTTTCTCTCTGTTAAGAGATCATGCGATTCCCTCAACTTTCGTGATTTTGTTTACCTTGATTTTAATTTACACCCGCCCCCCGTAGAAAAAAACATATCACCAACAGAAACAACTAAAAAGTTAAAGTGGAATACCATTTTCTTTTAAATCCATCGACTGTAATAAGAAAATGTACAAAATAAAATAAATGTTTTCATCAGTAAACGATAAGAATATCCTTTTACTTTTAATTTAGTGCTACTTGAGCATATCAAATTCATGAAAATCTGCAAGATATCCTTTTCAAATACGGTCATACCGATATCGAATTGATAAATTATACTCCATATGAATAAAAAAAAAAGGCAAATTCGCCACATTTGGCATAAATTTTGGATGGACGACTTCTACACGATCTTATTGTATTAAACCCCCATTCCCAAAGATAACCAGGATAGTGACAATTTCTTTTATATTTAGTATGAGAAAGTTCATATGTATATATAATTCAAGGGCACACATTTGTAAATCTGGAAGTAACAATAACACTAACGGTACCAATTTTACTGGACCAGATTTGCATTTCGACAACTAAGGTCTCTTCGATGATGCTCGATGCCAATATCTTCGTAATATCTGAGCAAATGCCGAAATTAGACATCAGTGAAATAAATCAAGAGAGAAAGAAGATGTGTTTGAGCTTTTGATTTTGCCATTTGTTAAGGGACTTTCCGATTTGAGTTTTCCTTGGAGTTTGGTATTTTTGTTATTTTACTTTTTTCTATACACATTTTATTTTAAAAAACAAGATAAAGGACGATGAAAACAAAGGACTGATTCCAACTTATACTCGGGTTTAACACATTCAACATCAATAAAAGATAAAAGACGAATACAGGAAAGAAAAAAAAGAAACTATAATAAGTAAATGGAAAAATAAGTAAATCGAAGTAAAATACACGGAACAATACAATTTGTTACCTTTATAGCGTGTCTTTTTTGATGCACCGATTTACAAAGAACTTTTTTTCCATAAGATAAAACAAACTGCGTAATACAATGTACAAGTTGACTGTATCTAATTTCCCTCGATTTTCTTAGAGATTAATGAATATTCATGACTGCTTTGTTTCCGGTCTTTGTCAAACTCATGCGAAATACAGCCATATGTTTGATTTAGTGTATTTAGCTCTTCGAATGGAAATCTAGAATATTTCGAGAATATTGATTGGTCTTTTTTGTTAATAACAAACGCCCAGGTTGATATAAATCAAAATAACATTAGTTTTCTCCATTAATGTACAGGATGGATGCATATACGTTTGTGCTATTATCAGGTATGTTTAAAATAGAAATAATTAACGCGTATCTGTTTTTTAATTGTCATGCGAGCCTTGAAGTGTTTAAATTCAATTAACTTTTTTTCCAAATTTACAGAAATAGCGTTTTAAAATCTTGATGATTATTTTTTTTATTTCGCAATCAGTTTTTATATATTTTAAAATTTTGTTTACCTTGCTTGAAATATGAAAATTTGGAAGATATAATAATTTTTATAAATGTTTGAATACCATTATTTTGAGAAGATCTGATATCTATAGACAGTGGCGGATCCAGGAGGCGTACAGGGCGTACGACCCGACCCCCTTTTGGTGGGCAAAAAGGAAATAAATCAAAATATCATGTTTCTCACGATTTATATGATTTTTGAGCCTGATATTGTCTACAAAATGTTCGCCTCGCTCCGCTTTGCGGTATATCTTCGATTTTATGAAATAACACACCTTTCCAAAATTCTGGATCCGCCCCAGATAGAATGAGATACAACACGTTTTTATAGATTAGTATCCCTCAATCTAATATATGCTTTGAGCCAAATTTTATTCATGGACCCATGAAATTGTCGTTATAATAAATATCAAAGTTTTATAATTACATAAATCGTTTTAACAAACTTTCATATTTTCCTATAATTACATTGCATGTATGTTTCATAAGAACCCGTAATTTTGATTGACCGACAACAATCGAGAGCCATTTCAAAATCATATTTTATTTTCCATTTAAATGCATCATTTACGACTGCAAGCGCTTTTCTTGATAACGTCACAACAAGGAATAGCAAAACAAACGAAAATATATAACTCGTAATGGAATTGGTTCTTATGTTAGAAATTTAAATACAAATTTATAAATTTGGTGCGTCCGGCGCTTGTTCTAATTTCCTTCATCAGCAACGCTCAAACCACAAAGTCAAGGATGTATAATTACTTAAATACTAAGTCTAGAGGAGCTTGTGACCAAATGGAACCTAATTGGAATGGCAAAATCAATTTGAGGTCAACTTTGCCTGAGAAAGTTGGTCCTAAAATAATTTATAATTTCTAAATTTATCAGCAGAGAATTTTTAGAAAAGTAGGGAATAAATAATGTCGGAACCAAAGCACCTACTACTGAATTTATGATACCCTTTGAAACGAACAGTCCTCCAGCAGGAGTATCGACCCAGTGATAGAAAATTTGTTAAAACAACATTTTATAAATTTTGTACTTTCATAGCGCCTTTTTAGGATTTGTCTTATGAGTATGAGGAACGCTCAAACTAAAAAAAAAAAAAAAAAAATGAAATCTAAGAATGTACAAAACACATTAAGGATGTTCGCTTGTCATGTTTTGGAATTTCTGTCAGATTTTCGATGTCCTCTGATTTTATCCATTTGAATGCCTTTAAAAATTTTGCCCATTGACCTCCATTTTTCTTTTTATAAATCTTTTACATGTATAATTATAATCCATCTGTAAAATTCTTAAAAAAATCTTTGTTATTTTTAATAGTTTTTGAGCACTTAAACTTGTCAATGATAAAGCTATGAAAAATCAAGAGAGAACATTTTCCCGCCATAATTTCAATGGCTAATATCTCGAAAACAAGCACATTGACCTATATATTTTTTTTGCTCTTTTGGTTCCTTTATTAATCCCCTTTTAATATATACTAGTGTTATGAAAAGCTTGTTATTTTAAAACTGAGTAGCGAACCTTCTTAACAAAAGTGACATAAAAAGAATATCCAAGAATGAACCAGCTCAACGTGTTCTATTGCGACCTCCAACTTCGAATATTATTTTTTTCCTACTAGTGCTTTAAAATTTTTTTAAGCAGGCCACTATGAGATGTTGTGACAAACAAGGCTTGTATAAACAACGACATTATGTATTTCTTGCTCGTTTAAATGTTTGTAAGTCTTAAATTAGTAGCGTTTTGCAACTCTTTTGATGCCGGCGCCGCTGGTGAGTCTTATGTAGTCGAAACGCGTGTCTGACGTACCCAAATTATAAGCCTAAAATATTAAATAAGCTTTTTTCGTTAAAGATCGAGATGCCTCCTTAGACAGTTTCGATTTTTTCTACTGTGTTTTTTAAATAACTACATAATATTAATACAGAGAAGTTTTCCTAATTAAACAAGGTCAGTAAATAAACTATATTGAGTACCAATAGAAACGCAACCAATACATGTTTCTCCATGTAATAAAAAAAATAAGCCCGACGGATCTTTATTGGAAAATTAACCAACCAATCTAAGACATTCAAGGCTTTTAAAAATATGCATACAGAACATTTCCAGCAATTATAGAGCTTTCCGATTTTCAGATTCATACCGTTTACAAATTCCTTATTCTAAAAACGATTACACTTTTAATGGCACAATTTAAGGTAAACCCTAACATAATGAACCCCTATATCAACGATTATCAAACAGTACTGCAGATTGACAATTTTTCCTTTGCAATTGGTCCAGTATTATCACGTTTGGATGGACATTTGTGATTTTGGATTTCGACCCCTATGGGATTAAGTTTCTGCACTGAAAAAAATCGATACCGGACGTGTAGGCAAATGTTTGAGGAAAGCATTGAAAGAAAAGTTCAGTATTTATTTTTTAAAACTTCCTTTAAAATGTTCTTAAAGAACTTGATATCTACCATCATGAATTGAAGCACTATGATAATTTCTGTAGCAAATCCGCCACATATATCTATATTTTAATGAATTAATTTATAGCGATAGTTTTGGTATCGAATTGAAAAAAAAGGTAACTACTACTAGATTATGTATATGAAAAAAGGAAGTTTTGATATGAATGCCAATGAAACAACTATCCATCCGAGACCAAATGACGTAGATGGGAGCAACAATAGGTCACCACTCAGTCTTCAACAATACGCAAAACCCATACCGTATAGAAAACTATAAAAAAAAAAACTCTGACATGACAAATGTAAAACAAGTCAATATCATGCCTAATTTCGTTCATTTGTTTGATCCTCTAAATATGTAAAGAATCTATTTAAGTCAATATAGATGTACACTCTTACAACAGTGTGTGCAAACCATTCCATTCGGTTGTCAAGGGCCTTTTAAAACAGAAATGTTTATGTTAAAATGTATAAATCTTGACCGTGCACAAGCGTAACGTATTAATGGAAACGAAAACGCCATACGATGGAGCAGCGTGTGTGTTCTGCTGAGAAATGGAAAGTTGACAATTGGGAAGTTTTAAATCATCACGTTTGTCATGGACTCCAGTTTGAAGTTGTTCAACTGCGTCCATATCTAGAAAACTCAAAATGTGAAGCAGACCTTCTATACTAGTTTCGGTAGTATCCTTAATCTCAATTCACTGGGATACATGAGATGCAAGCATTCAAGTGAATGACATCATCAGTACACCTGAAACTAAAAATAAAGAACTTTGAAAGATATTTTTTTTTTATCTTGGAGAAGGCTTTGTATACATTCTTCTTCATATGAGTACCCAGTAGGTGCATAATCAGTACCCCTTGAAATACCGACCTTGATCTTTATTTTTTCTTTATCTTCATTGTGATTTTTATTTAACTATCTAATAGTGTTCATATGACTTTTACCTCATTTTCATTGATAATTAATAATGTTAGGTTATCATGATACCTGTTGTTAGATTTTAAATTCAAAGACTCTCAACATAAAATGCAATTCTAATAAATAAAGCAGGCAAGACTTTTCATTGCATATTTTATTTGTTAAAGCTACGGTGTTTCTCGTCCTATATGTTATTCGATATTAATTTTTAGTTTTCTTGTTTCATATTTGTCTATAGTACGATACCTTTCATGAGGGTCGTAATAGGGGTACCTTCATGACGAATAACGGTAAAGCCAAGTGACGTTAATGGTAATTTTTGGTGCATGACGATAAAATGTACACCTTATTTAGACGATAAAAAATCGACTGATTTTGACGAATCACGCTAATTTTTTTCCAAAAATAACGGTAACGATATTTATTAGAGACCTCTGACGAATCACGATAAGGATATTTTGAGGTATCACGGTAAAATTTTAACCAATTTGACGCTTACGGTAGCCGAAAATGACCGTTTGACGCCTGACGGTAAAGGGCATTCCTACCCTCTTTCATAATTTTGACACATGCCATTGTTCAATATTTGAATTGATTTATTTATATTCATTTTAAAGTTTAAAATTGTTATTTATTCTGTGAAAATAAAAAGAGAATCTATTGGGTGGATGAAATGTGTGAAAAAGCTCATTTAAAACAACAATTTAGGATTTTAAAATATTTCGACCTCGATCATCACTGAAGAGACATTAATTGTTGAAATGGGAATCTGGTGCAGATACATTGGTACCGTTAATGTGATCACATGCATATTGTATAATTTTTCTTTGATTGTTCCATTCCATATAAAATAAAAGCTTATATGTGTTGCTGTTCTATATTTTTATCTAAAGATCGATAGAAGGTATTTAATGATGCACCAAACAGATCACACCTTACAACAAGGTCAAGACGACCTATATCGTCCATTTGTAATGAAATTAACACTTTAAATTTCGTGCGTCCGAAGCGCTTGTTTGTATTTACCGTCATCAAGCTCGATTCCATAATTTGAAAGCCAGGGATGCGTAAATACGCTGTCACGTTAGTATTTATATGACCTTAAAGGACATGAACAGAATAGCAAAATTCATCTAAGGTCAACTTTGCCTGAGGGAGATCGAACCTTATTTTCGTAATGATTTATTAATCTTTAAACGAGTTATTTCAATGACATATATGTTATAAAAGAGAGGCGAAAGATACCAAAGGGATATTCAAATACATAAGTTGAAAATGTACTGACAATGCCATGACAAAAACGAAAAATGATCAATAGATGATCAATAGTATACAAAACACAACAATAAAAACTAATATCTGAGCAACACGAACCCCACCAAAAACCGGAGTTTGAACAATACCAATCAGTGACATTACGTGTATCAAACGACAAAATTACAGGCAAAAATAACAAAATGCAAGAAAACAATATGAATCAAAACAGTATCAAGAATATACATATATCAAGTAATTTCAAATCATATTTTTTACGCATATATTCTTACTTTAGGTTGCTTTGTCATTGCAAGCTGCACATTCGAATTGCTATGGCCATTGAATAATGATACATACACGACGGAAATCAAAAGAATTCCCCGAATCAAGATCGATCGGCTGGATGCAATATTAAATTCTCACAAGATATGCCACCTAATTTCCAAAATCTTGCAGTTTCTACTGATGATGATCACTGGATTGATATTAGAATTGAAGACAATATTCTTTATTTAAATGAGGACTATACGTTCTCAGGCTGGTTTAAGATATCAAATCCAAATGGTGCTTTGTTTCATTACAAAAGTGATGATTATTCTACAACAGGGGAATTTTTGGAAATGAAGGCAGTTCTGGCGTCATCAAATATCATATTTCAGAGAAAATTAAAAACTGCCAACGAAACTGGATCTCTCGCCGTCACCTTAAGTCTAAGTACTTGGTATTATTTTACATTTGGCATCGATAGAAGCAGCGGTAAAATGAAAATATATCAGGATGGATCCCATATTTTCGATCATGACGACAACTTTATGGGCAACATAGATATAATGCTACCGGGTACATTGCGCATAGGTAGAAGTTTTGATGAGATTGATCCAAACTTTAATGGAGATGTGACCTGTTTTGCATATCACACTGACAAATTTGATGTTCCGTCGACAGATTCAGAAAACGAATGTAAGAACACTACGCCTGACGAATTATGTAAGTTGTTTAAAAATATTGAATCTAATCACCATCTCGTTCTAATGTTCATTTAAATACTATTAAACATCATGCATTTTTATTAGATTTTTCAAGGTATCCTGTTTCAATGGATGCGTTAAAACAATTTTTTGATAACCCCAAATTAGTATGGGATGTACATAACCGATGTAACGTTCTCAAGGCATTCCAGAACTCAGAATAGACATCACATCTGAATTCTAAATTGCTGAAAGTATAACTAGCGAAAAAAAGTTGCTCCCGGCAGTAATTTATAGCTTCAATCTACGAAAGCCTGCAAAATAGAACATGTTTGATCGACATTTTGGTTTTAAAATCGTTTCAATTATAGGACGTTTTTATGTTGTATTTTGAAAAATCTTATGTATAAAATAATTCATTTTCAGATGTACCAATATGTCCGGATAGGAATGTGGGAACATACACAAGTATGAATACAGGATTGTCTAACCTCCGCACGATCAGTACGTCTACTGAGTGTTCCGTGTTCCAATGTGGTATCATTTGTCTAAATGCAGTGTCCTGTAAATACATACAGTACGATATGACAACTGAAGGATGTAACACATGTTATTTGCTGACGATTGGTTCCGGTAGCCTCAATTTGAATAACGGAGAGGTTTTTGAATTGGGATATTGAAGCAAAGAAACATTTTGATCACAACAGTTACTGTGCATGTATGATGTTTTACAGTGGGACACAAAATTGCATGACATAAGTATATTTGATTCAACCACAAAAATAATAATCATCAACATATGGCGCAACCACGAATTTAAGCATAAAGCAAAAGCTGCTCCTTACGTTTATATGTATTATTAGTTACATAGTGTGTTAGTAACGAATTTATCTTACCGACTATCTTTATGTGTTGCATTTAGACTAGAGTTGTCTCATTTGCAATCATACTACATCTTCTTATTTTTATACTAAAGTGTTCAAGTGTTCAATTTTAAGAACCTAATTCCATTGGTCTGCACACAAAAAATAATGTCAACAATAACAATTTATTATCAACAACCTTGATATAACAATATTAAACAGAACTTTCAATACATTTAAACAATCAAATAGTGCCAAAGTCGTAACTCCACTACTAACCGTGTATTGAAATAAGCAAACATATACATTGCCCAAGCCTGCAACTTGATAAAATGTTATGAAAAAATAAACCTACTAACCTAATATGGAATATACACGGTCTCCACGCGGACGCTTTTAACCAATCATATTCCTAGAAATGTATAGGAGGTAAGATAAGTAAACCCTCACTGCTACAACTACTCCACACTATACAACAATAATCAATTAGTGGCAAGATATAACCATTATAGAATAATTTTCTGCAGTCTAGATTTAGAAATTTCTTAATCTTTAATAGTAGATATAGCCTAGATGAAATTTTGAGCAGATCACATCAATTTGGTTTGTCCATGTGAGGAAGGTCAATTTAATGCCTAAGAGACTTTCGCATGTGGAAGATTGTATCACTTGATTGTTAATAGTTAAACAACTCTCATTGTAATGTGGCATTGCTTTTGTTTTGTTCCAATAATCATATATTTTGTTTTATTTTTATTGATGAACATATTGTTATCATTACACCATTCCTCAACACCATGTAAATCTTCTTGTACCTTTGACTGCAGAGTTTGATAACAATTACCAGAAAGATGTAAAGTTGAATCATCAGCATATAAATCAGTGCAACAATTTTTCATATAGATAGGAAGGTCGTTTATGTATAATATAAACAGAAGGGTATACATCCATTACTTTCAATTGTTTAGATTTGAACGTTCCTGATGAAGGTATATCTAGAATTGAACTTCGGACAGACGAAATTCATCAAGTGTAAAATTTTCTTTTGGTATATACATAACCATTATCCTTGATCTAACGTTAGGTTTCTAATTTCACTTGTTCTAAATGTACACCTATCAGACATAAATACTAATTCGCAATTGCATACAAATTTACATCGGTGATTGTGCTATAATTTTTCCCTTTGAAAATTCTGAAGGCAAAAGATTAGCGACAAAATGTTCATATCAAAAACTATTTGATCATCAACAAAAAGATAATATACATTCAAACAATACGCGCATACTTATTCGGTTTAATACAAATTTCGTAAAATGGTTGGAAATTTGTTTCATAATTGTTCAAAAAAATCCATGTTGATATTATCACCTTGACTATATTAGTCATGCTAGTTCATATTAGTGTTCCTGTAGCCAATTCATGTTAACATATGTCTACATTCTTGTCATGTTATTTTTTAAAATAAATATTGTCTTAACTGATGAATTTTAATAGAAGTAAATAAACTCAGCATATATACCAGGATTAAAATTATGTACGCCAGACGCGGATTTTTGTCTACCAAAGACTTTTTCGTTTGCATGGTTTCATATTTTGCCAGAATAGGCCTTTTATAGTTGAACATAGGGTCTTGCTCATTATTGAACGCTTATACGGACCGTATTTCAATACGCTTGGAATCAATTTAACTTTTGCTACAAATGGACCCGAAAACATTCCACACTGAAAAAAAAGTGATCAGTAAACTTCAATATCTCATTGTTGAATATAGAGGTAGAATTTTCCAGCAGGTTGTCGTCACTCCAATGGGAACCAGCTGTGCACCTCTCCTGGTCGACCTTTTGTTATTTTCATATGAGTAAGAGTTCCTTCAGACACTTCTAAAAAAAACAAAAGATCAAAGATGCTTGATCATTCAATTTCAACTACAGGTATATTGATGATGTTCTTTCCACTAACAATCAAAACTGTTTTGATTTGCTACCATTAATATGTCCCTCTGAACAAGAGATTTAAGAAACCACAGATACAGCTTCCTCCGCTTCATTTCAAGACATATACTTCGAATTGAACTACAGCGGTCATCTCAGTACCAGAATCTATGAATAACTAGACGATTTCAATTTAAAATTATAAATTTTCTCCACCTAAGCGGCAATATGGAGTAAACATAACTCAACTACGATATTCAAGCACTTGCAGCTGCTACTCAGACTTAAAACGTCATCGATGTCTGAGCAAAATCATTATGATCCAGGGTTTTGTCAAAGAACGTCTCGTTCTTTTTCTCAAACAGTTCCCTGGAAAGTACTACGGCACAATAGATAAAAATTCAGTGTCACAAATAGTAAAAGATGGTCTCGAATTATAGATTCCAGGTGCTTAAGTTGTGTATCTTTTATAAATTTTGCAGTTTCTCCTTCATTTGGCTTTGTGCTGTTATATTCCTTTTAGTCGTATAACACTTGACGTGACCAGGTATTAGTGAATCCAGCTATCGTTTTTTGGCTTTGGGTGTTCCTGTTTCAGGTGGGTCTCGGTTATAAAACTTTACTCAGTACTCGGAGTACAAAATTTGTGCTCAAAACAACAAATCCATGATTTTGATTGGTTGATTTCTGAGTCTAAGTACGAAAATCGTGCTCGAAAGTTTTATGACCGCAAAGCCAGAAGTAAGTGGGATTTGGACTCAATAGGTTTTTACAGTGTTGTTGTCCTTTGGTTTACCCGTGTATTTATATTTTACTTAATTTGTACTTTATCGGGATAGTGTATACTAGTACGGCATTTACTATCATCTACAATAAAGTAAACCACTGTGTCAGATTCATTTGTACATGTTTGTTTGAATTTTTTAGTCCGATGTGTTGAATGTCTGTGATGTAAGTTTACACAGTCTTGACCGCTGGATCACAATTATTGTCACATTAACCAGTTATGTCTGTTTGAGTTGCTCACCAAATTTTGTCAATATACGAAACTATAAACAATTGTCTTACAAGTTAAAGGTTTATCTCGCTATAAAACTAGGTTTAATCCACCTTTTTCTTCGGAAAATGACTGTACCAAGATCAGATATATGAAAGTTGTTTTTCATTCGTTCCGTTGGTTGATATAGTTTAACGTTATCTGACAAGTCGATTTGTGTATCTGGCAAGTGTACTTGTGTATATGACAAGTCGACTTGTGTATCTGACAAGTCGATTTATATATTTGACAAGTCGACTTGTGTATCTGACAAGTAGACGTGTGTATCTGGCAAATAGACTTGTGTATCTGACAAGTCGACATGTTCATCTGACAAGTGTACTTATGTATCTAACAAGTTGACATGTGTATCTTGCAAGTCGACTTATGTATCTGACAAGTCGACATGGGTATCTAGCAAGTCGACTTGTTTACTTGTCACATTCTTAATTCTATTTGTCTACTTATAAGTCTGTTTTTACATGTCATGAAATGGGCAAAAACGCTAAAAGATGTTTTAATTTTCTACAAAACAGTTTCATTTTATTATCTGACAAGTATGTGACGTCCCCGAATAAGACGTATCTCCAAATTTACAATTAACTTGAACAACACGGTGAATGCCACATGTGGAGTAGGATCAGCACACTTTTCCGGAGCACCTGAGATCACCCCGATTTTGAGTGGGGTTCGTGTTGCTCAGGCTTTAGTTTCTATGTTGTGTTTTGTAGACTATTGTTTGTCTTTTCTTTTTTTTTGCTATCAAGCGAAAAAAGATTAATATGTGTATACCGCACACAAAAGAAATACAAATAATAAAAAAAATACAAGAATGATCAAAGCAAAAAAAAAAAAAAAAAAAACCTAACTAAACAAATAAGTAAATCCATATTAATACATGAAATCGGAGTTATTGCCTTGATAGCGTGCCTTACATAATTACATCATGATATATACACCAATTGAATTGATGAAAAGAACGTGTACTAAAGATTTCCAATAAAATGACATACGTACGTAACTCGACGTACGGACCTAATGGGACGGGTTATTGCCAACCATCGAATTTGATTAAATACGTCGCTTATGTTTAAACAAAGTATTCCAAGGCTTTTAAAATCACACACTGGAATTTTCGACCATATAAAAAAAAAAATTATCATGACGAAAAATGATAAAAATATTGCATTTTTATTTATCACGTGGTTTTCCAGATTCCCGCCTTTATTTTACTGACATAAGATCACGCATAAACACACGTATCTCATACCTATCATACGTACGATTCGAGTTATCTTTCATGGTTTTGATTATGACAATTATTTTTCAATATACTTTGCAGTTGAACGCCCCATTATACTTTTTTTCTGTCTTTCTTTATAGTTTATCTATTTTTTTTTATTATATTTGTTGCGGGGAAAATATTTAGAAGGATATGTTTTTGACAATTTCAGAAATATCGAAAGCAGAATTTGTCAGAATCTGTCTCTTTATAAAGGTTAAAAATTCAGATAAAACTATCGCTTCCATTTAATTTCTGAACAAGAGTATTTTTCATTTATTATAAAATGTATTGATAAAGAAATCCCTATATATGTTGTTTTTTTTAGAATTAAGGTGTGTTCGATTAGGGATTGTTCTGTATTAATTTGTTTAAAGGGAATGCTATCGGAGTCCACATACAAAAGATATTTCCAGGGAATATGTTTGATATCCATTGAAGTGAACTAACTTAGAGTATTTTATCCATTTTATTGATAAACAACTAAAAGGGGGTTACCGAATTCATTTTAATGAGTAAATCATTAACGGAAATATGTAAGGTAAGTAACATTGAACAACATAACATAAACAAGGTAGATACAGATATCTTTTTAAAGTAACAGACAAAGTATAACTCGCAAAAAACTGAGCCAAACAAGAGGTCATAACTGTGAAACTGATATGATGCTTGGTTTTTTTTACAACGAACTTGTTACTTTTGGTGGGCAAAGTTTTCAACAGACACTTGGCATTCCTACATTTTATGTAGTACTCTTCTACCTTGTTTAATATAAGCAAGACTTAATAGTTCTCCCAGTCATTATCATCCATACATGTTGACAAAAGTTAAACGTATAAAGCTAAGAGACATAGTGGATCTTAAACTTAGTATCCCCAAGTCTGTAAAAAAACATTTTAGAGGAGGTCATACATGTAATTCTGTCCTTTTTTTTATCAGGAACCTATCTGAATTCTAATACCTAACCGAATATTGAGAATTAGGCCTTTAACCAGAAGTTTCATTGAAATATATTGATTAGATGCGCACTAGAAATATTTTTTAATGATAGAATTCCACAAATCTGAATTTTTCATAGACAGTATCTTTTCAAGTTGCCATTGTGTGACCTATCAAGAGTATGATCACCTACACCTATTTTGCGATTCATATTTTCAATTAACCGTCCACTCCCTTCTAGCATTGACGTCTTTAAACAAAAGCGAGGCTTTAACTGCCAGGATTCAAATCTTTTGCCTCACCAGAAATAAAATTCAAGTTACGCTACTGTGGATTGATTGACAGTTGGTTGCTAAACGACCAGTGGCAAATATTTCATGCATAACTAACGTGTAGAGAGCGTGACATTACATCTTGAAGAGCAGATTTAACGTCCCCACTCTGACCGGACGGGACTGCGTACTTGTACATCCCGCACATCTAAACGGACTCCCCACTTTGGCAATGCTTTAACTGCCGATCGGAACAAGACCAATAGTGACCATATTTCTATTCCCTTAATCACCTCTGAAAGTTTCTGTCGAGACGTGGCGACCAAAGAGACAGTTATCAATCTGGAAGATATACTGTACATAAACGTTTATTAATCAGAACATTTGCAACAAGAATGTGTGGCCTTAATTAAGACACCGTGCTCCTTCACATGATAATGTTTCCATGTTCAGTGCACCACTTAATCTGGGTCAAACTCATAGTTGGTATATAATTTTAAACGTTCTACATTTTGAACAGAACGGAAGAACAGACGGATGCACAGACCAGTAAATATAATAGTCCCATGCTATCATACGTTGGTCATAAAACTAAAAAGATCATCTTACTTAACAAAAAATCAATTAAATAGTCCGTACATGTCCGTTTTTCATACGAATTTGTATAATTAAACGCTAAATATTTTAGGAAAAACAATTTCAGAACATTGACGTTATATTACACCTACGTTTGTACGGGCTCTTCCTAGAATCCAGGCATCATAATAATTAAAGACAAGATTTAAACAAATTAACTGATTCAGAAAGGGTAATCATATTTTTCCTGCAGATGCGTCCTCATGAATTCCTTTTAATAAAATTCTACGGTGAGGGGACACAGATGCATCAGTGATCTGAATTTTTACCTTCGACAAAAGTATCTTGAAATATTTTATAGAAGTATGATAAAAAGAAGAAGAGGCAAGCCGTGTACACCTTTTACATTCCGGCGTGTTTGACACTCTTTTCTTACTCTTTTAACTTATAAATGAGAATATGATCACGCTTCAGATTCCATTATTTTTATTTGATCAAACTTTAATTTTGATTTATGAATTCATCCTTTGGGAGATAGATATATGGGTCAAGTGAAATGACGAAGTAATGATCGGTGTATTTGATTATCGGTAACTGAACTACTTATTCCCTTTAACATTGTTTAAGGTTGTTGTCAATGAAATCACCCCAAATTTGATAACAAAATATGAAAAGAATTAAAATAGTAGTGTGTGCTAATTTTAAAATAACATGTATGCCAACAAAGTATATGTATTCAACGACCCAATACTTCATGCAGTCTATGGTCCCCTCCGTCGTCCTTCACTGCAATAGGCCGAGATACGGTCAGATAGGTCGGTTATGTCGAGTAATGTCATTTTATTGGAAATCTCTAATACCACTTAACTATATTTTATTTCCGCTAATCTTTCTTTGCAACTTTATGAATAATCATGACTGGCGGGTTTCTTTTCTTAGTGAATCGCCTGAAAATATACAGCTTCTAATTATTTTATAATTTTAAAGAACTTTGTTGATCAAATAGAAAACTGTCTAATTATTTGGTTGAAATAGATCGAATAAGTCTTGAAATTACAGATTTATATGAATAAAAACAATCGTATTTCTCTTGCTTTGTATATATTACATAATACTATTTACATGCATGTTTATGAATAAAAATAACATATATGTCGTGCAAGTCTTAATTATAGTGTTTTGTCAATCTACTTTTACAAATATTTTAGAAATTGCATTTAAAGATATGGATTTAAAATGAAGGAACTAGCTTTAGATGTGTATTGTGTACGTGCATAATAATTTTGTTCCATTTTTTTGTCTGAATATAGTAAAATTTGTAATACAACATTTATCTCTTTTTTTGATATTTTTACTAATTTATATTTTAATTGTTTCTGTAATATAGTAAAATTTTTCAGAATTATACCAGAGAGGAGATGTCACTTTATCATACATCTGAAATATTTGCTGCCACAATATTTTGTTAAAACCCTTATTACGACATTGGTGATCCAAGCATCAATAATGATATTTATGAAATAAACCTCAAATATTTGCTCTAAATATTAAACATGCTTACTTTTAAGGAAAAGTTTCAAAAATTGTGCCTTTTTCCATTGTAGCGACAATCCCGTCCTCTTTTCATCGATCTTCACATCCACAAGTACAACCTACGTGAGAATGATTCTTGCAGTGAGTAAAGCGACAGGTGCCATTAGTTTAGCAGGGATTGCTTACTCACCCAGAGCATTTTAGTTTTCACCTCCGGTTTGTGGTGATCGTGTTGCTCGGTCGTTACTTTCGTGTGTAGTATTTTTGTTGCAGTTGTTTGACTTTTCGTCGTATTTATTTTTGGACATGGTATTTTCTGTTTTCTTCTACCGATGATGTTTTTTTAAACCCTAATTATCTTTTCCCTTTCCTGTTATTTTTTCTTTGTAAATGACACTTTATAATTTTTGTATATATCCGAAGTGGTTTTCTGGATTTACGCTCAACCCCCAAAAATTGAAAGCGAAGGATGTTCAAATACTTTAATGCGCGAGGATATATATATAAATAATTGAATAGCCAAATCCAGCTTAGATTAACTTTTGCTACGGGCTTTACATCATTTACCAATCCGCTATAATACGACACATAATCACTGGATAGGAGTCAGCATTATATCGAACAATAAGTTGTTGTGCACGAACTGCTGATCCTTTTTGTGTGGTTCTTGTTAGTTAATCTTAGATTTTCGGTGTAGAGTTTTTATTGACTTTTGTATGTCTTTTTTGTCGTCATTCTTATTGGTCATGGTGTTTTATTCGACTTATTTTGGTTAATTGCTCCCTTGAAATGTTATCACACCTTTTTCATTTTACTCTGAAAAAAAAGCAAGAAACTCCAAAGAAATGTCAAGTTTCATCTCTACCGTCATTCTAAATCAACTGGCGTTGCACATTTATTCCGTGATTTCTTGAAATTAGAACATAGCTTTGTTTATTTAGCGAAAATTGTAATTTTATTTCCTTATATAATTTTGGATTTCAAAAAGGACAATATCACAAAGAATTATATGAATTTGTGTAATCCAATATCAGCTATCTGATTTATATCTTCGGTCTAATGTGTATTTTATCTTCTTTGGAAATACTAACAAATATGAAGCATAACCAAAACAAACAAGAAATGAATGTTGTAGACCATTACAAAAAGGGTGTTGAATTTTTTTGGCAATATAATTATTGATTGATTGATTGGTGATTTACGCCACTTTCAGCATTATTTTTTTCTATTTCGTGGCGGTCAGTTTTTATTGGTGGAGGAAGCCGGGACCTCCGGTAGAACAACTGCCAATCCTGGTCAATTAAGATTGGAGTCGAGCGCACATGCCACCAGCGGGATTCCATCTCACAATTTCAGTGTGGACAGGCTAGTGACAAAGTAGTTCCACAACCTAGACACTCGGCCACCGAGGACGCGGGCAACTGAATTAAATTTGCGATAAAAATGAGGTCGAGTACCTTTTTTAAAACCTTATCTAAATTTACATTTTTGGTTTCGAAATAATTATCTTATCAAATGACAACGTTTATGTCAAAATCTAGTCAGTAGTTGTTTCATTTCAAACACTATTGTTTTTGTTTGTTATTTAAAGAATTTTGTGTTGATGGCGTACACCTTTTGATATCGGTTGATTATTTGTATCGCATGTTGGTATCTAATTGACGTATAACCAGCAAACTCCTTTTATTGATTTTATCTAATTATTATTATTTGATTGACATATGTGTATGTCGACAATTAATGTCTCTTCAATGACACTCTATGCCAAAATAACAAATTCCCCATGAAATTACGAACTAAAATCATCTTTAAATTTCTATCGTATTTTCTTTCCAAATATTTGCATATGGGTGTCCAGGACTCGAAAACAGTATTAATTGGCCTTTCAGCTATTTAACAGTCTCAATTTACACGTCTGCTATTGTAAATACTAGGCTGAATAACTCTCTTGTATCATAAGTGTATCTGAGTCAATCGAAAGGTCATTATACATGTTATATAATATTTGCTGTATGCATTGTTAATCAAATACAACTAAAAGAAAATATTGATTGAAAAGAACAAAGGAATTCCTCGAAAACGTCACTAGCACTTAATATTTCGGAGTGCCTACCTTTTAAATCAGACAATATCTACACGAAAAGCCAGATTTTTCAGTGATTTTATGTCAAACTTAAACCATCTAACTAATTGAAGTTTCATATAAATGAAATAGTAGTTCGATGTATCCTTACAGACAAGAAGATTAGGTATTGTATGGGATATACAGATATAGCACACTAAAAGGAAAAATAAAGACTATAGTCTGTATATATCACTTATCTGGATGTATAGATTCCTAAACCTACAAGAGTTATTCTTTAGCTTAGACTCTATTTATACTACATGCATTCAATCGTCGCAATAAAACTTTAGCGCTGTCCTTACAAACATTTTCTGATTTGTTTTTATCTGTTTTATATTATACGTTAATTAGAGGCAACAGTAGTTTATAAATGCTCAAATCTCATTAATCCATTAAGACAATACAAATGAAGGTAAAACCAAAACCTTGGTGAATTACATGATCCCCAAAAAAGAAGCGAGTGCGTCGACATGGCTACTCGGAGTAAGCTTTCCTCCCAGTAAACAATCCAACGTTGACATTACGTTGTGACAACGTAGTAAAATTACGTTGGTACAACGTAATTTTATGGACTCCAAGACACGTGCTGACAACCATCCACACAACGTTGGCACAACGTAATAGACTATTTTCATATTACCGACTTTTGACTCCGGATTATATAATTTGTCGACTGGTTACCTTGGACATCATGGTACTCTGTCAAGTAAGAGCAACCAAAATAATTAAAATCAAACATATAATCGGTGTAATTTGAGGGGAAAGTTTACTGTTTTCCGATGATTTTGTAGTGAAAAAAAAATATTAACCAGGTAATTTTCCCCCAAAATTGTACCGATTGAAAGTTTGGTTTTACTTCTTTAGCTTGCTCTTACCTGACTTGGTACCATGATGTCCAAGGTAACCAGTCGACAAATTATATAATCCGGAGTCAAAAGTCAGTAATATGAAAATAGTCTATTTATGACCATCATAAGACGTTGTAACAACGTCACAACACAACTGTAAATGTCCTTGTCCTCATTTGATTGATAGGAGCAATCAAATTCCATTAAAGAAGTAAACAGGGTCTATATTTTATTCTTTTGACCTGTTTTAAGTTGTAAATTTTTCTATGTAGGAAAGATTGACACAATGTCGATATGTACTCTATTTCCAAACTTCTAGCTGTGTATAATATAGTAACAATTTCAAAAAAGTTTTTTTTTTACCTTTTTGCCAGGTTTCAATGTCAAATGTATTAATATCTCTGTTATCCCCGAACTCTGCATTATGTTTTACATTAAACCTGTAGTTTTGTCCAATTCATGTTTCACACAGTTGCTTTAGGTTAAAGTCTTAGTTTTTAACTTTTGCAATACTGAAGTACAAGATTTACACATTTCTATTTAACAAAAGCAACTTTTCTTTAAAAAATTTAACACATAATATTCAAAAAAGGAGATTTGGTATGGTGGCCAATGAGACAACTCTATCCTAAATCAAATATTGTTGAAGTAAGCAATTATATGTAACTGTACAGCCTTCAACATGACATCTTGGTACATGCTGCAACTTCTGAATGTTTAGGGTTTCAGTGTTCTAGAATATAGATTTCACTATGATGGAGGAAATTCTAGAATGTAGATTTCACTTTGATGAAGGAAAACATTTTTTAATGAAATACAACAAACTACCACTGTGACATATACCTTAATATTTACTGTAGATTCATTCCGCTGGATTCACTACACAACGACAAGCTAGGAAAAAAGGTTGGAAAAACGCCCAAAGCTGACTGTCTAATTTACAAATATATATTCTACACAACTTATACACACTTCTAAAAATATCCCAAATGAAGAAAATACCTGAAATTCAATCAAACTATAAACTATTGCTTTTTTTTCCATTGACCAACTAGAGATAGACCTATCCAAAAGTTAAGACTTTTTCTTTTTTCTTAGCTACATGAACCAATAAAAAATAATATGTTTCTGAATTTTTAAATTTTTATTCCAAATTTTAGTCTTGTGTGGGTTGTATATATTTTTCATTATAAATTTTGGTTTTCTACCCTCTGATCAGCTGGATTTGTGTTGGTTTCAGGTCTCTGAAAAAATAAATAATCATTAATTATTAAATACAAAAAAAAAATTGATCCCAGCTTATGAATTACAGCAGTTCTTAAAAACAACCTGTGTGTAAACATAATCAATATTTTTTCTATTGCTGGTCCTTAAATAAATCTTGCAGATTCATAATTATGTTGTGTTGTTACTGAGATGTTTGTATCTTTGCCAATTATACACATTTTGATAATGTATGTAAGAAATTTTAACATAATTTCAACAGTACATAATAATTTATAACTTTTGGTTAACCTTTGTTCTTATTTAAAAAAAAAATGTTGTTAAATTGAACATGTGTTAATGAAATTATGGCTGTTCCAGAAAATACTATGCCCCTCCCCACCCAAGGGACGGCCCTTTTTTTTAACCCCCACCACCGACAGAATTAAAAATAAATAAGAACAACACTCCTTTTGCATTTTGGTATTTCAAATACAACCACCCCCACATAAAATTAAAAAAAGAGCCTTCCCTGTGGGGACATAGTAAATTCTGGAACAACCACTAGTTATTCTACAAATAATAATGAATCCAAATTAAAAAAGGATATAAGATATTCAAAGGATTTTTTAAAAATAAATTTAGAATTAACATCAATACAGCAAGACCTTATATCATATGCCAATGAAAGCAATCTATAAAATCAACAAATTATAATTTGATAAATAAAATTAATAAAAGAAGAATGTGTCTATGGGCCACAAATGATGTTATTAAAGGACATAACTAAAGAACAGTAAAACAGATGCTCTCCAAATTCATTCAAACTATGCGTTTGATAATAATAAGCATTGTGTATAAATTTCATAACATGTGGTTCAATCAAGCAAACTAAAGTTTGAGTTCAATGTATGTACGTACAGTAAAAGAGTAAAACTATATGCTCCCTTCACTCAGTGAAGGAGGACATAAAGAGAGCTGATCAACTGATGTTTACCTTTTTATATCTTGGTCCATCTTTTTGCTGGTGCATGATTGAGTGTTTCTGCAATTCATTCCTCAACCTCAGACACATTGCATATGTGGATTTTTATACAGGACTCTGGAATATAAATTATAAATACATTCAGTTATCTTCTATATTCTTACGTCTGTTTACATGCGTGTCAGTCCAACAAATCTTTGGGAAAACTAGGTAAGTGACAAATTAAAAGCTTTCCAAAATTCATAAGTTTATGATTGATTAATTACAACATTGTTTCTGATCACACATTTAGTGAGAGTTGATTATAGCTCGTCATTGATAAACATGTAGATTTCATACCATAAATTGAATAGCAAAATGAAGCCCTGAATACTGTTTTTTAACACCAGTAAACTGGGGTGTACCCTGAAAAAAGGGAAATTATACCCCACTTTTCCTGACTTGATCCTAGTCCAAATAATTATGACGTCTTGGAAGGCTATTTTAATTTTTTTCTGTGACGCCTTCCTACGACGACCTAGTCCAAATAATTATGACGTCTTGGAAGGCTATTTTATTTTATTTTTCTGTGACGACTTCCTACGACAGTCTTTATTGGCACAATTGTCTATTCCCATGTCAGACCCAGTGATACATTGATTGATTGTTGGTTGCTTAACGTCCAGTGGCAAATATTTCATGCATGTTCAGGACGACTCCCAGTGATACATGTAATATTATTATTAATAGGCTTTTGTAATATGCCAAGTTTGTAATGTGCCGAGTTTGTAATGTGCCGAGATGTCTTGCTTCGCATCTGTGATATTGATAAGACTTTTATGCTTCCAACATTATTAAAAATAACATTGCAAAAGACACTTGCAGCCTTAATGTATAGGGATAGTAGATCTTGTCATGGATAGAAAACAAGTGCCTGTGCACCAACCCAATCCCCCCTTTTTTACTCCTACAGTTAATTGCATATATCTTAAAAAACAACACAAATTGTTTGCTGGGCTGCTATGCACGCATCACCCATCATGCAAATCAACAACACAATAACAAATACATGAATTTGGTTAACTTCATAGTTGCCGCGATCGTTTTCGCTCGTTCAGAATGAAATTAGTATTGTTATGAATAATACAGTTAACAATTTTGGTACACGTCATAACCTTTTTCAATAAGGTACCGGTATTGGCTAATTAATTATTTCTGCCATTATACAATTTTCCAACAATTATTCAAAGTCTATGATATAAGATACGTGACCATGCATTAAAAGAATAAAACTTTTTTTTTATTATGAAAAGGGTATGAAAAGAGCTGTTGTATTCTCTTTCTAATTAATATGAAATATTTAAAATTTGATAATATTCCTCCGTGTATAAAAGCCTAAATAGGATTCTACACGTGCCAACACAGATACAGATGTATACAGAAGACATATCTTGAATACTTTTGTTAACACAATGCCTCCTGGATAGTTATTTTCAACATTTGCTTCCTTCGTAACATTTTAATCCAATCTGGCATTTCTTGAACATATCGTGGTTTCGTTATAGGTCATGGCAATACATTAAAAGAGTAAAATCTGTTTTTATTATGAAAAGGGTATGGAAAGAGTCTTTGTATTCACTTTCTGATTAAAATGAAATATTAAAATCTGATAATATTCCTCCATTTACATTTTAGAATTAAACAAAAAGTTTCATTTTTCAATTTGGTACATGATCACATTAAAAGTGTGTTGATTTATTAAGTTATTGTATGGTTTCCTGTTAACTGTGTCCTTAATCCACGAAGGGACACTGAGTTGTAAATGTAGTGAGTTTGAAACCGAGATCAATTCATTTCTACAGAAAGTACACACAGCGAATATAGAACCGATGTACTCTATATAAATTCTTGGTTTAAATGGAAAAATTTGCACTTAGAAATCTTGTTTTGTTCCATCTTATCTTGCATGTTCATAGTGTATGTCATTTGTAAAACTCTGTAGCGGTTTTGCTTCATTTGCCTCAAATTTTAATACCAATTTTCAAAGAAAATCAAATTAATACGGATTAATGTATATACTCATAAAGATAACATTCAGTATGATTTGAATTGAAAAAAGGAAAAAAATAACATTTAATGAATTTATTAAAACAAATTGATCAAAGACAAAAATCTAAACACGCACATAAACGGAATTAGAAGAAGATAGAATACATAAGGGCAAGGTACATGTTAATAAAATTGATTAGATTTTTGTTGTTTGCTAAAGTTAAGTGACAAACCAATAGCACGTTAAATCAATTAGGTCTACTTCGTTCTGTCAAATTGGCCTATTGGAATGGAGGACGGGCAATTTGTACTGTTGGAGGATAATTTTATTCTGGGTAGGGTAAAAAATGTTGTCCTTGCTTATATGTCATCTACGGCCCATCAGAGTAATAGTTAATTTTCTTTTACGCGTAGAAAGCGTGCCACGCCCATGACAGGGCATCAGATTTAATTTCATTATGTTGACCAGACATGATAGTGTATTCAAATATCTACGACCTTGATTGAGAAAGAAGGGGGTCTTCACTTTCTGGATACTTTAATTTTTAAAGTCAATTTTTTGCCCATTACTGTAAACCAACATATTTTCGCGGATACTTTATTTCGCGTTTAGCCGTTACTAGCGCAAATTAAGCAATAACTGACACCTGATCGTGTTTTTTACTTACCATCAGAATTTTGAAGTCCTGTCACAATGAAATAAAAATGTAGAAACAAGGTCATGATAAAAAAAATAGTCACATTCATGGAACACCTTATGCAAAATGATCATTTTGATTATTAGGTTGGCTTTTGTAATTTTTTTTTATTGCATATACATTTGCTGAGTTCTTTTTTATAGCACTATCTGTTTTACCTAAGTATTACCATCAAATACTAAATGGTCAGAAAAAAATGCGTGCGACCAAGGAAAATTGATTTTTTTTTTTTTTTTTTAGAAAAACAGTTTTTATTTAAATGGGGTAATTTTATTCTGCTTCTAATCAAAATGAAATGTAAAATTAGGATATGTTCCTCCATTTACATTTTAGATTTACACACCATTTCATGTTCCAGTTTGGTACGATATCACATTAAACGTTGGTAGTTTTATTGCCTCGACGACCGGGGCGGTAAAAGCGAGAGTTAAGCGTGCGGCGGCGTCAACAATGTATTAGTTTGTGATAAGGACAGTTTATAGGGAAACACTAGTGGTAGGTCAGTGATATACGGTATGCAGTTGTTTTAGTATTGGGGATTGGCAAATCTCAATTCCATGGAGATTATTTGGCCAGGATTCCTCAGTCATGGTCGATTGACTTTGAAACTTTTGCTTATTTAAAATGTATTAGTTTGTGTTTAGGTACGTTAAAGGGGAACCACTAGTGGTATGTCAGCTATAGTTGGTGTGCAGATGTATTAGCATTGGCACATCTCATTTCCGCGAGGATATTATTTGGGTCCGCTTCCTCAGTCATGGTGTATTGACTTTGAAACTTTTGTTTATTTGACCTGTATTCGTTTGTGATTAGGACAGTTAAAGGAGAACTATTAAGGTATGTCAATGATATTTGGTATGCCGATGTATTATCAGTGACTTTGAATGTTTTGCATATTTTACATGTTTAAATATTGCCATTTTAATTTCCAAATTTGCATTATATTATCAAAATTACATAAAGGCGAGATATTTCTCTGTGTCAACAGTTTCGTCCGTGTAATATAAGCCCACTGTAAAAAAATCAAGAAATTGATGTGCTCCTAACCATTGGAAGAAGTTACAGAAAGAAGAAGAAGATTGAAGGATATCATGGGTAAACACAGCTAATATTGAACCGATGTACTTTATAATTTCTTGGTTAAGACGATAACATTTGCACTACGAATTCTTGTTTTGTTCAAAATATCATCTTGCGTGTTGTTTATATGACATTTGTAAAACTTTGTTTTCCTTTAATTGTTCAGATGTGAATACCAATTTTCAAAGAAATTGAAATAGAAATTGATTAATTTATAGACTTAAAAAGAAAACATTCACTGCGATTTGAATTAAAAAATGAAAAGAAAATAATTGATGAATTCGTTAAAACAAATTGATCAAAGACAAAAATCTGAACACGCACATAAAAGGAATAACAAAAACGATAAAATACATAAGGGCAAGGTCAATGTTAATAAAATTGATTAAATTGTTGTTGTTTACCTAAGTTTAGTGAAAAATATTCCAAGAATTTTCAGATCATTTTTTATAAACATTAAAAAAAAAGTTTATTAAATTCTTAAAAAATGGATCGCCCGGAAGGGAATAGCAGGCAACTTGTACTGCTGGATGAAAATGGCATTCTGGGAAGAGGCTGACATTTCTCTTTGCTTATATGTCAGACACAGACCCGTCTACGAGTTATTGTGAGATTTCTTTTACGCGCAGAGAGCGTGACACTTAATGAGAGTATAGAATTCAATGTCAGGCCTGGAGTTGACCGGAAATGGCCGTGACAGTCACTCTAAGTCTTAAACAAGACCAATTTTCCGTTGGAAGCCAAGCTATATATATTGTCTTTCGGATACATATTTATTGAATTTGGTTAACGATGTCCTTCGATACAAAAATTTATGAAAACATGTGCAATTCTCAATTATTTACAAAAATACCTTTAAAAGCAACAATATCATTCTGATCTTATACTTTGATGAAAAATCGTTAAAGTATAATTTATGAAATAGACTCTTTATTACCCAATTTGCTGTAGGATTTAACATTTTAGGATTTTGACCCCACGAGCGGAACAAATACATAGCAAAATGGCTCTACCTCTTTGAAAAAAGACTTATTATAAGTATGTAGTTTTGCAACTTTATATAATAAAGAAGACACAAGTCAGTAACCTATAGCTTTGTTAGACTTGTGTGATTTTATTTTTTTATTTTGGCTTATTTGTATGTTTCGGAGTTTAGCGTGGCGTACATTTTGCTGAACTAGTATACATTATTGTTTAGCGGCCAGCTGAAGCCCACCTCCGGGTGCGGGATTTTCTCGCTGCATTGAAGACCCATTGGGTGCCTTGGGCTGTTTTCTGCTCTTTGTTCGGGTTGTTGTCTCTTCGAAACATTCACCGTTTCCTTGCTCTATTCTAATTTACTACTCAATTTCCCGTAGTATTTGAAAATTTTAGGATTTTGACCCAACGAGTGGAGCAAATACTTGACAAATTAGCTCTACTTCTTTGAAAAAATATTTATTATAAGTATGCAGTTTGGCAACTATATAAAATATTTAAATTTATTAAAATATCCTTGAGATGGTTGAAAAAAAATAGTATTTATGAAAGTTTTAAACTTTATCAATAAAAGAAGACAATGGAAATTTAAATTTATTTAAATATCATTGAGAGGGTTGAAAAAACTAGTATTTTTGAAAGTTTTAAACTTTATCATTTGAGATTACTGCATATAGCACATAATTAATGTTAGCTATTACAAAAGCCATAACGATTGAGCAGATGTATTGTTGTCTCAACAACATAAGCATCATATAAACACCACGTTTCCTAATTAATTATGTTAAAAGAGGGTCTGGATGGGGTTTACAGAAAAGAGAACAATGGGAAAAAAGTGCAGAATAAAGGGGGAAAATAAAGAATAGAGAAAAATCAGAAGGCAAAAAAAAAAAAAAAGAATAAAAATAAAGGGTGATAAATGTAAAGAATAGAGAACTATTGGGAGAATAAAAAAAGAATAGAGATTTAAAGTCTAAAAAATTAAAGAATAAAGAAATGAAAGACCCCCACCCAGACCCTCATAAAACGTCAACATGCCAGGATTAAAATGATCGTTTCACAGTCGTTCTGTGCTTTTATAACTTTTTTCTTTTCAGTTTCTATGGCCAATTCATATCTTTTTCAAACGCTAATGCTTTTTGTTATTGTCTTTTGGAGAAAAAAAGGCAGACCAAAGTATGATACTTCAAACATAAATCTATGTTCAAAGAAAATCATTAATCTTTTTTAAACCAGTATTGCATCCTTTTGTTCTTATTTTTTTTTCAAAAGAAACCATGCCTTTTTAGCAACTAAATCTTAACTATATACTATAATTAAAATGAAGCTTTTGTTTACATTTACTTTTATTTCGCATCGATACTGCCGGTTTGATAGTAGGATGGGAGCATCAATCCATTGTGTTTCAAATGTTTTGAAACAAAACTATTTTGATAATGACTTTATACGGGAAATGTCAAAACAAACAGTAAAAGCTACGAATAATTTAGGCCTAGTCATAGGGGATTAGGTTGGGGTATCACAAGTCCGTTCGTTTTGTGTTTTGTTTTAGTATGTTAATTGATTTTTATGGTCTGCGCTTTTTTTCATATGCATTTAAAAATTGGATGGGAAACGGAAGTTCTGATACGTTCTTCATGATGTAAAGTTAATTTTACGAAATAACAAGCTGATAGTTATGTGCTAGTTCCCCATTCATATATAATCCGGCTGACCACGTTATTACTAGTGACCTAAACATTGTCAATAACACTTCTCTGCGAAATGTGTTATCCAAAGGCCCGGAATATCGTGAACGTAAATCCATCAATTGGAAAAATAACTTCAAAATACTGATGGATTCAGTCGAGGATTATGCCAGGCAATGGGTTAAACGGGAGAAAGAAGACGTAGATACTCTTTCCGAATGGATTAAGGCTGTGAAGTCGTTGATACAAATCAAAACTAAGAAACTGAATGGGTCTATGAATACCCATGCTACATCAATCTTTAAAGACCCTTATGTTGTTGTCCCCGCAGACAAAGCCCCAAACAACACCGTTTTTGTGTGTAAATCGCATTACATAAACTGCTTGATAAGTAAGTTAGGTATTGACAATTCACTTGGAAACTTAACAAATACCCCCACGACACTTACCAAGGAGGAAATCCTGGATAATGATACCTAACTACATAAGTATCCTTACAAACAACGTTATATTGCTGGGTTTTCCAAGTGCTCCACGAAACCTCTTTTTAAATTATTTACATCAATTCTATCAGCTATCAAAGCCGGGCTTCAAAGTTATTGTGTAAGTTAGGTATTGACAATTCACTTGGAAACTCAGCAAATACCCCCACGACACTTACCAAGGAGGAAATCCTGGATAATGATAGGTCTGTTCTATGTTCCTTTGGAATTTCAACCAAAGAAGAAGAACTTGATCTTCCATCACTGTATTTGATACCTAACTACATAAGTATCCTTACAAACAACGTTATATTGCTTGGTTTTCCAAGTGCTCCACGAAACCTCTTTCTAAATTATTTACATCAATTCTATCAGCTATCAAAGCCGGGCTTCAAAGTTATTGTGAAACTACCTATTCTAGAGGTGGCGTGAATCAGATTTGGATCCTAAAAATTCCAAAGATCTTTTAGAGTTCTACAATCTAACTAAAGACTCTTTCATCTTGCAATAGTATTAAAATATTTGACTTTTCTACACTTTACACAAGTATTCCCAATTCCTAACTATAATACAAATTGAAAGAGTTGGTCCTGCTTTGTTTCATAAAAAAGAATGGCCAACGTAGATACAAGTATCTTGCCTTAAGGAGGGCTAAATCGTACATTGTAAAAAAAAAAAAAAAAAAAAAAACAAAAACAAAATCAAAAACAAAAACAAACACTCTGATTCAAACAAAAAATTCTCTGAAACTGACATTATCAAGAACTGTGTCCCTCTTCTTGCCGACTTATTCTTTTATTAATATGAGGCTGACTTCATACAGAAACTTCTTAGGAAGCAAGAAGTTAGCAATATCCTTTAACTTCACATTCCGCTATATAGATGATGTTCTCTCACTAAATAATTCAAAATTTGGTGATTATGTTGAACGCATCTATCCCATCGAACTTTGGATAAAGGATACACCAGATACAGTTAATTCTGCCTCATATCTTGACTTACATTTACCAATTGAGGGTCGTTTGAAAACAAAACTTTACGACAAAAGAGATGATGTCAGCTTCCCACTTGTGAACTTTCCATTTCTATGCAGTATCATTTCAACAGCGCCTGCATACAGAGTATAAATCTACCAGCTGATACAATACTCAAGGGCTTGTATTTCCTTTCATGATTTCCTTGATAGAGGGTTGCTGCTCACAAAGAAGCTATTAAACCAAGAGTTCCAATCGGTGAAGTTGAAATCATCCCTTCGTAAATTTTACGGACGCCTCACTAGTTGGTTGACAGTTATGGAATATCCATTTCACAGATGACAACGGATAGTTTCAATTGTCGTAACTACAATCCGTCCCTTTTCCCCGAATGTGACCTACCGAATTAGATTTATCATCAGATTTGTACTAACATGAGCAACACAACGGGTGCCACATATGGAGCAGGATCTGCTTACCCTTCCGGAGCACCTGAGATCACCCCCAGTTTTTGATGGGGTTCGTGTTGCTCAGTCTTTAACACCTATGTTGTGTTTTGTGTACTGTTGTTTGTCTGTTTCTTTTTTAGCCATGGCGTTGTCAGTTTTTTTTGAACTAATGAATTTAGATGTCCCTTTGGTATCTTTCGCCTATCTTTTAATGACAACAAGATGGCGAAATAAAAGTCAACAAGCTGATTTTCATTAAAATGAACTTCGTAATAGAAAATTAGTAAGTTACAAATAAATCTCGTCCGGCCAGTGACGGATTAAGCAATTTCAGAAAAGGAAGTATTTTTTGGAGGGTATATCGCCAAAAAAAAGTAAAAATAAATTAAAATAAAAACAAATATACTGAAAAATAAATGTTTGACCATGAGAGCGGTTATGCTAGACCAACCCGCTGGATCCGCCCGTAGTAATTATAAATTCAATTATTTGAATACAGTTCATATTCCAATATGGAACCCGGTACCAAAATTCAAAAAGCGACAACAAATTCTTACTCAAGCATCAATCGTTTACATCTTAGTACGTTTGTCTTAAATAGATAGCTGTCTCAATCGCAATCATATCATTATCTTATGGAACGCCACAGCTGTCTTATATGGTACTCTGATATTATGTTATGTTGTTTTATTATTACTTGTTGATATTTTGTCTTTACATAATATGGTTTTGACATTACGTAATGATGTTTTGATATAACTCAATATGAAATAGTCATATTACTTAATGATATTTCGATTTTACGTGATATGGTTTCGTATTGACTTGATATGGTTTTTCATTACTTAATATGGTTTTGTCATAACTCGATGTGATTTCATCATTATTTAATGTGGTTGTGTCATTATGCAATGTGATTTTAACATAACTTGATGTGTATGTGGTTTAACGTTATGTATTTGTTTCATTACATGATGTGGTTTTGTTATTTCGTAATGATGATTTGCCAATTCTTCATATGGCTTTAACATTACATAATGATGGTTTAAAATCGTGGGAGAAGGGGGAAGCGGGAGGTGGGAGACAAAAAATAGGTGGGAGAGAAAAAGATTCTAAAAGTGGGAGGTGGGAGGTGGGAGAAGGGTACCCCTGTCCACCTCCTCTTTGATGTGGTTATCACATTACTTGATGTTCAGAATCTGTTCTGTACAGGTATTTTCCTCAGTTATATATCGGAGCACTCCCACTTGGGATATAGGTTTTAATGCTTAATCAAATATTTACAAGGATATTTACGTAGTGCGGTTGGGGTGCTTTAAGTTTAAAAACTTTATATACAGGTGAGACTGTGTAAAAACAAGTATTTACTTGATGAGGTAAAGCCACGTGACCATTTTGGAAAAAAAAAGTTCTATTTTTAGACCGATTTCCATATGTCGTTTGTTAATGTGCTTCGGATGAGTGTCGCTATTCATTGAGTTAACATTCAAATTAAAGTTCGAGTTATTGTTCAGAGTTATTTGGTATGAAAAAGGGGAACGGCAGACAAAAATAAGAAAAAAAGTACAAAAAAAATATCAATATTTCGGACATAAGGGGGATATCCCAAAACCATTTTTTTTTCCTTAGTTCTCAAATGGAAGCAGTATTATAGAATTATGGAATAGTCATATTACTTAATGATATTTCGATTTTACGTGATATGGTTTCGTATTGACTTGATATGGTTTTTTTCATTACTTAATATGGTTTTGTCATAACTCGATGTGATTTCATCATTATTTAATATGAGAATTAACACAGAATGAAATAAAATACAATCGTGTCTTTGACTTTAATTAATTGATGTTAACATAAAAACAGATAGCGAATATTTAGTAAGGGGGATCTCCAGTGATATTACGTACTGGAAAAACAACAACTGGAAGCTCAAATCCTCCGGAAAAGATGTAAAAAACAAAGAACTATGGTCAGAGATTGACAATATGTCAACAAATTTAAATGTATCTTTGGTACATGTTCTGCGAGATTCTGAAAGTGAACGAATTGAGGCTGACAAGCTTACAAAAATGCACGAAATATTAGAACATCATCCATTAATAATATGCAAAGTCAACTACAAATCACAATGCATACAATTGATGAGAGTGAATGTAGTGATAATGAAGATGAAACAATTCCGATGAAACTAGTAACACCGCGCCGAAGTACTACAAATCGAAAAGCAAAGAAAATTGGCAATAAGACCAGCTCGCCATCATTTGGTGTAATTTCCGCATTAAGAAGAATTGAAGGTTTACTTCTATCTACTGCTGAAGATGTCTCAAATTTAAACGACACTGTAAACTGTCACATTGACACTACAAATAAACAATTTCAAGAGATATATGATAAATTTGTTTCCTTGGAAAACACAGTAAAAGTGCAAACTAGTTCAGCATCAGCCTCTGTTGAAGACGTGTTAGCACAAACCCATATCATAAAAGTGGACATTAACTCTAATAATAAGACTTTCGTTTACAAATCTAAGAGTTTATGGGATAAAGTTAATGCAGTGTTCCAAGAAGTAAAATCGATAAAGACATCTAACGAATATATTGCTATGCAAGATAAAGTTGCCCAAATATGTACTCCCAATAGCAAAAGAGAAGAAAAGAATTTAACTACAACAAAAATGACACCTGGAACATACAGTAATGCAGTAAAAAGTGGATTACAGTGTAGAACACGCCAATCATCTACACCAAACACTCCAGGACCGTTTTTGAGACAGAGGTGTGAACAAATACCAAACGTTGAGTAGCATGAGAGGGTTAAAAAAGAAAAAGCAAATTCATGATTATATAACTTATAGATCTACAAAATATTTCAACGAGACTGATTTTATTCACCAACTATCTAGGTGTCCCGTTGACAGATTGCTAGAAATTGATGATCCTGATGAAGCGCTACTAAGTTTTATAAATATTTTTACTGAAGTGTTGAATCATCATGCTCCACTCATTAAAAAGCGAGTTAAACATATTTATCAAAATGAGTGGATAAATGATGAAATTAAGGAGGGTATGAAACAACGTGATTATTATCGTAAGAAAAAAGATACGTATAATTATAAATTCTGGAGAAACAAAGTTTAATACCTCATAGAAAATTCAAAGCAAAAATTTTATACTGATGTAATAGAACATGAAAAAGGAAACAGTAGTAAATTATGGAAACACTTGCATAATGTAAATGGTAGTGAAAATTATCATGACCATGCAATTTTAATTGACTGTAACAATAAACCAATTACAGACCCTAAGAGCATTGCTGATACTTTCAATAATTACTTTACAAATATTACTGAAAATATTAATCTTAATTCAAACTCAAGCACCAGTGTTCCGGAAAACTTGATAATTTACATGTCGTATACCAGAAAAAATGTATTTTTTACCATACCACAAATAACCAATGAATTTGTTCTCCTTCAGTTAATCACACTTGATGAGAAAAAAGAAGCAGGTCTTGATAATATCAGTGCAAAGTTTTTAAAAATGTCATCACACCTTATTTCGGTTAAATTATGTCACATTTTTAATTTAAGCATCAGAAAATCAGTATACCCATCGTTATTCAAACTAGCTAAAGTTATACCAGTTTTTAAAATAAAGGTTCAAAAAATGATGTATTTAACTACAGACCTATTGCAATTTTACCATTACTATCTAAGATCCTTGAGCGACACGTAAAAACTCATTTGATGAATTTTCTAAACAAATATAATCTATTGTATGTCATGCAATCAGGCTTTCATGCAAACAATTAATGTCAAACTGCTTTGCCGTCTTTGTTAGATAAGTGGTTAAAAGCCATTGATGAAGGAAATTAAGTAGGGGCAGTATTTTTGGATCTGTGTAAAGCTTTTGGTCTTCTAAATCATAAACTGCTCCTTCAAAAATTACAAAAATATAAATGTTCTTATAATTCAATTCATTGATTTACTTCGTATTTGGCTGATAGACATCAGGTCGTATCCATTTTAAATACATTTTCAGATGTATCTACATTAAAAGCAGGTGTACCTCAAGGGTCAGTTTTAGGTCCTGTATTATTCTTAATATTTATTAATGATTTGCCTTTATGTAATCCTAATCATAATACTGATCTATTTGCTGATGATAGCACTATTTCTGTAATTGGAAAAGACAAAAGATATACAAGTCAGGCACTCAATGTTGTATTAGAAAATATCTGTCATTGGGTTGATGAAAACAAAATGTTAGTTAATGTGTCAAAAACTAAGACAATGTGTATAGGTTCAAAACAAAAACTGTCTGTCATGTACAATGAGACATTAAACATATACATTAATGGCCAACATATTAATGAAAGTCACTGTGAAAAAGTCCTTGGTACTTTTGTTGACGCCACTCTTTCTTGGTTTGATCAAATTAATCATATAATCAAAAAAGTTAATTCTTTATTAGCTTTATTAAAAAGAATCAAGAAATACTTGAATCATAATGCACGAGTTGTATTTTACAATGCGTATATTCTTCCACATTTGGATTACTGTTGTTCAGTATGTAGAAACTGTAACAAGTTTTTAGTTGACAGTTTACTAAAATTGCAAAAAGGGCAACTAGAATTATTTTAAACGAACACGATATTCGTAAACCATCTATTGAACTATTTAATGATTCTTGAATTATTCCCGTTACCAAGAGAATACTTTACCACAAGTCATTATTAATGTATAAATCAAAACATGAACTGGCACCAAAATATTTATCAAATCTTATTGTGCCTACAAATAGTAAACAATCGTATAGTACTTGACTTTCATCATCAAATAATTTTATTGTCCCTAAATCAAAAACAGAATTATACGGAAGCGTATTAGCGCCACACATTTTTTTTCCCTATCTTTGCGTTATAACGCAAACACTTGCGTTACAACGCAAACCTTTTGCGTTATAACGCAAACATTTGCGTTGTAACGCAAACCTTTTGCGTTATAACGCAAACCTTTGCGTTTAACGCAAACCTTTGCGTTAAAACGCAAACCTTTTGCGTTATAACGCAAACCTTTGCGTTGTAACGCAAACCTTTGCGTTGTAACGCAAACCTTTGCGTTATAACGCAAACCTTTTGCGTTATAACGCAAACCTTTGCGTTGTAACGCAAACCTTTTGCGTTATAACGCAAACCTTTGTTATAACGCAAACCTTTGCGTTATAACGCAAACCTTTGCGTTATAACGCAAACCTTTGCGTTACAACGCAAACCTTTTGCGTTATAACGCAAACCTTTGCGTTACAACGCAAACATTTGCGATATAACGCAAACCTTTGCGATATAACGCAAACATTTGCGATATAACGCAAACCTTTGTGAAATAACGCAAACATTTGTTTTATCTTATTTCTTATTTAAGATTCAAAGGAAGCAGCAGTTATTAATGGAGGAGGCTGCATATATTAAAATTTATCTTCTTTGTACTCATTGCAAAGTAAAATGCTTTACTATTTAACTAATAATGAGCAGGATATGTGGTATGAGTGCCGATGAGAAAACTCTCCATCTAAGTCATAATTTGTAAAGTAAACCATTATAGTTCAAAGTGCGGTCTTCAACACGGAGCATTGGCTCACACCGAACATTAAGCTATAAAATGCCCCAAAATGATATACATGATAATATATATAAATTAAAGTTATACCGAAGAAAAAAAAAAAACAACTCTGCTAATATAGCTATAGCCGAATATAAATATACTTCCAAAGTAAACTCTCCTTTGAGGATTGTGTAAGATTGGTTAACTACCCTTTTGTAATAAATCTTTACAAATATTACTGAAAATATTAATCTTAATTCAAACTCAAGCACCAGTTGTTCTGGAAAACTTGATAATTTACCAGAAAAATGTATTTTTACCATACCACAAATAACCAATGAATTTGTTCTCCTTCAGTTAATCACACTTGATGAGAAAAAAAGCAGGTCTTGATAATATCAGTGCAAAGTTTTTAAAAATGTCATCACACCTTATTTCGGTTAAATTATGTCACATTTTTAATTTAAGCATCAGAAAATCAGTATACCCATCGTTATTCAAACTAGCTAAAGTTATACCAGTTTTTAAAAATAAAGGTTCAAAAAATGATGTATTTAACTACAGACCTATTGCAATTTTACCATTACTATCTAAGATCCTTGAGCGACACGTAAAAACTCATTTGATGAATTTTCTAAACAAATATAATCTATTGTATGTCATGCAATCAGGCTTTCATGCAAACAATTAATGTCAAACTGCTTTGCCGTCTTTGTTAGATAAGTGGTTAAAAGCCATTGATGAAGGAAATTAAGTAGGGGCAGTATTTTTGGATCTGTGTAAAGCTTTTGGTCTTCTAAATCATAAACTGCTCCTTCAAAAATTACAAAAATATAAATGTTCTTATAATTCAATTCATTGATTTACTTCGTATTTGGCTGATAGACATCAGGTCGTATCCATTTTAAATACATTTTCAGATGTATCTACATTAAAAGCAGGTGTACCTCAAGGGTCAGTTTTAGGTCCTGTATTATTCTTAATATTTATTAATGATTTGCCTTTATGTAATCCTAATCATAATACTGATCTATTTGCTGATGATAGCACTATTTCTGTAATTGGAAAAGACAAAAGATATACAAGTCAGGCACTCAATGTTGTATTAGAAAATATCTGTCATTGGGTTGATGAAAACAAAATGTTAGTTAATGTGTCAAAAACTAAGACAATGTGTATAGGTTCAAAACAAAAACTGTCTGTCATGTACAATGAGACATTAAACATATACATTAATGGCCAACATATTAATGAAAGTCACTGTGAAAAAGTCCTTGGTACTTTTGTTGACGCCACTCTTTCTTGGTTTGATCAAATTAATCATATAATCAAAAAAGTTAATTCTTTATTAGCTTTATTAAAAAGAATCAAGAAATACTTGAATCATAATGCACGAGTTGTATTTTACAATGCGTATATTCTTCCACATTTGGATTACTGTTGTTCAGTATGTAGAAACTGTAACAAGTTTTTAGTTGACAGTTTACTAAAATTGCAAAAAAGGGCAGCTAGAATTATTTTAAACGAACACGATATTCGTAAACCATCTATTGAACTATTTAATGATTCTTGAATTATTCCCGTTACCAAGAGAATACTTTACCACAAGTCATTATTAATGTATAAATCAAAACATGAACTGGCACCAAAATATTTATCAAATCTTATTGTGCCTACAAATAGTAAACAATCGTATAGTACTTGACTTTCATCATCAGATAATTTTATTGTCCCTAAATCAAAAACAGAATTATACGGAAGCGTATTAGCGCCACACATTTTTTTTTCCCTATCTTTGCGTTATAACGCAAACATTTGCGTTATAACGCAAACCTTTGCGATATAACGCAAACCTTTGTTATAACGCAAACCTTTTGCGTTATAACGCAAACCTTTGCGTTTAACGCAAACCTTTGCGTTAAAACGCAAACCTTTTGCGTTATAACGCAAACCTTTGCGTTGTAACGCAAACCTTTGCGTTGTAACGCAAACCTTTGCGTTATAACGCAAACCTTTTGCGTTATAACGCAAACCTTTGCGTTGTAACGCAAACCTTTGCGTTATAACGCAAACCTTTGTTATAACGCAAACCTTTGCGTTATAACGCAAACCTTTGCGTTATAACGCAAACCTTTGCGTTACAACGCAAACCTTTTGCGTTATAACGCAAACCTTTGCGTTACAACGCAAACATTTGCGATATAACGCAAACCTTTGCGTTATAACGCAAACATTTGCGATATAACGCAAACCTTTGCGAAATAACGCAAACATTTGTTTTATCTTATTTCTTATTTAAGATTCAAAGGAAGCAGCAGTTATTAATGGAGGAGGCTGCATATATTAAAATTTATCTTCTTTGTACTCATTGCAAAGTAAAATGCTTTACTATTTAACTAATAATGAGCAGGATATGTGGTATGAGTGCCGATGAGAAAACTCTCCATCTAAGTCATAATTTGTAAAGTAAACCATTATAGTTCAAAGTGCGGTCTTCAACACGGAGCATTGGCTCACACCGAACATTAAGCTATAAAATGCCCCAAAATGATATACATGATAATATATATAAATTAAAGTTATACCGAAGAAAAAAAAACAACTCTGCTAATATAGCTATAGCCGAATATAAATATACTTCCAAAGTAAACTCTCCTTTGAGGATTGTGTAAGATTGGTTAACTACCCTTTTGTAATAAATGAATAAAATGAAGATGTTTTATTAATAAAATTATGTTCTCTCCATTTAAATTGCTACCAAGTTACCACTCTAGATTGAAAATTTCATGACTTTTTATCAAAGAATCTTTATCATATTCTGAGATTTAAAATAAAGATTTCTTACATCAAAATTAAAAATAAAAAATCTTTCTTAATTATTCATTTTACAGCAGAAAGATCATTTTGTCTATTTGCCTTTACAGTTTTACAATTGTATGACATTATTTTGCTACTTCATCAAAATTTTAAAAATGTTGGCCTTTCAAATAAAATATGCCTATAACATATCTATTTTCTTGTTAAATTATATACTTTTCTGATTCCTATGCAGATTTATTATAATGACTTTTCCTTGTATTTATGGTTCTTTTCTTAACTAAATCACAACAGAAGTTTAATGACAGACGGGCATATACAAAACTTAATGAATAATTGAAATCAAAATGTTTGCGTTATAACGCAAAGGTTTGCGTTATAACGCAAAGGTTTGCGTTGTAACGCAAATGTTTGCGTTATAACGCAAATGTTTGCGCAACGCAAAGATAGCGTTTAAAAAAAAAAAAAAAATGTTTGCGTTGTGGCGCGTTATAATACGCAAGGTTTCCGAAGAATTATACGAATCATGTTTTTTTCTTTTAGTGGTCCAAAAGTGTGGAATTCACTATCCAGTGAAATTAAAAAATCAAAAACTATATCTGCATTCAAATACTGTTACAAGTCAATATATTCTAAAAAGTGTGAACTTTATAAGTTAAGTCACAGTGTATACTATAGGTGGTTTTTTATTGTTGTTGTTATATTTGTGTATATATACATCTATTGTTTACATGTGTGTAATAGTAGACTAATTATGTTTTATTCATGTAGTTGATATTGTATGTAGAGAGCCTTATTGAAAATTGGTTTAATCCAAACGAGTTACTCTCTTTAAATAACGATATTATTATTATTATTATTATTATTATTATTATAATTCCACGGAACCCTGTGTCTCGCCTGAGATTGCTGCTGTCATTGTAAAAGTGTAATGTTGACTGTCAAACGTCCATTTATCGGTAAAAAACAAAATTAAAATAATTGTTTTTCTGTACATGCTTTATCTCGATATAGAAAATTAACTCCTATACAAGTTTTATAACAATTCATGGAGGTTTACAAATTTATCATGACAAAATAGTTTAATTTGGTAATATTTAATGCAAATAAAACTTACATAAAAATAAGAAGATGTGGTATGATTGCCAATAAGACAACTCTCCATCACATACCAAATGACGTAGCAGCTAACAACTATATGTCACTGTATGGTATTCAACAATGAGCAAAACCCATACCGCATAGTAAGCTATAACAGGTCCAGAAATGACAAATGTAAAAACAATTCAAACGAATAACCTATAAACGATCTAAATGATGAAGACGCCGACGACGGAATATAGGTTTGATGTGTCTCACTTCCGCGACATTAATATCGCAGGCTGGACACACTTCAAATGACTTGTACTTTATTGTCAACAAATGAGACACTTTAAATCAACTCACACTAAAGTTACAGGGTAATTGGGGATCGGACTAAGCGACAAAGCATCAATTCTATAAAATAAGAATTATCCGATTTTGTTTTAGCGTGTATTGTCATTTGAACACATACGAGTATCAATCTTTTAATGTATATATTCTCTGATATACCTAGCACTAAATTAAAAAAGAAACTAAACTTTTTGGAATATCTGTTTCACAGGTGACGACGGATATGTTCCAGTTGTCGTAACCACAATCCCGTCCTCTTTTTCTCGAATGTGACCTACCGAATTAGACCAAATCAGTGGGTTTGTACTTTCACGAATAACACGACGGGTACCACACGTTGAGCAGGATCTGCTTACTCTTCCGCAGCACCCGAGATCTACCTATGATTTTGATGGATTTATATTGCCCAGTCATACCGATCTATAGAGTTAAGCCAATTGCATCTGATTTTTACAGTTTATTCTTGTGTTGTGCTGTTACACTATTCACCCATGGTAGGGTTAGGGTTTAGCGCTCACAGACATGTTTAAGACGCCACGTGCACATTCCTTATGTGCCTGTCCCAAGTCAGGAGCCTCTAATTCAATGGTTGTCGTTGTTTCATGTGTGTCATATTTGTTTTTCGTAAGTTGTTTAGTTATTAGTTACGGGTGCCTATAATTGCTTACATCCACTGCATTTAAACTCTGGTGGATAGTTGTCTCATTGGCAATCACACCATATCTAACTTTAATTCGATTTCTATGTGGTGTTTTGTATACTCTAACATTGTTTATCTTTTGTACGCATACCCCTTAACCCTTTTTTCGGAAGCCCGAGCAAAAGCCCTTAATCCGCGATAGAAAATTTAAATACAAACTCATATCAGATAACTCCAATTTCAACTCGAAATCTTAATCTAAATGAGACTCAAGTCTTACTCGAACTCTACCTCAAAAGGTAACTCAAACTCGAAGTTCAACTCAATGCTAACTCGAACATTAATTCTAATTATGACTTGAATTCTAACTCGAAATCGAAAATTACTCGAAGTTTGAATCGAAGACTAACTCAAAGTTAAATTCGAACAGTAACGCGAATTTAATTTGAACTCTAACTCGATGGATTGCCACACTCATCCGAGGCAAATAAAACATGGAAATCGGTTTTAAATATAGAACTAGTTTTTCCCAAATAGTCACGTGGTTTTACCTCATCAAGTAATGTGATAACTACACCAAAGAATGACAGGACCCAATCAAATACTGGAACGAACACATCATGTAGTGTAAAATCGTCAAATTTTGAAACATCATTATGTAATTTTAAAGCCATATAAGGAATTGGCAAATCATCATTACGAAATAACAAAACCACATCATGTAATGAAACAACTACATTACGTTAAGCCACATACACATCAAGTAATGTTAAAACCATATTGCCTAATGACACAACCACATTAAATAATGATGAAACCACATCGAGTAATGACAAAACCATATTAAGTAATGACAAAACTATATCAAGTCCATACGAAACCATATCATGTAATATCGAAATATCATTAAGTAATGACTATTCCATATTGAGTAATATCAGAACATCATTACGTAATGTCAAAACCATATTATGCATCAAGTAATAATAATACAACATAACGTAATATCAGAGTACCACATAAGTCAGCTGTGGCGTTCCATATTATCTTCTTATTTAAATATACCAATGAGGTGAAGAACATATATGTATTTCAATTGGTAAATAGGAAAATGTTTCACATAGTATAAGTTGTTGAGCGGATGGACGGACGGATATATGTAAACCAGTATACCCCCTACTTTTAGGCGCGGGTATACTTTATAACAATTTTAAGCAGTTTCTTATTCAGATAATAAATATGGTCTGTTACTTACCAACCAAGCACTAAATTCTGTTACCCCGTCGACCGTGTCGTGCTAAACTACTCATTTCTCGAGGAGTCAAGTGACTTTTTTTTATTATATATTTGGCTGTTACCAAGCAAACTAGCATGTACTGACGACTACATAACATATCGGTCTAGTTCAAATAAGATTTATATTTATATATTATTGTGATACTTGCTGCTGGACGTTAAACTATTAATTTATCTGTTCATCCTACGCAGCATAAACTTTTGACAATATGTAGATATCGCATTGTTAATTTTCTGTTTCGATGTTAAGGGTACCTTATTTTTACCTTGTATTGTGGAATATTAGATTACTTTTTGAATATTACAGTAAGTCCTTTTAATTCAATTCTAAAATACATTTTTAAGGAGTAAATCATGAAAAAACGTTGCTGACGTCACGGTCACATGACGAAATTGTATGCCAACAAACTTTCAGCCAATCAGAAGACGTGTTACATCCAAAATTAAATCATTCATTCATAGTCTTTGTTTTCATTCGGAGTACATTGGTCCTCTTCCGTGCTATTGATTTGAAAAAATATTTACACTGTAACATGTGAAGTGCTTATACCGTACAATTCTATTCTGTACAAGGAAATCAACAATATGATGCTGAAAATACTTCAATTGTGCAGCGAACCAATATGTATCTTATCTAACAAACACGTGATCACGTGACCAAATAAAATGTTTTATCTTACGAACACCTGATTGAAAATAACGTAATACCCGTAATAAAACTTAAGTTGATTTGTGAAATGATAACAATATAATGTACTTTCGATTCTCTATTAAAATTAAGAACAAAATTGAAATCAAAGAATATTGATGGAACCATTTTTTATATATTTTTTTAAACATAGACTTCATCATTCTTTATTTAAATGTGTTATTATATAAATCGCAACAAAAGGTCTTTTGACGTAAATAGTATCTCATTTGCTTTCACATGTTCTCAATTTTTTTTCTCTTTTCATATCATGTATAATGGTCCTATTGTTGATATAAACGATCTATTCTTAATAAAGAGAGTTTCACAAGTTATTAAACACGTTTTCATCAATTATGAAAACAAATCAATTTTAGCACTAAGAGAAGGAAATTACAAGTATGTTGATTACATAGCTTTGATAATCGGTATTAAGTTTTTTTCTGTTGAAAGCGAATACAGGAGTTCCGGGACAGTAGCTCTTTCAACGACGAGGTTGAAAACGTCTTACCGAGATCACGTGGTATTTTCCTAGGCATCTGCAAAGCTTTTCTCAACGGCAAATTAAGCAAAATAACAGAAATTAATGTAACGGAGTTCCATTTGATGATATTCGACCACTTTTCTGTTTTTACCAACAAATCAAAAGAATTTTAATGGAAACATATTTATTCTTTTTTTATCTAAACATAGACTTCCTTATTTTTATTTAAATGTGTTATTATATAAACTGCAACAAAAGTTCTTTTGCTGTAAATAGTATCTCATTTGCTTTCACATGTTCTCAAATTTTTTTTACCTCTTTTTGTATCATTTATAATGGTCCTATTGTTGATATAAACGATAATTTTTTTTTAATAAAGAGAGTTGCACAAGTTATTTAACAAATTTTCATCAATTATGAAAATAACTTCAATTAAGTAGCTTTTAGCAATAATAGAATGCTGTTAAAAGCACTTTAATTGCAGATCTTTGATGGTCTATTTTAAGGTTTTTCCTGTTAAAAGCGAATACGGTTCGTTAGTAGCTATTTCAACGAGAGGTTCGAAACGTTTAATTTGATCACGTGGAATTGTTCTAGGTATGCGTATCTGCCAAGTTTTTCTGCAAGGCGAATTAAACAAATGGAAATGATTGTAACAGATTTCCACTTATTGATACTCGACCACTTTTCTTATGACCAACTCGTCTTGCCAAAAACCTATTGTCAAGTGACACCAACCTTAAGAGGATATTTCTCGCAGTCGACATATTGTTGATCATGCAAAAAAAATATCTTACTTTTGACGTATTCACGTGAACGGTGTGTTAAGAATTTGATCGAAGTAAGGAAAGAAAGAAAAAAAAAAAAAACAACAAAAAATCGGACTATCTCGGATTTCCCGTATTGGTATGAATACTGTAATCTCAGAACTAGAAAACCATCTATGAAACAGCATAATCCTTTGAAGTAGAGAACCTTCAACAAACTTATATCAATTAATTTGTTAAGTACTATATCTAAGTAACTTATTCCAATAAAAAAATACGGTAATTGTGTCTTATCTATATACAATATATTGATTGAAATTATATTAAAATGCATGAATGTTTAATTTTAGATCTAATTACGTTTTTAATCAACACATTTATATATAAACGGATAACAACAATTAACAAACATCTGGACAATACAATTGACCACTCCAACCACCAAGAACCAAAAAAAAAAAAAAAAAAAAACATAGAACATGACCAACAAATGCATTTTTGTTACAAAAAAATCTTCATTTTTTAAAAGCAATTATATAAATTTTAATTCAACATTCTTCGATTTACTGTTTAATCTTGAATCACCCTTTAACGTGCTGTTAAGTATGAAAATATGAAGATGTGGTATAATTGCCAATGAGACACACTCCACCAGAGACCAAATGACATAGAAGTTAATAACTATAATAGAAAAACAAAGGACATGACGTATCCATCCATGTCACAAAATCAGTACATGCACAGCATATAGCTATAGGTCACCGTACGGCCTTAAACAATGAGGAAACCCATACCGCATAGTCAGCTATAATAGGCCCCGAAATGACAAATGTAAAACAATTCAAACGAGAAAGCTAACTGCCTGATTTATGTACAAAACAATGAACGCAAAACAGATGTGATATACAACAACAATTAAATGACAACCACTGAATTACATGCTCCTGACTTGGGACAGACACATACAGAATGTGGTGGGGTTAAACTTGTTTGCTGGCGCAAACCCTCCCTCTAACCTGGGACAGTGGTGTAACAATACTAAATAAGAACAAACCATAAAAATCAGTTGAACAGGGCTTAATTCATCAGATGGATACAAAGCAGCAAAACATTTAACAAAAACACAGATGGGACGTGGCAGGGTATTTTCACATCCCAACAACAAAAAAAAAAAAGACAGTAAGTACAGATCTGAGAGTACTCGCAGTTACTGACAGCTAGTTCAAAGCCAATAATAACTAATAAAAGAATCATGCATCCAATACTAAAATATTAAGCAGTACACATCCAATAGCAAATGGATTTAGTGTAAAGACGTTATTAACAGTCAGAGAAAACATGACCGTGTGTAATGCGAAGATACAGGTATAGACAGATTGTAGAGTCATGAATGTGCATATGTATATACAAATATTATTTAATTTGATTTTAATTTACTGATTACAGAATCAATATGTATACCCATAAAACAATATTCAAAGATCTAATTGCAGTGTTGATTTGGTTACCTTTTAGAATAAGTTTGTATATAGTACATTTCTAATAATTTTCCATAAATTTCGCTATTATTGGATTTCGTTGATGATACTGCTAACATAAAAGGCACTGGCATGCATTAAAAGATCAGGGGTGGTGTTCTCGAAGCTATCTTAGGATTAGGACGTGTCCTAAGACCATCGTACGACACTTCTTTGTCCTAAGTGGTGTTCTCGAAGCTCTCTCAACTTGGGATATATCTCATTTTTCGTCCTAACTTTAGAACACCTAATAAGGTCTCTTAAGATCATCATATCTTCAATCTAACATAATAAAGTTTGGATTTTGAGTTTTGCTCATTATTTTACGTGAAGATGAACATGAAATGAAACGCACCATCGGTTATTAACTCGTATATAAAGAAATTGTGCATGATTTTAAACTTTGAACTTCGTGTTTCACGTTACGATGACACTATAAATTCAATTATCATTTCAAAACAAATTGTTTTCCAGTTTAATTTACAATCCTTTTTGATATAATTACATGTGAAATCATGCATTTAATTCTATACATGTTATTATAAAATTCGTAAACAATTTTATAAAATGGTTTCGTCATTAATTAATGTTTTATCAAAAAATACTTTAACGATTTAAAATTTTGACTTAGGATATGTTTAGGACGTCCTAACATAAGATACATCTGAGATAGCTTCGAGACACAACTCAAGAGTGTTCTAAAATGATCCTAAGTCCATCCTAAAATTGGTCTAAGATGTGTCTTAGGACGAATCTTAGGATACTTTCGAGAACACCACCCCAGGTCGTATCTTTAATATATGATCCCCAACTAAGCTTTATTGGCCGTTTCTGAATAACTGTTTCTCATATAAATGTTCTATATTTCCTGAATATGCATGAAACATTTGCCACTGAACATTAGGGAAACCACACTTAATCAATCAAAACCGTCATCCATTTCATTGTCCTTTGTAAGAATGTACTAGAACAGATCCACGTCGTCGTCGTCGTCGTCGTCGTCGTCGTCGTCGTCATCATCATCATCATCATCATCATCATCATCATCATCATCCAGTAGTCCTTTTCCTCGTTTATAGTTGATAACCGAAAACGACTTCCATCGAATGTGTACTTGTCCTGTTTAAAATTGTTAAGTAAATTGATTGATTGTTATTTGTTTTACGTCCAGTGGCAAATATTGCATGCATAATTCAATACAATAAGTAGGTCCTACTATAGGGAGTCGACCGGCATGATGGGCGAGAAATTTTGAATGCCACTAGAAAATGAAAGTAAATTGGACAGGGACACCAATAAAGCCTTGCAACAGGCCACCTACAGACCACTCCTGATTTGTTGCAAGGGTTCTTAACGTGCAGAGAACGTGATACTCTCGCTTAACGAGCAATCAGATTAAACATCCCCATTCTGACTGGACGTGGCTGGGAATTTGTACATCCCGCAAAGCCAAACGGACGCCTCTCTTTGAAAAAGGGTTTAACTGTCGATGGTACTATAAACTTTAAAGAAGCTAGGTTTTTATGAGCTTTTCATTGTGCTCGTTCTTCAGTTTTCTGTAGAATAATTTGAAACCTGTGTAAGAGTACAAAAAGTTTGAATTGGTTGTCCTTTTACCGTTCTTGGACAATATGTCGCCTGCCTTGCCATAAAAAAAAAATATTAACGCCTTTGTATCTCTAATTTGTGTAGTCGTATCAATTATTTCCATGATAGCTTCTGTATTTTACTCTGTATACTATATAAATGATGATGATTTATATGAATTTTCCGTCGTGATGAATTCCGATAATCTCACATGTGAAATAAATCGATTAGTTTCACTAAGGATGTATGTTAGTTATATAGTTAAAATTGGTTTAAAATGTTGCAATGCGAATAAATTCCTGGAGTACCAACTTCAATTTATTTTTTTTTACTGTCTGTTTACCTCTCTGCAATGGCGGATCCAGAAATTTTTATAAGAGGGGGCCCGCTAAAGTCACGCTTCAGTGATTCCTTATATAATCAACCAAATTTTTCCCGCAAAAGGGGGGACCGGGCCCCCTCCCCTCCCCTAATCCGCCTCTGCTCTGGAACATGCTAATTATCCGTATATATATATACAGCTAGATCAGAGAAAGTCAGGGAAAAAAATCCAAAGGAATCGATTGATATGCAGCAAAGATTGGCACGTTTGAAACTAAGTTACTAAGCAAATTCGATGTAAACATTGAATGTGAATAGATCGAGAAGACCGCAAATACATGTACAAAAATCGAGACGACCTTTTCTTAAAATTGTACACAAAATAGTAGAAGGATACCTACTTTCTAAAAATAGTTATCTTTAAGTTTTTAACCTGCACAGATAGACTTTTAAATGTTTATATTCACGAAAAGACAATAGTTCTCTACTAAATGTACAGTGGGATTTCCAGTGACACTAGAACAATAGAAAAGTCAATCTTCTTATGAAAGAGATAGAAATGGCCAAAAAAAAGGAAAGACAATTAACACATAAAACTCGATATGCATAGGGATGAATATCTCTTAAAACACATAACCATTATATAACTTTTATACAACCACTACAAGTAAAGTATATTTTAAAGCTGAATTTGTTGATATATGATTTTTTAGTTGCCAAATATGCTGTTAATTGAACAATTTATTGCTCAACATAGGGTGTATAAAAAACTGCCAATCTTTGACTGCATATTTTTCTTTTTTTTTTGAAAAAAATATATATCAAACCTTAATAATGTAGCTTAGTGAGGATTCAATTTTTAACGTGTTCCAAAATGTAGTTTCGCCACAAGAATTTTTCAAAGTTGGGTCATTTTGTCTATATGAATGTCGGTAAATTCGTATGATCGAGCACACCGATAAGTGTATCGTTGGGACAACTCGATATTATGTAATCAATATACGTGACAAATTACATAATGTGAAGTGTATTGAAATCATCATAATATAAATGATCACAATATTATGTTTGAAAAACAAGAGTCCTATAATATAAGACTTTAAAGGTTCATATCATTACATTCAACGAGGTTCAACATTAATATTGATAGTAAAAAAAAAACCATAAAAAAGTTGAATGTAAATAATATGAACCTTCGAATTCTTATAATATAGGACTAGAAAACATGTGATCCAAATTAACCACGTGTGTTAAAGAACAGACTTTTCACTTTTATGATGTACAGGTATGCGCATCTTCCATATTCAAATCTGTTAAAAAAATGAAAAATTGAAATACTTACACACTACGCAATAGTTTTGTCTTTGTTCAAAAATCATGAGTAATTTTATTTGGTATTTCTTTGATATGAATATACTCATTTCTCTAACTTTGATTTATGTTTATTGTCAGTTCATGAAATATGTTAGAGTGTGTGCAAAATAAAAATATCCATCCGAGCCAAATTAAAAATGCAATAATTTTTCTTTGTGTAAAATTGAACAACTTTTGCAGGTGTTGATTTAGAAGTCCGCATGTGAAATCTTTAACGTGCATAAAGTATAAACAGTGGCAGTTCCAGAAATTTTCCTAAGGGAAGGACCATTTAACTTATTAAAAACAGGGGGTATGGGTTTTTTCTTTAAAAATATTATGATCCCCAATTTGATGAATTTTGTTGGTAATACTTTTATACAAACACTACATATAAAAAAATTATGAAAGTATATGTTAAATCTGAATTTATTAATATATGAAAAATGTTTGACTCGGACAAAAAAAAACATACCCCCCGCCCCCCGTTTTGAAGTTAAATGGTTGAAACCTAAGGGGATGCCCATTGACTGCATAAAAGGGGGTCCGCTCCAGTACTGCTTCAGTGATTTCGCATATAATTAACCTAATTTGTCTCACACTGAAAGGGGTGGCCGGGCACCCTGTCCCTCTATTCAGACTCTGATGAAAGTTTGTGAATCAGACGGGTAGCATGCGAGGAGCTATTTTTAGAATAACCTGGCTAGTTCTCTGACGTTCAACGACTGTTTTCCCAGACAAGCACGGCCCAAGCATGTCTGGCAAAACAGCCGTTGGACTTCAGGGTAATCTCGGCCTATAACTTGGCATGTCGTATTAATAAACAAATTAAATCTTTATTTTGTCATAAACTTTGTGAAGTACAATGTCATTCAAACTGAAACCAAAGGCCCATCCTTGATAAAAATGTCAAATGTGCCAAATATGGAATTAAGACGGCAAACAAATCGTATCATAATATGAACTAGCCAGTTGAGTTTTTTTCAAGTTGGTAACAAGACAATCATAGCTTATGATTCTTGGACCGTCTCTGTCCCAGTTTTAACATTTCTTTAGAATGCAAATGTGTCAAACCCAAGGTCCTCCACAAAAAAGAGAAGGTCGAATATTTGTCAAATATGTCCCAATATAGCTTAAAAAAGTCATGAAAATTTAGGCTAAAATTTAAACTGCGGCCTTATTTTAACTGTCGTTGATGCCAAAGCTAATGTTCAAAATTGAATATACAGATAAACTTTCGTGGGTTTTTCCTTTCCCTCAGTGACTAGCATTTTCTTAAAATCACCTAGCCAGTTCTTTTGAAAACGTACTTCGATACTGGATTGAAAGAAATTGCCAAATTAAGACACAAAGAAGATGGCCTCTTAACAGTCCAACAGCAATGCACAAACTTTAGGAAAACTCATTTATTTCTTCTTGACATCTTTCTACAAAGCTCAGTTGCTCAGTTTCTTTATCAATAGAAATTTAAAACATAAGCATTCAGAATTTACATGTAAACAAACCACAAACAAAATATTGAAAGACGTAGTTTTACTGACAATGGAGGCAACAATACTGATTAAAGAAATCTTCAAGATTTACAAAACATTACCGACAAGAGCCTTCAGTTGGGCAATCTTACTGTAAACTAATTATCTCTACTGATAAATAATGCAACACTTATGACACATTTAAGTTTTTTGGAATGATTTTATTCACAGAGAGTGTTTCTCATTGATGTACATTTTTTTTGCTCTTGTCTTTTCGGAGTTTAAATTGGGAATTACAAATTGCTGCATGAAAGAGACTAACTCCACTTTTCTATGCATATGATCGTCATACGTACTTGAGAATCATTTCATAAAACATGCGTTTGATATCCTTTCAATGCCAGAAACGGTCTATTCCCAGCTAAAGAGCTAGTGGTTTTTCTGTCACAATTACAAGGAAAAACTGGCTACAACTTGCACTGGATCAGGCACTTGAATCTTACACCGATCTTGATGTTAAACCGTTAGTTTAAAGGCCCTCCGGAACTGTTGGATTATATGAGTCTTCCTTCCATACAGAACATACCTGCAAAATAATTTGAACATTCAATCAGGTGATAATAATATTATTTGGCAATCCAAAGAGAACCTGAAAATATTAGACCAATGTTTGAACAGAGAAAAAGCCCCCAAAAAAGCCATTTTATGAATTGAAAAACTAGTTAGTTGCATGTCCCTTTATTTTTTGTTTCAGTTAAAAGTAAATATAGATCAGATCATTGGTTCTAACTAAAATTTTAAACCGGTATTTGGAATTCCAGTATTTAGCTGCCCCCTGAAAATCAAATGGTTGTTACCACAGATAAAAATAATCTAAATTTCGTAATATTTTCACCCGACATCCCCCTAATTTGTTCAAGGTATGGTGATCTTACCCCTTTTCGGCTATCAGTATGTCATATTGTATATCTTTGATGAAAATTGCATAAATTATATGAATTTCTAGTAATTTTCTACGATATTCTTTATCATTTAACAAAATACCATGTATCTGAATTAAATTGTTTACTATTTGAAAAAGCGCGCATTCTTTTATTTTAATTTACCTCCCTTTATTTCACGTAGCAACGCAAATACAAAACAGCCAATCTTTGCTGCATATCAATTTTTTCTCTCGATAAAAATATATATCATGCAACATAATCAACTTTACATACTGGGAGAAAATCAAGGTGTTCCAACCATTGGATAGTATTAAAAAATAATAATGAAAGGATGGCTTGATTACAAGTTTGAACCCTGACGACACTGAAAATCGAAAATTCACGCATTTACCTATCATATGAAGATACGATGAGGTGATAAACTTAACAATTAATAATTTACCTGATTCATTATCATATTCACATTATGTTGACACGTCTTAGTTCGTCTGTGCTAGCTCATTTCAAACAAGCAAAACAATTACAGTATCATCCGTTTTTTTTACCGATCACCTCTAGTCAGAAGAGCGCACTGTTTACAGGGGAGGTACATTGTAATATTTTGTCACCAGTTCGCGCACTGTGTACATGTGACAAGAGCAGACCGGTAATCTTTCGCCGTATTTGAATATCAAAAATAAGACCACTTATGACTGAACGACTGTATGTATTAAGGTTCATTGGCTTTGGCTAAAATGGCTGCGTTTTCACCTCAAAATTGACTCTCGAGTACACTTGTGTAAATGCTCTTTTGTTCCGACGTTGGAAAGTTCCGGGCGGAAAGAACTAACTAGCCGAAAGTTCCGGAGGTACTTATTAGCTAGTTACTTTGTTCTTCCTCTGGTTTAAAAGTTACACCGGAACAAAGTGACTAGTTGAAAAGTTCCAACGAAACATAACTAGTTAGAAAGTTCTTTTTTGCCAAATTAGTCAAAACCGGAACTAACAAACTAGCCCAAAAGTTCCAACGAAACTTATCAACAAGGCAGAAAGTTCCATTTGGAGAATTAATGCAAAGTAAAAGCGCAGCATATTATATTTGAACCTTTCAAAGGGAAACCAAGATACTGATTACAAAAGTCAAAAGGAACTTATCAACCAGCCACAAAGTTCCTCTTTGGCAAATAAGTCAAAACCGGAACTAACAAACTAGCCCAAAAGTTCCAACGGAACTTATCAACCAGTCATAAAGTTCCATTTGGAGAATTGATGCAAAGAACCACACGAGGAGGGGTATTCTTCCCTCTCTTGAGGGTACTATGAATACTAAATTTGCATGATAATGCAACTTATTCTGTTTTACAATGTATGTGAGCTATGAAATACAACTTAAATTTTGCATATTTGTCCCCAAAGAAACCCCTTTCAGTGCGTTGGGTATTCTTGTAAATTAATGATTTGCTATTATATACTGATACTCATTCTTCCCCCTCTTTCTACAAAAAGGACGTTATATGGTATATTCGGAACGATGTAACTAGTTGTTCTGTTCCGCCAGAACTATTCAACTAGCTACATTGTTCCGGGACTTTTCAACTAGCTACTTTTTCCCGGAACTTTTCGACTGCACTCGGAATAAAACAACTAGTTGGAAAGTTCCATCGGAACGAAATAACTAGTTGAAAAGTTCCGCCGGACATAGTAACTGACGGAACATAGTGCAGGGGCGGATCCAGCCATTTTTAAAAGGAGGGTTCCCAACCCAGGATAAAGGGAGGGTTCCAACTATATGTCCCCATTTAAATGCATTGATCGTCCAAAAAAAAGGGGGGTTCCAACCCCCCGGAACCCCCCTCTGGATCCGCCACTGTAGTGGCTGTTACAGACAGTTTAGAAAATTTAAAACTTAACTGGATTTTGCAGTGCACTTTTTTTCGTCCCTGCAGAAGATGATAAAATTTACAAACAGTTGTTGAGTTACACTTGATATGGTCCACTCAGGTACACGATTTAAATCACCAATTATTGTCAGGTATCTATTGTCAATCAATTCAGTTCACTTCAATTATTACCCGTGGGGAAGTTCTCAAACCTCTTTCACAACTTAGTTTATTTTGGCACCTTCTGGAGGAATGAAAAAAGTGCACTGCAAAATCCTGGTAAGTTTTTTAATTTTCTAAAACATAAAATATATTTGAATTTTATTTATCTAGGGCATGCTATGCCTTAAAACTTTTCCAGGTACACAGGTTTGTCTGTACTCAGAGTAAATTTTCAGGTGAAAATGCAGCCATTTTAGCCAAAGGGTCCACTGTGACCACATGAACCTTAAACTCGTGCTGTGCATTTGTTTAGTCCGTGTGGCGTTCGGCCACACGTGGTCTTATCGTTCAAAATCGGCGAAAAATTTACAAGTTTACTTAAAGGTTCATAAAAAATAATTGAAAAATATGGCCGTGTTTACACCACAAAATCTACTATGAGTACAGACAAACTGATGCGTATAGGAAAGTTTTAAGGCATGGCAGGACCTAGATAATTAAATTTTAAATGCATTTTCTGTTTCAGGAAATCAAAAACGTACTTGGATTTTGATGTGCATTTTTTTCCAGTCTGCAGAAGATAGCAAAATAAACAAACACACGAGTTTCATTTGATACGGTCCACTCAGTTACACAGTTTAAATCACCTATTGTTTGCAGATGTCTATTGTCCATCTACTGTCCACGTAAATCAATACTACTCATAACATTTATTATATGAGGGGAGCTTCTCAAACCTCTTTCTTAACTTAGTTTATTTTGGCACCTTCTGCAGGAATGAAAAAAAAAAAAAAAAAAAAAAAAAAAAATGAATAGCAAAATCCAGAAAAGATTATAATTTTCTGAAACATAAAATGCATTTAAAATTTAATTATCTAGTTCCTGCCATGCCTTAAAACTTTTCCAGGTGCACAGGTTTGTCTGTACTCAGCGTAATATTTGTGGTATGAATAGGCCCATATTAGCCAAAAGGTTATGATGAAACTTAAATAATCAGTTAAAAGAAATTCACAAACAAGTGTATCACAAGATCGTATTTGGATTTTAATCAGTCTAAAGAGACACAACTCTTGAAATTTTAGCGTATTTATGATCAGGATAGCCATTATGTATTGGTAACTTAGAGATATCGAGAGCAAGACAACAACGTTTTGTTCCTTATTCGACAAACAAGGTGCATGGGAAAAAAAATGGGGGGGTATCACTTAAGAGAAATTATTCTTATCAATAAAGATATATTTTATGGGTTAAATTGATAACTTTAACTTACGGTGTGTATATTTTACAACTTGTTCGTTATGCCCGTGTCTATAGTCGCGTTTCGGATTTCATTAAACGTTATTTATGTATAACTGATAAATTATTAAGTCAGGGATTTCGTTACTTTAAAATAATTAAAACCTTTACCAATTCTTTCATAGATACAAAGATTTGGTTTGAAAGTTTGGCTGTACCTGTAAACTTATTTAACAAAGAGTTCTTACTTTAAAAGGCAGATTACATCCTAATTTTTACGGTGATGCTGTTTATGAAGCCCGTAAATTTAGATACTAATTGATTCTTTGAATAAACTATTCTAAAGGTTATCAATTTAACAAAGTAGTAAAGTCTTTACATGTAAATATTCTTTTATAGGTACTCACATTGATTTTTTTTTGAAAAATTAAAACATGACTTAATGTATATTGCTATATATGTACAGTTATGAGAACTCATTTTCCTACATCCTGTTTTTGTGCCTCGTACCTATTATTTGAGTTAATTGTAAGCCAATTGCAACTGATTTTTAGTTTGTTCCTATGTTGTGCTGTTACACTTGTTACGCCAGAAAATCGCCTTTTAATTGTAGCCAACAAAAGACACAAATCAATAATAAATTTAACAAGATTTATTATACACAAGTTTACAAGAAGTATTACATAAAAAGAAATGTCAACTTAACTGTCAAAATATATGTCCAATCTTTTATCTTTTCGTTATCCGGAAATCTTCTCGGAATCCACAGAATATTATATCCAATTGGTCACAATCTAGTATGATGTAGTAAATAAAAGTGTCAATCCAACTGCTGAGAATGTTGATGTCTATCGATGTCTAAGTCTATCTATGTCTATGTCTATCTCTTTAGGGTCTGCATACTTATATATATACTCAAACGGAAACTTCTTGACAACGCTAGAAATTTGAATTACGCATCTTTTGTTATGATCATTCTGGAAACGTTATGTAAGTGAAATAGAAAGTTCTAATCATTCCGTGAGTATCAATGATTGTTCCAGTTATTTCTAAACTGCTTAGTTGTAACACCATGTGTATAATTTTGTACACAATGTAAAACATATAATAGGCCACACAAAACACATAAGGCCAACTAAATAAATATGATAGTTACAATATCATAACACCTCCCCTTAAAAAGTTTGAGTGTAACAAAACTTTTCATGAATAATATGTACAAAAATACATAGTATATACAAAGTGTTTCAATAAGTTCTAGATAAAGCATCTGCTATTACATTATCTTTACCTTTAGTATGTTTTACAATAACATCATATTCCTGTAACAATAAACTCCACCTAGTCAATCTCTGGTTCTTGTTTCTCATTTTATGTATGAAGGTGAGAGGATAATGATCAGTATAAACAAGAATAGGATGCACAGTGGGATTTAAATATACATCAAAATGTTGAAGTACAGACAACAGTGCAAAACACTGTTTTCAATAGACGAATAATTTTTCTAATGTTTATCTAATTTCTTAGAAAAATATGATATAGGTTTCTCAACATTATCATCTGTCTCTTGATATAAAACAGCTCCAACTCCTACATCGCTTGCATCAACGGCAAGTTTAAATTGTTTTCAAAGTCTGGAGTGATCAGAACTGGACTATTAATTAAAAGTGATTTGCTCTTTTCAAAAGCGTTTTGACAATTTTCACTCCAGATGAATTTAGAATCTTTCCGTAAAAGATGAGTCAATGGTTGAACAACAGTAGCAAAATTTGAACAGAATTTCCTGCAAAATCTAATCATGCCTAAATATCTCATAAGTTGTTTTTATTGTAGGAGGAGGAAATTTGGTAATTGCATCCACTTTAGCCATAATAGGTTTCACTTGACCTTGGCCAACTGTATGCCTAAATAATCAACAGTGGCCTGGCAAAATTCACTTTACCAAGATTAACAGTCAAATTTGATTGTGATAATCTATCAAAAGTATCATATAAATGTGTTAAATGCTCTTCACAGCTATCACTACATACAATAAGATCATCAATATAAGCATAACAACAGTCTAAATTTTTATAACATTATTGATCATTCTTTGAAATGTAGCTGGAGCACTTTTCATGCCAAACGGCATTACAGTATATTGAAATAAGCCATCTGGTGTGACAAAGATGATATTTCTCGAGCTCTCTGTGTCAATGGGACTTGCAAGTAACCTTTCAATAAATCAAATTTGCTCACAAATTTTGATTGTCCAATATTATCAATGCAGTCGTCTATCCTTGGAATCGGAAAGGAATCAGATTTTGAAACAGAATTTACTTTTCTAAAATCAGTTACGAAACGAAAGGTTTTATCTGGTTTGGGCACAAGCAGACAAGGAGAGCTCCATTCACTGTTACTCGGCTCAATAATATCATTGTCAAGCATATATTTAATTTCTTGTCTCATAAATTCAAGTTTGAGTGGATTGAGCCGGTAAGGATGTTGCTTAATTGGAGAAGCTTCATCAACATCGACATCATGACAAACAGCAGTGGTTTTGTTTGGCACATCTGGAAAAAGATTTTAAAAGAAAATACAAAAGCTTTTAATTTTCTATACAATCAAAAGACAGATGTGCAAGTTTTGAATCTAAATTCGACAAAATTTCTGAATTTTTCAATCTAACTGTCTCTTCCATAGTTTTAGAACTAAAGGTGGTTCAATTACATCTGGTTTATCATGATTGTTCTCCAATTTAACCATGGCTAAAGTGGCAACTGGTTTACTCTCACCTTCATTAGTACGCTCAAAATATGGTTTTAACATATTAATGTGACACACTCTATTTTGTTTACGCCGACCTGGTGTTTTACAATATAATTCAAATCATTGATTTTACTCTCTATGGTATAAGGACCACAATATTTAACTTGTAATGGATGTCCAGGGACTGACAAAATACAAGTACCTTATCACCAGGCTCAAAAACCTGTCCCTGGCATCTTTATCATACCATATTTTCATCTTATTCTGAACAGTTTTAAATTGTTCTGAGCAATTTGACAAGCAGTATACATTTTTCTTTAAATCTAGATACATAGTCTAGAAGATTCAAGTCAGTGTGTTCAGTAAGCCATTTTCCTTAATCAATTTTAAAGGTCCCTTACAGTGTGACCAAATACCAACTCAAAGGGACTAAAACCAAGGATTCTTGAACAGCCTCTCGGACCGCAAAAGTAAAAAGTGAACACCATTATCCCAGTCCCTATCAAATTGAAGACAAAAGTTCTAATCATGTTCTTCAATGTTTGATGAAAACGTTCTAAGGCACCTTGAGATTCTGGATGGTAAGCACTTGATCTATACTGAGCAATCCCTAACTGGTACACGACTTGCTGAAATAAACCTGACATGAAATTTAAACCCTGGTCGGACTGTATAGACTTTGGAAGTCCTACTAGCGTGAAAAAGTTGATAAGAGCTTTGACAATAGTTGGTGTCTTGATATTCCTTAACGGAATAGCCTCTGGAAAGCGAGTGGAGGTACATATGATTGTCAATAAATACGCATTTCGATCTTGGTCTTCGGTAAAGGTCCAACGCAATCAATTAGTACTCTGCTGAAAGGTTCTTTAAAGGCTGGAATATGCAGAAGTGGTGCTGGTGGTATTTTCTGGTTAGGCTTACCAACAACCTGGCATATATGGCATGATTTACAGTATTCTGCGACATCACTTCTTAGTCTTGGCCAGTAGAAATGCTGTAAGATCTTAAGGCAAGTCTTCCTTTTATGCCTAAGTGTCCAGCCAAGGGGTGTCATGGGAAAAACCAATAATGTCTTGCCTATAGACTTTAGGCACCACCACTTGGTATACCACTCTCCATTCCTCCTCTGGGGTAGCATCATGGGGCCTCCACTTTCTCATTAAAATGCCGTCTTGATGGTAATAGCATTCAGCCACTTTGTCTGCTTCCTCCTGTGGTTGGGCTCTCTTGCGGAGCTGAAGAACCTCAGGGTATTTATTTTGTTCTTCGACAAATTTCCTTCGGTCTAATGAATGGCTGTTTACGTCTGGCCATGGCATAATTACATTCTTGCTTATACTAAGTGGTCTTACGACGGCCTTCTCTAAGATACCGGGACCTTCAATGTCGGCTAAAAGGTGTCAGAAAGGTCCATGTAATCAAACTGGTCTTCTTGCAAATCCTCATTTTGTTGTTTTTAGCCATCGCCCTAGTAACGACACTAGCTGGATACAGTTCAGCATCATCTTCAGGTGATTTAACATCCACCACCGGTTCACTGGTAACAATTGGTTCAGCAACCACTTTGTTCCTAGCTAGATCATTTCCTAGCAATAATGAAACACCCTCAACAGGGAGGTTAGGACGAACACCCACAACAACCGGTCCAGTAATCAAATCTGACTTCAGATAAATACAATGGAGGGAACGCCTATACAACCTAACTCCACACCTTGTAACAAAACGGAGGCACCAACAGAAGTCTCCTCGGACAAAGGCAACACACCTTCTAACAATAAAGACTGAGAAGCTCCAGTGTCCCGTAAAATCTTAATAGGCTGAGGGTAGTATTATCAACAATAGAAACAAACCCATCAGACATAAAGGTTTATAATCCTCCATGTAATCACAAAACTGGACTTAAAAGCCTGACTCGCAGGACATTCCAACGTATTGCTAACACGGGGTGTCGTAGAAGCACTGGTCTTGGGCTTATTATCTCTTTCATTCTTCTTTTGAGTCTCAAACAATCAGCCATCAGGTGACCATTCTTCTTACAATAAGCACAAGTCGGTGACTTCTTCTCAAAAGTATCAAATTTTGGACTAGACATATTATAACTAGACTGACTCTTATTTTTTGCAACAGACTTGCTATCAGTACGCTCAGTGCTTTGATTCTTGTAATTTCCACTCGATGTATTAAAATTTTGACCTTTGAAACTTCTCTTATGTGAAAGGGTATAATTATCGGAAATAACAGCTGCATCTTGTAATGTCTCAACAGTTTTGTCATCTAAATGTGTTTTAAGTCTAAATGAACACACTGCTTGAACTCTTCTAATAACATCAATTGTCTTAAGTTATCAAAATTTTATCTATTTTCTTTGACGTAAGCCATTTATCAAATAGATCCTTTTCCCCAGCAAATTCAACATAGGTTTGTGAATCAAACTTTTATCAGATCTAAACTTCTGTCTATATGCTTCTGGAACTAGCTGATATGGTTTCAAAACTTCCTGTTTAACAGTGTCATAATCAGAACTTCTTTCTGATGAAAGTGCTGAGTAAATTTCAGCGGCCTTGCCCTCAAAACACTTTGCAGCATCGTAGTCCAATAAGGCTTTGGCCATTTCAAATTATGAGCAATTTTCTCAAACTGTGGAAAATATTTATCGACTGTTTTTCACAAAACCTGGGAACCAAACGTATATTCTTTGCTGCATCAAAATGTTCTGATTTTGACTCTATATTAGTGTTACTTTCTCCTTTGACCATTTCAATTTTATTTTCTCCATCTCTAACCTTTCCTTCATTTCAAGTTCAGCCTGTTTTAATTTAAATTCATCTTCTTTTCTTTTCTTTTTTCATCTCTAACCTTTCTTTCATTTCAAGTTCTGCCTTCCTTTCTTCTTTTCTTTTCCAATTGTTTTAATTTAAACTCGTCTTCCTTTTCTAATTGTTTTAATCTAAATTCATGTGCTAACTCGAGCTGTTTTAGTTTGATAGCATCAACATTTTCGACCTTAAGTGCAAGAGCCTCTTCATCAAAAACTTCTGCATCAATTAATATGTCTATTTCAATTTTTTATAATTTGTTTTCTCATAGATACTCTAAAATCTATTTGTAGATGTTTACCAAGCAACACTAATTCTTCTTTTTTAGTTTGTTATGATATTGTAACTATTATATTTATTTAGTTGGCCTAATTTGTTTTGTGTGGCCTAAGAATGTTTACATTGTTTTATATACATTGTGTACAAAATAAAATACATTGTGTTACAACTATGCAGTTTAGAATTCACTGGAACATTCATTGATACTCATGGAATGATTAGAACTTTCTATTTCACTTACATAACGTTTCCAGAATGATCATAACATAAGATGCGTAATTTATATTTCTAGCGTTGTCTAGAAATTTCTGTTTGAGTATTTAAATGCAGACCCAAAAGTTAGTAAAATATATAGAGATTTGGACATAAACATAGATAGACTTAGACATCGATAGACATCAACATTCTCTGCAGTTGGATTGACACTTTTATTTACAAACTACATCATACTAGATTGTGACCAATTGGATATAATATTCTGTGGATTCCGTGAAGATTTCCGGATAAAGAAAAGATAAAAGATTGGACTCATATTTTGACAGTTAAGTTGACATTTCTTTTTGTGTAATACTTTTGTAAACTAGTGTATAATAAATCTTGTTAAATTTTATTATTGATTTGTGTCTTTTGTTGGCTACAATTAAAAGGCGATTTTCTGACATAACAGAAATTGGGGCTCAAGTCCGGGATAACGTTAATATCTTATTTTAAAAAATATTTGTTCAGTATTTTTATTAGAAATAGCCAACAAAATTCTACAAAATGGCATTTGAAGCCGGTAAATTTTGAAAACGCCAGACCTGGAGAAGTTTGATAATTTAAAGAAAGAGGAATTAGTGTTGCTTGCTAAACATCTGAAATTAGACTTTAGAGTATCTATGAGAAAACAAATTATAAAAATTTGGTAATAGACAAATTAGTTGACGCAGAAATTTTAGGTGAAGAGGCTCTTGATCTTAAGGTCGAAAATGTTGACGCTATCAAATTAAAACAGCTTGAATTAGAACATGAACTTAAATTAAAACAATTGGAAAAGAAAAGAAGAAAGGCAGGCAGAACTTGAAATGAAGGAAAGGTTAGAGATGGAGAAGATGAAAGAAAAGAAAAGAAGATGAATTTAAATTAAAACAGGCAGAACTTGAAATGAGGAAAGGTTAGAGATGGAGAAAATAAAAATTGAAATGGTCAAAGGAGAAAGTAACACTAATGTACAGTCGAAATCAGAACATTTTGATGCAGCAAAAATATACGTTTGGTTCCCAGATTTTGTGAAAAACAGTCGATAAATATTTTCCACAGTTTGAGAAAATTGTTCATAATTTGAAATGGCCGAAGCCTTTTGGACTACAATGCTGCAAAGTGTTTTTGAGGGCAAGGCCACTGAAATTTACTCAGCACTTTCATCCGAACAAAGTTCTGATTATGACACGGTTAAAAGGAAGTTTTGAAAGCTTATGAGCTAGTGCCAGAAGCATATAGACAGAAATTTAGGTCTTATAAAAGTTTGATTCACAAACCTATGTTGAATTTGCTAGGAAAAGAAGATCTATTTGATAAATGGCTTACGTCAAAGAAAATAGATAAAATTTTGATAATTTAAGACAATTGATGTTATTAGAAGAGTTCAAGCAGTGTGTTCATTTAGACTTAAAACACATTTAGATGACAAAACTGTTGAGACATTACAAGATGCAGCTGTTATTTCCGATAATTATACCCTTTCACATAAGAGAAGTTTCAAAGGTGTAAATTTTAATACTTGAGTGGAAATTACAAGAATCAAAGCACTGAGCGTACTGATAGTAAGCCTGTTGCACAGAATAAGAGTCAGTCTAGTTATAATATGTCTAGTCCAAAATTTGATACTTTTGAGAAGAAGTCACTGACTTGTGCTTATTGTAAGAAGAATGGTCACCTGATGGCTGATTGTTTCAGACTCCAGAAGAAGAATGAAAGAGATAATAAGCCCAAGACCAGTGCTTGTACGACACCTCGTGTTACCAATACGTTGGAATGTCCTGCGAGTCAGGCTTTTAAGTCCAGTTTTTGTGATTACATGGAGGATTATAAACCTTTTATGTCTGATGGGTTTGTTTCTATTGTTGATAATACTACTCCTCAGCCTATTAAGATTTTACGGGACACTGGAGCTTCTCAGTCTTTATTGTTAGAAGGTGTGTTGCCTTTGTCCGAGGAGACTTCTGTTGGTGCCTCCGTTTTGTTGAAAGGTGTGGAGTTAGGTTGTATAGATGTTCTCCTCCATCGTATTTATCTGAAGTCAGATTTGATAACTGGACCGGTTGTTGTGGGTGTTCGTCCTAATCTCCTGTTGAGGGTGTTTCATTATTGCTAGAAATGATCTAGCTAGGAACAAAGTGGTTGCAGAACCAATTGTTACCAGTGAACCGGTGGTGGATGCTAAATCACCTGAAGATGATGCTGAACTGTATCCAGCTTGTGTCGTTACTAGAGCGATGGCTAGAAAACAACAAAATGAGGATTTGCAAGAAGACCAGTTTGATTACATGGACCTTTCTGACACCTTTCTAGCCGATATTGAAGGTCCCAGTAGCTCAGAGAAGGCCGTAATAAGACCACCTAGTATAAGCAAGAATGTAATTATGCCATGGCCAGACGTAAACAGCCATTCATTAGACCGAAGGAAATTTGTCGAAGAACAAAATAAAGACCCTGAGGTTCTTCAGCTCCGCCAGAGGGCTCAACCACAGGAAGAAGCAGACAAAGTGGCCGAATGCTATTACCATCAAGACGGCATTTTAATGAGAAAGTGGAGGCCCCCTGATGCTACTCCAGAGGAGGAATGGAGAGTGGTATACCAAGTGGTGGTGCCTAAAGTCTATAGGCAAGACATTATTGGTCTTGCTCATGACACCCCCTTGGCTGGACACTTAGGTATAAGGAAGACTTGCCTTAAGATCTTGCAGCATTTCTACTGGCCAAGACTTAGAAATGATGTCGCAGAATACTGCAAATCATGCCATATATGCCAGGTTGTTGGTAAGCCTAACCAGAAAATACCACCAGCACCACTTCTGCCTATTCCAGCCTTTGAAGAACCTTTCAGCCGAGTACTCATTGATTGCGTTGGACCTTACCAAAACCAAGACCGGAAATGCGTATTTACTGACGATCATGTGTACCTCCACTCGTTTTCCTGAGGCTATTCCGTTAAGGAATATCAAGACACCTACTATTGTCAAAGCTTTGATCAAATTTTTCACGCTAGTAGGACTTCCAAAGTCTATACAGTCCGACCAGGGTTCAAATTTCATGTCAGGTATATTTCAGCAAGTCGTGTACCAGTTAGGGATTGCTCAGTATAGGTCAAGTGCTTATCATCCACAATCTCAAGGTGCCTTAGAACGTTTTCATCAAACATTGAAGAACATGATTAGAACTTTTGTCTTCAATTTGACAGGGATTGGGATGATGGTGTTCACTTTTACTTTTGCGGTCCGAGAGGCTGTTCAAGAATCCCTTGGTTTTAGTCCCTTTGAGTTGGTATTTGGTCATACTGTAAGGGACCTTTAAAATTGATAAAGGAAAAGTGGCTTACTGAACACACTGACTTGAATCTTCTAGACTATGTATCTAGATTTAAAGAAAATTGTATACTGCTTGTCAAATTGCTCAGAACAATTTAAAACTGTTCAGAATAAGATGAAAATATGGTATGATAAAGATGCCAGGGACAGATTTTTGAGCCTGGTGATAAGGTACTTGTATTTTGCCAGTCCCTGGACATCCATTACAAGCTAAATATTGTGGTCCTTATACCATAGAGAGTAAAATCAATGATTTGAATTATATTGTAAAAACACCAGGTCGGCGTAAACAAAATAGAGTGTGTCACATTAATATGTTAAAACAATATTTTGAGCGTACTAATGAAGGTGAGAATAAACCAGTTACCACTTTAGCCATGGTTAAATTGGAGAACAATCATGACAAACCAGATGTAATTGTACCACCTTTTAGTTCTAAAACTATGGAAGAGACAGTTAGATTGAAAAATTCAGAAATTTTGTCAAATTTAGATTCAAAACTTGCACATCTGTCTTTTGATCGTAGAGAAAAATTAAAAGCCTTGGTATTTTCTTTTAAAATCTTTTTCCAGATGTGCCAAACAAAACCACTGCTGTTTGTCATGATGTCGATGTTGGTGATGCTTCTCCAATTAAGCAACATCCTTACCGGCTCAATCCACTCAAACTTGAATTTATGAGACAAGAAATTAAATATATGCTTGACAATGATATTATTGAGCCAAGTAACAGTGAATGGAGCTCTCCTTGTCTGCTTGTGTCCAAACCAGATAAAACCTTTCGTTTCGTAACTGATTTCAGAAAAGTAAATTCTGTTTCAAAATCTGATTCCTATCCGATTCCAAGGATAGACGATTGCATTGATAAAATTGGAAAAGCAAAATTTGTGAGCAAATTTGATTTATTGAAAGGTTACTGGCAAGTCCCATTGACACAGAGAGCTCGAGAAAAATCAGCTTTGTCACACAAGATGGCTTATTTCAATATACTGTAATGCCGTTTGGCATGAAAAGTGCTCCAGCTACATTTCAAAGAATGATCAATAATGTTATAAAAGATTTAGACTGTTGTTATGCTTATATTGATGATCTTATTGTATGTAGTGATAGCTGGGAAGAACATTTAACACATTTATATGATACTTTTGATAGATTGTCACAATCAAATTTGACTGTTAATCTTGGTAAAAGTGAATTTTGTCAGGCCACTGTTGATTATTTAGGGCATACAGTTGGCCAAGGTCAGGTGAAACCTATTACGGCTAAAGTGGATGCAATTACCAAATTTCCTCCTCCTACAAATAAAAACAACTTATGAGATATTTAGGCATGATTGGATTTTACAGGAAATTCTGTTCAAATTTTGCGACTGTTGTTCAACCATTGACTCATCTTTTACGGAAAGATTCTAAATTCATCTGGAGTGAAAATTGTCAAAACGCTTTTGAAAATAGCAAATCACTTTTAATTAATAGTCCAGTTCTGATCACTCCAGACTATGAAAACAATTCAAACTTGCCGTTGACGCAAGCGATGTAGGAGTTGGAGCTGTTTTATATCAAGAGACAGATGATAATGTTGAAAACCTATATCATATTTTTCTAAGAAATTAGATAAACATCAGAAAAATTATTCAACTATTGAAAAGAGTGTTTTGCACTGTTGTCTGCACTACAACATTTTGATGTATATTTAAATCCCACTGTGCATCCTATTCTTGTTTATACTGATCATAATCCTCTCACCTTCATACATAAAATGAGAAACAAGAACCAGAGATTGACTAGGTGGAGTTTATTGTTACAGGAATATGATGTTATTGTAAAACATATTAAAGGTAAAGATAATGTAATAGCAGATGCTTTATCTAGAACTTATTGAAACAATTTGTATATACTATGTATTTTTGTACATATTATTCATGAAAAGTTTTGTTACACTCAAACTTTTTAAGGGTGGAGGTGTTATGATATTGTAACTATTATATTTATTTAGTTGGCTAATTTGTTTTGTGTGGCCTAAGAATGTTTACATTGTTTTATATACATTGTGTACAAAATAAAATACATTGTGTTACAACTATGCAGTTTAGAATTCACTGGAACATTCATTGATACTCATGGAATGATTAGAACTTTCTATTTCACTTACATAACGTTTCCAGAATGATCATAACAAAGATGCGTAATTTATATTTCTAGCGTTGTCTAGAAATTTCTGTTTGAGTATTTAAATGCAGACCCAAAAGTTAGTAAAATATATAGAGATTTGGACATAAACATAGATAGACTTAGACATCGATAGACATCAACATTCTCTGCAGTTGGATTGACACTTTTATTTACAAACTACATCATACTAGATTGTGACCAATTGATATAATATTCTGTGGATTCCGTGAAGATTTCCGGATAAAGAAAGATAAAGATTGGACTCATATTTTGACAGTTAAGTTGACATTTCTTTTGTGTAATACTTTTGTAAACTAGTGTATAATAAATCTTGTTAAATTTTATTATTGATTTGTGTCTTTGTTGGCTACAATTAAAAGGCGATTTTCTGACATAACAAGTTTATCAAACCCTCCAGGTCTGGCGTTTTCAAAAATTTACCGGTATCAAATGCCATTTTGTAGAATTTTGTTGGCTAGTTCTAGTAAAATACTGAACAAATTTTTAATAAGATATTAACGTTATCCCGGACACGAGCTCCCAATTTCTGTTACGCCAGAAAATCGCCTTTAATTGTAGCCAACAAAGACACAAATCAATAATAAATTTAACAAAATTTATTATACACAAGTTTACAAGAAGTATTACATAAAAGAAATGTCAACTTAACTGTCAAAATATATGTCCAATCTTTTATCTTTTCTTTATCCAGAAATCTTCTCGGAATCAACAGAATATTATACCCAATTGGTCACAATCTAGTATGATGTAGTAAATAAAAGTGTCAATCCAACTGCTGAGAATGTTGATGTCTATCGATGTCTAAGTCTATCTATGTCTATGTCTGTCTCTTTAGGGTCTGCATACTTATATATATATATACTCAAACGGAAACTTCTAGACACCGCTAGAAATTTAAATTACGCATCTTTTGTTATGATCATTCTGGAAACGTTATGTAAGTGAAATAGAAAGTTCTAATCATTCCATGAGTATCAATGATTGTTCCAGTTATTTCTAAACTGCATAGTTGTAACACAATGTGTATAATTTTGTACACAATGTAAAAACATATAATAGGCCACACAAACCACATAAGGCCAACTAAATAAATATGATAGTTACAATATCATAACACACTACACTACTGTTCATGGTTAGTGGAGGGTTGAGCGCTCACAAACATGTTTAACCCCGCCAGATTCTTTATATGCCTATCCCAAGTCAGGAGCATGTAGCTCAGTGGTTTTCGATGTTAATGTCTGTCTGATTTGTTTTTCGTAAATTGTTTTATTATAAATAAGGCCTTAGTTTTCTAGTTTGAATTGTTTCACATTTTGATATAGGAGTTTTTTATAGCCGACTATAAGGTATTGGTTTTACTAATTGTTGAAGGCCGTACGGTTGCCTTGAATTGCTTACATCCACTTCATTTGAACACTGGTAAATAGTTGTCTCATTGGCATTATACCATATCTCCTTATTTGTATAAATCAAATGATGAACCGGCAAAGTTCGCATTGTTTTTAAGTAGAAACGTATGACAACGACAATGAATGATATAAAGCTACATATTATATTTGAAATTGATTTAACACACCGGCTATCCCGATATGAAATCCGCAGAGGGATCCGAATGCCCAGGAGCAATTACACTAGATCGCAACACGGTGGTTAAGGATGTTCGCTCCTCTTGTTTTTAAATTTTTGCCAGATATTCGGAATCCTCTGGTTTTACCCATGTAGTGCCTTTAAAAAATTTTGCCTGCTAAACCCAATTTTTCTTTTCATAATTTTATTACATATAGTTTAAAAAGCCATATTTGAAAATCTTAAAAAATCCTTATTATATTTTCATAGTTTTAGAAAGAAAACAGGTGCCAATGTTAAATGGATGAATAATCTAGAGAGAATCATTTCCCGCCAAATTTTCGATGGCTTTTATCTCGAAAACAAGCACACAGACCCTTTATTTTTTTCTGCTTTTTTAGTTCCTTTATTGATATACTATCAATTTATGACAGTCTTTAAAAAAGCTTGTTATTTTGAAACAGAGTAGCGAACATCCGTAATTGCTCCTCGGGATTCGGATCCATCCACAGATTTCGAATCATAAGGGACGACCATATGATATTCTGGGGGGATTGGGTAATACAAATTTTGATAATAACAAAAATGAATGGTTTGTTCTGTGGTAGTTTGAAAATAAATAACCTGACTTACAATGTATTGAAAATTAATAACCCGACAGGTCTTTTACGTCATTTTATAAATGCTACTTTAAAGTATGAGATGGCACCAGATTCTACCAAAATTCGTCTTTTTTCATATTTTTTTCGGGAAAAACTAAATCTTCCTAAATCTTTAAAAAATATATGTACTACACCATATAAATATTAATGTATTTGAAATGTCTGAAAATGGGTTTCATTTCACTTGAGGCATATTGTCTTATGAATATTTACCTCACTTTTATTACAGGGCTACATTGAGGCAAATGCCTCGTGTTGGGAATTTCAAAAACAAAAGCTTGTCTTCATATCAAATCGTTTTCACGGAGAGTGTCTTGCAAGAAGCAAGTTCTGTTCACCCTCTGACGTAGCCCCTGTTTTTTGGGATCCACTGATGTTTCTCATTTATTTTTAGTTTTTTTTTTGTGTTGATTGTCTATTGTTTGTCGTTATGTATCTTAGCTGTTCCCGGGTTTGTCTTTTGTTCATTGATTGCCCTTCTTTATGACTATTCTCTTAGTGTTGCATTCCATTTGTAATTTAGTAATTTTGTTTTAAGGTTGAGTTTTATTGTATTTACTTAAGGACCTTTTGTCTAATTTTAAAAAACTACTTTAAATTGTAAAAATATTTGAAATTAGCTCTCTCCTTTTTGTTCTGAGGCGGCGTTAAGCGAACACCAATCAATCAATCTTTATGACTAACGTTTCAGTTGTCTAATATTCCTTTGATAATTGTATATGGCAGATTATAGTGTTGATGAGATTGATTTTTAATAAAAGTTTGTTGCAATGTATGGCTAACATTGTCCTTATTTTCATAGTCAGTAGCCCCAGGCCTATTCACGGTGTAGATAAGCCAACGATTATTGGGGCTTGGGCAGGCCCCGATTATCATTTATTTCATCAGCAAAGTAGTGACTTGGTTTGAACGCAGCCAAGATGTCATTGGAAATTAGTTAAAGACTGGTTCTTGGTTCTTCCCGCAACATCTGTATGTTGTGAACGTTCATTCTCTGCTTTGCGTAGACTTAAGACTTATGATGACGGGTGAACTGTTGTGTGGTTTGGCAATGTTACATGTCCACCGATGTCCAGATATTTTCCAGAAAATGTTTTGTGAAGACACAATGCTACCTGAAAAATTTGGTAATTTTTCATGGAAAATTAAACTTTATATTAAAGAATACAAAACTGGCTCTCTTTTCTGTAAAGCGAGAAAACCAATCTCCCGTAATCAAATCATTTAAAAAGAAAAATATTGTATCGACATATGACCTTTTACATTGAAGGGCTAAACTTGCATTAAGCCGTGTTCAGGCCCTTGTATAGAAAATAAAGGGATATGGAGTAAATGTGCAAGGGACAAAATCGCACACAATACATAGACAAAAATGCAAATTATCAATGAACAGGGCTTTTATTCCTGTTCTTCATCTTGACAATCTCTGGAGGGTCTTGAACAATTAACGAATAATCATTCATACCCTACAACAAGGTCAAGACAGCCCCTAGCGTCGACTTAAGCGGTACTTAAAGTATTGCACTGTGAATAAATTTCAAAGTCACAAAATACAACAAAGTCTAAACACAATACAAAACAAGAACAGACAGATCTGTGGTTAATCAGCCGGTATACGTATTAAAACGGCACAAAAATGTAGCAATGAGGTCTAAGAACTGTTTTCCTGAGTCTACCCTTTTATACCAGTTAGGAACTACATCAAGTTGTAATTGCAATCTGTTATAAAACTGACTTGAAATAGTTATATCATGAATAATCAGCCACCACTTAACTTAATTTGAAAAAAAAAAACATACTGACAGGTGAAATACGTTTTCTCAGGCCCAAATACAAAAAAAAACCAAAAACAAACAAACCAAAAACAAAAACAAACAAAAACAAACACCAACATAAAATGTGAATAACATTTTTGCTTTATCCTACATATTGGTCTTTTGATGTTGTCCCTAAAAAGTAAAAGTCTTAAACTGAATCTATATATTTTGCTTTGAGACCAGAATATTGTCGAAAAAATAATTAAAACAAAACTTGCGTTTCAGATTAAGAAAGGGTCGGGAAAACGCCCAGAATGCACGATCTTGCATCATTTTTTCCAGACCCCTCGCCGAATTTTTTTCGCCTCGCTCCGCTCGCCGAATAGATTTTAAAAGAGGATAGTTACGACCCTGTTTTAATACCTTGTCCCATTTTCACCTATATTTTTTTTTTGTACGTATGCAATATATGCAGTTTGGAATTCAAAAGATTCACTTCCAGAGGATGATGATTAATTCTGATTTCATGGAACATAATGACTTGACTATGTTATTTATTTAAGAATAAAAATATGAATTTAAAAATTGTGTATTTTCAAATATTATAAATATGATTGTGAAAATAAATAATCAGTCCCTTGTTTTAATGAAAATGAAAAATCATGCTTCAACAGTGCAGAAAATAAATAATCTGTCCTTATAGTCCTCAAAAATAAATAACCCATCCAAAATAAATCCTCCTGGCCCCCACCAGAATATCAAATGGTCATCCCCTAATACTCGGTGTGTTTAAGGGACGCATGCGTTATCGTAACTTATCATGTACCTGAGTAACATAGCAATGAAATTAAAAACCTTTAGTCTTTTTTTAAAGAAAACCTTTTCGGTTGTTTATTGCAGTTTTCAACAATCGAAAATATTTGTCTTATCATTTTATCAGTCTGCCAATATAAATAAGAAGATGTGGTATGGCCAATGAGACAACTCTCCATCCAAGTCACAATGTCTTAAAAGTTAACAATTATAGGTCAAAGTACGGCCTTCAACACGGAGCCTTGGCTCACACCGAACAGCAAGCTATAAAGGGCCCCAAAATGACTAGTGTAAAACAATATAACAGGAAAACCAACGGTCTAATCTATATAAAAAACGAGAAACGAGAAACACTTATGACCACACCAACAAACGACAACCACTGAACAACAGGATCCTGACTTTGGAAAGGTGCATAAAAATGTAGCGGGCTAACCTTGAAATAACAATTGTATATAGTTTATTTGTAACTGGCAGTGGGGCATTTTCACATTCGAACGCCCTCGATGGTCTCGCGATAGTCGTGGGTTCGATCTTCGGCTGGGCCAAACAAATGACTAAAACATTAAATTCGTTGCTTCAACACCAAGCACGCGGCATGTAGGAGTAAGAGTAGTGACTGGTCGGTTCAGGGTAATAAAAATGTGCATGGGTAGAATAACTGGTTGTTGCCTTGTGTACTAGCATGTTGTAAATCGAGCCAGCTCTACACGTTGGTATATTACAAAGCATAGTTAATTTCATATCACAATATCATGTTCTCGTCCTGATATGCATTTGATATTTGCCACTGGACGTTAAACAACAGTCATTATCTTATTTCACATTTGAGTTTTAATAAATTAATTGAATCTTATTCTGGTAAAAGGGAGGTAACCGAATTTGAACTATAATCTGCATTGTCATGCATTAACATCCGATACAAACGTTTAGTATCAATGGCAAAAGAGCCAGTGGAAAACAGGGGAGAAATCCTCTCTAATTCTTGGCAAAAACAAATTATTGAAGAAAAAAAAAAAAAATGAAAATGAAAGGTGACACTGATTAGCCTCTAGCCTATTAGACTATAGAAATTTAAGCCTTGTCTATTTTGTCGTCAGCGTGAAAGCATAAACCATTAACAAATTTACAAAACTGTATATGAAACTATAAAATTTACTTTTATATAATTACAAGTACTATAAGTACTATAAGTATATTATAAACTTAAATCGATTAAGGCTATTCAATTTATTGTAATAAGAATAATCTTTTTTGGTGACATAATCAAAGTAAAACATTTTTTTAGTTAGCATCTTCAAAATCAGTATTTAAAAAATTCTTGTATTTCATTATGTTCAAGAGTTAAAGCGCTTAGATCAGAAATAGAAAGGAGAAAAGAAAAGTCTTCAATCTCTGATTCATACTTATAGAAAAGATCAGTTTATAATTTATGTCGAAAATGGTCAAGATCTTCCGGACGCCTGATCGAATTAAAGGACTGGCTACAGCTACCCGTAGATGCATTTTCTGAGAATTTATATAATGAATTAAGATCACTATACATTGTCTGAAAATGTAAAACTTATGTGTACAGGGTTTAAAAACAAGTAGAATTTCTATCCATTTCCAAGCCAAGTAAAATAACATTTTTATTTCGAGTCAACGTATGGGGCTCTAGTAGGGTGCATGTACCACCCTTAGGTCACAAGGTCACGTTAAAAAATGCACCAGGTCGCCAGGGCATTTCAAAGCAAACTATACAGTTCTAAACTAATCTGTTCTCGGTATTAAAATTTTTACAGGTTATATCTATTAATTGAGACGTCAAGTCGCAGATCGCCTGCCTCCCCCCTCCCCCCTTTTTCCCCATTCAAGGTCGCAGGTAGGATTTGACCATGTATAAGCCATGTATATAATTGTTCTCTTTATAGTCTACAAATCTTCAAACTTCTGCAAAAGAATTATTTTGAGTAAAAACTAGCATTTTGTTATTTGAACCGGACAACCTAAAAATTCCGCTGATCTGCATTCCTTAAGGACGTCTTAAATGAAACCATACAGAAACACATTATCAACGTTACAAAAAGGCTGTATACGGTCAGTGAGTGTATAACACATATGTTTAAAAGGTCAATGCATTTGACTGTGCAAATAACACAGTTGCAGTATACACACATTTGTGACGTTATTCTTATAGTGAACAACTACTTTCACTTTATTCACAACTGTTTGAAGACCCATGTCTATTGTTGAAGACTGTATGTTGACCTATGGATGTCTTTTGGTAATTCAAAGGGTCTTCTGGATGGGGGTCCTTCATTTCTTCATTCTTTAAATTTCATGTCATTGTCTCTATTCCTTGTAATTTTTGTACATTATTCTGTATTCTTTATTTCTCTCTATTCTATATTGATATTGGCCCATTATTCTGTAGTATTGAGCCATTATTTTTAGTCCAGACCTTATCTATGTCATTGAGTTGCAATGCTTCGTTTATTGTAACGTTGTCATGGGAAGCACGTGCAGTCTTAGCTGTATTGACGTTTACCAGAAATCTCCATTCATACATATTAAATATTTTTTTTCTTATTAGTTGTGGTTAGTTAGAGGCTTTATTTTTTTCGTGCAATTGAACGTACGTAAAAGGTCACAGGAATCAATTTGTCTACACAGCAAGCTATTTTGATACTATAACAATTAACATAGTATGATTTGAATTACAGAACGGAAAAACAACATTGAAACAATCATCACGTTTCTTTATAATGGTTACAAAATAACTCTTATAAGACAATACCACAATTAGTTGTACAAAAACGACTGACTATGAATAATTGGGATAAACTAATTTCCTCCCGAGACAAATCAGACTTAATTAATTCCATTAATTTCTGGCCGAAGAAAGACAATATAATTATCCAGTTGGCATAGGTCAGTTGGACTTTCGTTGTTTGGTTTTTAATAAGAAAACAGTCACCAAAAGTTCATAAAGGATGTTTGCAATAGTTTTATCAATGCTTTTTATGCACGCACGTGAAACAGAAATAGAATAATCAGTGTTACCTAGAAGCTTACAGTATCAATATATAAAACTGTTAACACAAACGTACCGGAGATTTGTTAGAGTTATGTCCCTTAACTAGTTGACCGATAAAAGACGCAAATATAATGATAAAGTTCATACAAAAATTCTTAATTATTTAAATGAAAAAAAAAATAACATAAGAAAGGAGACATTAAAAAAAACGACAACGCCCTTGCAAAACACAAAAGACGTTTTGGATTTTTTGACAGATTTTCGGAATCCTCTGGTTTTATCCATTAAAATCCCTTAAAAAATTTTGCCCATTAACCCCATTTTTCTTTTTATAAATCTTCTACATGTATAATTATAAGCCATCTGTAAAAGTCTTATAAAATCTTTGTTATTAACTGAAACTTGTCAATGATAAAGCTAAGAAAAATCAAGAGAGAACATTTTCCCGCCAAAATTTCAATGGCAAATATCTCGAAAACAAGCACACGGACCTATATTTTTTTTCGCTCTTTTGATTCCTTTATTAAACCCCTATCAATATATACTTGTGTTATGAAAAGCTTGTTATTTTGAAACTGAGTAGCGAACTTCCTTAAATTTCATAAAAACTACATAGAAAAACTAAAAACTGAGCAAAACAAACTCCACAAAAAATGTTGGGTTATCTCAAGTGCACCGGACAGGTCTGGAGATCCTCCACCACTAGTTGAACCCGTCGTGTTGCTCATGCAAAGTACAAACTAAAAAAATATAAAAAAATGTCCAACCTTTTGCTCGAAACATACTTCTTTGAGTTTTGTTAACAGATGTTCCAACGGACAGTCGCCTTTCGAGCGAGTACTACTATGTTACTGCTTACCCGTGACAACCAACTTGACCCTGTACTGATCATTTGAAGCAAAATCTATGCTAATCCTCTCTTCATGACAAGAAGAAAACATCTAGCCCAGTTATTTAATTTCAGCTGAAAATGTCCTTTCTTTTTTATGTTTTCTTTTCGTTGATTAGTTACATCAAAAAGACTTTTATGTTACGTTTGTGAATCCATCGGCCAAGTTAAGGCACGGAAATCAGTATCATGCATTTAGTTCGTCCCATGTAAAAACACACATGTTTTCAAACTGTTTGAATGATTATTTGTGATTGATGAAACTTGGCTACATCAAGGAGACCATTTTTTTTTATGACGGGTTGGAGAGAATCATCGACCTTCGATAAGAAAATTGACAGTCTTATATAGATATAGGAAGATGTGGTGTGAGTGCCAATGAGACAACTCTCCATCCAAATAACAATTTATAAAAGTAAACCATTATAGGTCAATGTACGGCCTTCAACACGGAGCCTTGGCTCACACCGAACAACAAGCTATAAAGGGCCCCAAAAGTACTAGTGTAAAACCATTCAAACGGTAAAACCAACGGTCTAGTCTATATAAAAACGAGAAACACGTATAAATTACATAAACAAACGACAACTACTGTACATCAGATTCCTGACTTAGGACAGGTGCAAACATTTGCAGCGGGATTAAACGTTTTAATGGTACCAAACCTTCTCCCTTTTCTGAAACAATAGTATAACATCACAACATAGAACAAAACACGATAAAACATCAATTGGAAGGCTTAACTTAAGTCTTAGTCAATTAAGGTCGGAGTTGAACCCATCTGCAGCGAGCGGGGTTCGAACTAGCAACATTAATGTTGACAGGCTAGTTATGACTGAAAATAAACTACTCAGAACACTCGGCCACCGAGGCCCCATATTTGAGGGTGTGGATGGGGTTTACAGAATAGAGAATAATGGTAAAAAATATAAAGAATAGAGAAAAATGGACCAAAAAAAAAAAAAAAAGAATAGAGAATAATGAGGTGCGCAAATATAAAGAACAGAGAACAATGGGCAAAAAGTATAAAGAATAGAGAAAAATGGCCTAAAAGATTAAAGAATACAGAAAGGAAGGACCCCATTCAGACCCTCATATTGAAGTTGATGATTGAAATTTGTCTCCTATACCTGTATACAGTGGGACTTGATTACAAACTCATTAAAGACATTATGCTTATACTTTTGTACGCAAGTCGTATGTTTTTGTCTACTCAATAGTGCCGCTCGAATAAAAAAAGTCGGACGGCCAAAACAATAGGGATTTTAGAGAACATTGAAAATCTACAATTCAAAACAATTGTGTAAAAAATGACTAAGGCCATCTATGCGTTGTGTGTAAAAACCTAAGTGTTTCGGCCGATTTAACATTTTATGAACAGTGTATTTACAGAAAATGACCGTTGCTATGATATTTCATGCCAGCACTGATGAAACACTCGTAGACGAAACGTATCCTAGCATATATTCCGTGGTATTTAACTTATTATTTTTTAAGAAGGTAACAAAAAGAAAGCCCTGAAGAAAAGGAAAGACAAAACCACTCAAGTGGAAGCTAAATGCCTGATTGATATTATAATATAGTGTTACGTTTTAATTCATCTTTGGAAAATCATCAAAGATACCAATTATAATTTGGTACGACAGACGCGCGTTTTGTTTACTTATAACTCATTAGTGACGCTCAAATGAAGACAGTTGGAAGCCAAGAATTCTTTTTTTCAATTAGAAAAGTACAAAAATAAAAACGCTGGTCATTTGATATCATCTGTATTCAGTTGAAAACCTAGATAATATAAATGTACTTCAAAGATCTGCGTTACAAAATTTTGTTACATGCAATAGTACATTAAATTCAGTAGACGAGATAAAAAAAAATCTTTGAAGTTATTTATCTAACAATTTTCTGCATTCTTCGCACTTTTTGACAGATCAACTCATTCTAATTGAAATTTGATATGTAACGTAAGCTGCAAATGTTCTCCAGGACATGCAAAAGTACAAATTTTTATGAAAAGTAATGTATTTTCAGAGAGATTATCTAATGTCAAAATATTATCAGTAGAAAAGGCAATTTAATAAATTGAAATATTATTTTGCCATGGTGTTAGGAAAAAGAAAAAAATGTTCTGATTTATAGTAATTTCAATGTTTGTGAAGACATTATAGCGTGTTAACAGATATCACAAGTACAGGATCAGGATTGCATGAGGGTCTGGATGGGGCGTCCCTCATTTCTGTATTTTTAAAATATTTTAGCCCATTTTTCACTATTCTTTATACTTTTTGTCCATTATTTTCTGTTCTTTATATTTAAGCACCTCGTTATTCTCTTTTCTTTATTTTTTTGGTCTTTTTTATCTATTCTTTATATTTTTTCCCCATTATTCTCTATTTTGTAAACCCCCATCTACACCCTCTTGCATGCTTATAGAAATGATCCATAAACAAACACGTCACTGTGCATTAAGGGATTTCCCCCAATAAATGTTATTCTGAAGATGTTTACAATTATAGAACAATACCTCAGTTAGGTTACAGATACAAGTATTACACCCCAGTTCTATTGTTATACTTCATAGTTTCTATTTCTGAAACAAGTGTAAATTGAATAGATCTATTGTTACGAATAACAATGGATTTTGACCACAGGGTGTGACGAGCGGGGTTTCTGGAAACCCTGCTTCTACATCCGCAAACAAAGTCCATTGTTATTCGTAACAATAGAAATTGATTATTTTTGAATAGCATGAACATAAGAAATTACTAATAGTGTTCACTACAAATTGTTTCATGATATTAAAAAAAACACATTTTAGGAAATTCCAATAAGCATCTATATGGAATACAAAAATAATCCTTTAAATACTCTTTTGCTTGAAGGTAATTTTTTTTTATCCCAGTCATGTCTCTACTCCCCCCATCCGGTTACCCAGTGGCCGATCCGGGGTTGGGGGTTCCGCGGATTGGACCCGACTTTTATTCAAAAGATCAATGCATTTGAATGGTTGGAACCCCCTTTTTTCTCTTGAGTTGGGAACCCCAGGCTAGATCAGCCCTGATTGCCCCCAAAAAGGAAGGGAGTTCCTCTATATTAAATTTTGTATGTTGAGCGTGTCTGGTAGTCGGGTTTCTTATGCAGACACACCTATCCCTTAGTATGTTCGAATATGAATTTTTGTTTATTCTCGAGAAGAGGGGGCTTTTGTTTTGATAAAATCGTAAGATATAAAATACAGTAATGATAACCTTTGTTAAACTGATACAGGTAAGTACTTTGGGGTTATAATATTGCCTTTATCTTTAATTTCTTCTACCAAATCCAACGCTTGCACAAAACAAAATGTCATATTGACAACTGTATACCAGGAACATGATGTATTTTTGTTTGTAATAAGAATACACGAAACAGTCAACCTTGACCTGCTGATCCATATTAGCACATGGATTTAACGGAATATGCAAAACAACTTTGACATTTGTAAAATATACTCACTTGTCAAAGTTTGAACGAAGATAACCAAAGAGAGGTTACTAGTGGGGTTTCATGTAAGAAAAAATATTCTTGTAAATCATGGTTTGAAATTGTCAATAAATATGCTATCGTTTTTGTTTGTTTTTTTCATTTAATAATCAATGTTAACAAATATAGGGTTTAGAATGGGGTGTAAGTTAGTTATACACCTCGGGATACAGCGTGTCTGGATAAGAAACCCTTCGGCCTCCGGCCGACAGGGTTTCTTATCCAGACACACTATCCTCGGTGTATAACTGCTGATCCATATTAGCACATGGATTTAACGGAATATGCAAAACAACTTTGACATTTGTAAAATATACTCACTTGTCAAAGTTTGAACGAAGATAACCAAAGAGAGGTTACTAGTGGGGTTTCATGTAAGAAAAAAATATTCTTGTAAATCATGGTTTGAAATTGTCAATAAATATGCTATCGTTTTTTTGTTTTTTGTTTTTTCATTTAATAATCAATGTTAACAAATATAGGGTTTAGAATGGGGTGTAAGTTAGTTATACACCTCGGGATACGGCGTGTCTGGATAAGAAACCCCTCCGGCCTCCGGCCGACAGGGTTTCTTATCCAGACACACCTATCCCTCGGTGTATAACTATTACGTAAAATTTTGTACGCCAGAAGCGCTTTTCTTCTACAAAAGACTCATCAGTGACGCTCAAAAATAAATATTAGAATGGTCATATTAATATAGTGTTTACTGATGATACATTGAATATTGCAAGTCGAGGTGTACATAAAAGTATACAAATTTTCGATCTAAACCGTTTGATTCAAACATTGAATTTACTTACTTACGTAATTGTTCTGTTTTTTTTTTCTTCATTTTTACAGTAATTCAACCAACAGCTGTGACAACCTTAGCTAGATTTCTATAGTAACGAACATATGTTTATCCTGCTTTTAAAATCACGTGCCTTTTTTATTTCCCGGTTCAAGATAGAGGTTATCCTGTTGATGACCTAGCTCTGGGTTAAAAGGCAAAGGTATAGGTTAGTGCGCACGAACTGACCTAAACCCCAAGACTGTGTGTGGTTGAACCAATTAGGATATTTTGGACATATGTTGTTGGTCTTTGTTTGTATATATATTTTTCAGGAGGCTGGAGGTCACTGATGTATTATATCAAGACTGTACATTTGAAAAAAAAAAAAAAAAAACCAAATCATGATAGTTACCATCATAGTAAAATAAGATAGCCCCTTGTTGTTCATGATGACTGTTTAATGTCCAGTGGCAAATTAGATGGAAGTTCATGCGATATGAACATGGATGGGCCTGCTTTGTATTAGATGACACACAGAGGTGTTTAATGTGGTATTTCAAAATGTAATAGTCTGCAGGAAGACATATCGACCTACTTGGACACGTTCTTTTTATTCTGACATCTGAGTTGACAAGTCTTTGCTATTAATCCTTAATAATGCGTGGCTACGAAAGTAAAGAAACGGCAAATACCAATTTTTAAGTCTTTGATTTGAACCGGCCGGTTATTGTATACAAGACCTCTCGCACTCGAGACGAGCACGCTTCCAAAATACCACAGAATCGGTTAACTATAACCTCGACAAAAGCACAGATATCTTCGCCTTCTTTGGTGTTTTGGGAGGCGGCTTTCCTGGTGTTGAACATGCGCAAAGATGATTTTATTTCAACATTTGGTGCCAATGAGACAACTAGTTTGTATGTGGTCGCGAACATACTAATAGCCTCCCTTTAGTAACTGTCAAGTATTATGATTGAAAGACGTTTAATTCAAGTGCTAACGGGTTAATAAAACATTTATCTGAGAATAAATTAGTTTGACACTTCATATATTTTACTGAAAATAAGTTATAATTATGGATTAAAATTGCGTGTATAAAACATTTATTCAAACGTAAATTGTGTAATATTTTACAAAATATAATGATACAAGCAAAAACACATTTCAATAAAGAGTTTTAAATTCCCAAGGAAGTTATAATTTTATGGGAATGAAATAGCTGTCAAAGAATATTTAATTGAAAATTTTTAATGAATAACTATATTCAAAATCAGTCGTATGATATAACTTCTGACGATCCTATAAACAACAATTTAAATGTATTTCTTCTTCTGTAGAAATTGGCGCATAAATAAATTATTTGCAGCTACAGTTCTTGAATGGTGTAAACTTCCCACTTAAACCATACACCATGTACTATTAACCATACTCCATTACAACACGCATCATTATTTTATTGGGTAAACTTCCCACTTACACCATACACCATGCACCATGTACTATTAACCATACTCCATTACACCACACACCCTTATTTGAATGGTGTAAACTTATCACATAAATTATACACTGCACAATCCACTATTATACCATACTCCATTACACCACACATCATAACTTGAATGGTGTAAACTTCCTATTTATACCACATACCATGCACCATGATAAAACCATACAGATGTATGATCACTTAGAAAGGAAGATATTATAAGTTATCTACGTTCATATCCGTAGATATGGATATTTTAACACCCAGTATCCATACCCTGAGGCGCAGCCGAGGTGTAACGTACTGAAGGGTGTTAAATATCCATACGGATATGAATAGATATTATCGGTCTTAGTCTAAATCTGGCGATTTTTAGAGAAATTCGACCACAAAGTTTAACGTGAAAGCAACGTTTTTTTCATTTTTTAAATATCTTTTATTGAAATTTGGGAATTTGACATATTGTTAACGGGGTGTAGGGTACTACCTTTGGTAGAACCCTACAGGTAGACAAATATAAGACGTTTTTAAACTAGAAACAGGGAAACTGAAATGGGTCGAAATTGGCGCGCAATGTTGTGAGAGTTACATCATAAACGGTGTGACGTCAACGTGGGTCATTTGCATAGCTAGGTCAGTAGTACCATTCATTGACAATGTGGCTGCATAGTGATGCATTTACTAAAATGAGTGGAAATAATCGATATAATAAGATAAAATCGTTAGTGGATTAAGTATTTAATTATACAGACATCATGGAAAATCTACAAAATTCGATATTTCAGAAGAAACAACCATGGAACTAAGGAAAACGCGCGTGAAATTCCCCGATGTAATGGGTAGCAACGTCCGGGGATATGGGTTAGCAACACCCAGGGGCTATGGGTTTTGTAACGACGTGCGTTAACCAATCAAACTCCTAGAAATATACTAAGCCGGGGATAATGAGCAATATCCTTAATAATATAATATACACTTAAGTAAGTATGGAAATTCAAATACTAAGCATTAGAAATTACATATGTGAATTCGTACTTGCTATGTGTTAGATTATCCTGTGATAAAGAAATTTAGATATATGCTATATATTCGTTCATAGTGTGTTCATTTACGTTTTTTGATTGAGTTAAGCCTTCCAATTGATATTTTATCGTGTGTTTTTTATGTTGTGATGTTATATTATTGTTTCAGAAAAAGGGAGAAGGTTTGGTACCATTAAAACGTTTAATCCCGCTGCAAATGTTTGCACCTGTCCTAAGTCAGGAATCTGATGTACAGTAGTTGTCGTTTGTTTATGTAATTTATACGTGTTTCTCGTTTCTCGTTTTTAGACTAGACCGTTGGTTTTCCCGTTTGAATGGTTTTACACTAGTAATTTTGGGGCCCTTTATAGCTTGTTGTTCGGTGTGAGCCAAGGCTCCGTTTTGAAGGCCGTACATTGACCTATAATGGTTTACTTTTATAAATTGTTATTTGGATGGAGAGTTGTCTCATTGGCACTCATACCACATCTTCCTATATCTAGCAACGATATCTTCAAAATGTTGAACTCTCAGAAATCTGATTATTTGAATGAATTTCAGATAATCTGTGCCTTTATTGCTCTTTCTGAGCGCTAATGAAGACACGCTACTGATTTACAAGGCCAATCTGCAATCAACTTGTCAACATAGTTTGTTTTAGGTTTAATTAAATGAAATAAGATAAAAAGTGCAGACTTACATTAATCAATGCTAGCAAATAAAGGTAGGTTAGTGTCGTCATTTGTTATGACCTGGGCCAGATTTTGGACAAATAATCCTGATTAATATTAAACTGATCCCTAACATCTTAATTTTAGTTCTTAACGTTTTATGGGAGTAACAAGACGGATGTCACTAGCTGGGCATGATCTGCTACTCTGAGCACCAAAGATCACTCTCAGCTTTTGATGGGTTTGTTGCTTAGTCTTCAGGTTTCTTTGTAGTGTTTTGTGAGTATGTTTGTCTTTTAGTCGTCTTTTGAATTTTGTCATGGCTTTGTCAGTTTGTCTGTATGTCGTCTTTTGATTGTTGTCATGACTATGCCACTTTCTCTCTATTTATGAATGTTATGACTCTTGGTATCTATTTTGGAAGAATCTTCGGAGTTCATGCTCTGCATCTTCGTTATTTTTAACTATTTTGATTCAATAGCATCTAGTGAGTCCCCTGCTACGCATGCATCACCGCCATGCGAATCCACACTCAGTCAAAATAAACTAGTTTTTGCCACTTTAGCCCTTTCGCTTACATGGAATAACAAATGATACAAAACTAATAGACGTGTTAGGAAAGGGGTTTAAATACTGCGCTGATGTTAAATACCAATACCGATATAAGATTTTAGTGTGGACTTTCTCAAAATGCAATTGCACTGAAAAGTATCCCGGCGTAGTATAATAGTTTACCTTTGTGGTGTGTTTGATACAACATGAAGCGAACAGTTAACGTCGACTCCAAATTTTAAGACGTGCATTGGCCTTACGTAGATCTTCATACATTCACACATTAATTTGTATTTGTTTGAAACAAAACTTAACAAAAATATATGTACGAATGGGAATGACGGATTTTACGGCCACAAGTCCAAATATATATATTAAGCGATATGATTAGAATATGTTTAATAGTTAAATAACTCAGTTTGTCTCTCCACAATAGATATTCCTATTTCCGTTGCAAAATATAGTTAGCCTGCATTTTGTGTCCAGGGATACAGGGACGCGTATACATGTGTGGCTTAAACAAATCAGTACTAATCTGAACACATCGTTATATCTATATATAAAAAAGAAAATGAAAAGTGGACACAAGTGGATACAGTGCTATTTCTATATAAAACTTTAAGAAGCAGGGGGCTGCGCATCGTTTTAATGTTCAAGAAAACCACTTCTCATGAGCTATATGTGATTCGTATTGTCTACTACTCTCTTGGTATGAATGCAATGAATGGACAGAGGGACGACATAACGGACGGATGGACCAATTCAACCATTACTATATACCGTCCAATTTAGAAAGCGGAGTGTATAGTGAATCTAAGGCAAAACAAAATGAAGCAAATCGAAAAAAAAAAAAAAAATGCCCGACATATAATTTAGCAGACTTTGTTTTGAAAGAGGTGAAAATGAATATTCCCATTTTCAAAATAACCTCCTGACCACGGGGGGAGGGGGGGTCTCAACATGGGATTTTGGGTACAGTTGTGCAGCTGGGATTTAAAAATCACCCCCCATTCATATATTGAATAATTGTGAAATCCCTACCTATACATATATTTCACAGCGAAATCATAACCCATTCATATATTTATCAGCTCAAATAGTACCTATATGCATATACAATATTTCACAATTGGTCAATTACTACCTATTTTATATATTTCCTCGGTAAACTTGCACCCCATTGATACATTTGACGTATCAAAAAAGGACCCATTCCGGCGGCACATATGTATATACCTTCATATAGGAAGAGACCCCCAGCGTGCTCCTGACCCAAAGATACTAACATTAACTTCTCCATGTGAAAGTTTAACGCTACTTTCAACAATATCTCAATTTAATCGTGGTGTTCTGTTTTGTTGGTGGAGGAAGCCGTGGTAACAAAAAAAAAAAAAAAAAAAACAACTTCCGACCCTTCACCGAAACGTAAATTAAACATGCTTGATAATGTCCAAACGTTGTAATCTTTTAAAACTTAATTCGATAACCTCTCTTTTCCGAAAAACTAACTGATTAAAGTTGATAGAAGGAAACTGTCAGGGCAAAATTTTTAATGTGAATAAGAATTAATTCATTTAACATTATATAAAATTGTCAGTGACCTTTCTAGATAAAACAAAAATATAAAGATAACCAAATTGAAAACGCTTTTGTTTCAGTCTTTTTTTTTTTAATTGTCAAGTACACAAATTTCTAGTTTGGTTTATTTTTATAATTTTACGCTACTGTGTAACACATTTCTCTATTCTAAAAAAAGGATATAAAATAAGGAGATGCGGTATGATTGCCAAAATAGACAACTATCTACCAGAGACCAAATGACGTAAATGTTTGCAACTATAGATCACCGTATGACAGACCCCCAACATGGAGCAAAACCATTCCCGCGTATAAAAGCTAAGAAAGGCCCCGACATGACAATTATTTTTCAAATTTTCAAATAAACGAACGTTTTGAACAAAGATTGATGTAGAGTAAAAACTGAATGTGATTTGATTCCTGTGTTTTTCTATTTATTTGTTCTGATCACTTTGTAGATTTTCCTTGCAGTCGTTCAACAAAATAGTAAGAAAAGGGAGAACAACGATCTTAAACTTAATCGATCCCTACTATGACACAATGCAAGACTAATAATGTTCGTGTTGTTTTGCTGGATCCTCGTCCGTGTGTTGCGGAATAAATTGTTACTATTTTATTGTTTAAGAATCATCTCAGTATTATCAAACAAACCCATACAGGTAACTATATTGAATGATTATCTGTGCTTTTGGAGATGGTCCCCACTATAGCCTGTAGTGGTATTGGTATTTAACATCAGCGTCAAAATCGTATTGACTTTCCTAACACGTCTATTGATAAACATCTGCACGGTTTAAACTTATACCTCATTAATACAGGTGTCATTGATACAAAAACATGTACAAGCAAAACAATAATAAAGTGAATCCCCTTGCTTGATTTTTTACCATTAACATGGTCTTAATGTATCTAACATTTATTCTATTCGACCAAAGCAGTAAAGTTAATTATATTTTGAAATCAAAAGTGAAAAGAATGCAAAAAGTGATTTTATTTTCTGGTTATTTTATCATTTTCATTGATAATTTTACAAATATGTTCATACAAGTCAGAGGTTTGGCTAGCTATAAAACCAGGTTTAACCCACCATTTTCTACAAAAGGAAATGCCTGTAACAAGTCAGGAATATGACAGTTGTTTTCTATTTGTTTGATGTGTTTTAGCTTTTCATTTTGACTTCAGGACTTCCCGTTTTGAATTTTTCTTGGAGTTGGGTATTTTTGTTATTTTACTTTTTTCAAGTAACATTTCTTTTTTCTTCAATTCAGAGTTAGATTCAAATTGCGTAAAAGCTTACAATATGTAAACAATTTAAGTTGGATTGATATCATTCGGCTTCTAACTACAGCTCCTTTTTCTATCAGACTTCCTTGAAGCATTATAAAGCCTTTTATGGTTTTTTCAAATAGAAATAAAAAAATGTTCACCGACAGCGCAAACACGAACGAAAATTGTCTGCTTTACGTATATACTTGTCTAACTTGATCATTAAGAAAATAGAATGCATAACACATTTTTCAAAATCTTATTTAAAGTGAAAAATTTATTACGTGTCAATCGACTTTCTTAGAAGTTTTCCTCATTAAGGACTGATATGATGTAAACGTTGCATAAGAAAAACCAAAATCGGTTGATTACAATGTGTGTCGGTGTGTCTCCACTGCTGATGGAGGTTTCTCCCCGAGGATATTACTAGCCCAGCATATATGTACTTATTCATCACTTGTGACATTTGTTGACATGAACTATCATTGATATGGTCATAATCATAAATTAACTGCTTACCAATCTTTGATTTTTTCACAATACTAAGGATTTTCTACACAAGGAATATATTGCCTTAGCTGTATTTGGTAAAACCTTTCGGAATTTTGGTCCGGAATGCTCTTCAACTTCGTACTTTATTTTGCCTTTTTAACTTTTTTGATTCGAACGTCACTGATGAGTCTTTAGTAGACGAAACGCGCTTGTGGCGTACAAAATGTTAAGCATGGTATCTATGATGAGATTAGTTGTCGTTTATGTAAAAATTAAGAAGTTGTGGTATGATTGCCAATGAGACAAATATCAACCATAGACCAAATAACGTAGATGTTAGCAACTATAGGTCACCGTAAGGCCATCTACAATGTGCAAAACCCTACCGACCTAGCTAAAAACTATATAGATCCCGACTTAACAAAATGTAAATACAACTCAAACAAGAAAACCAACTGCCTGAATTATGTTCAAAACAATAAACGAAAAAAACATATGATAGACAACAACAAATCAACCAACGACAACACATGACAATGGAATATTTGAGTTATTTTTCAGTTGACATTGTTCTGTTAAATTGGAAATAATCCAATGTAAATTATGTTTCATCGTCTTTACAAATGAATTATATATACATTTTAGCCTGATAGTAACTATACATATGAAAAGTATAACTTTTGTCGAAGTTCAGACGTATTTATTGACTATTTGTCTTGCTTGTTTATAAGAAGATCTAGTTATATTTTTTCCCCTATACGTAAATGTCTTTTTTCTTTGTCTAAATACATTTCTGATGCTTTCGATTTGTTTTGTCGGGTAATGTTTTTGCATACCCTTTAAAAGTAACTTTAATATGTTATATGATTGTATCGGCATAACGTTTGATTGCTGACAGACTTGTTATGTAATAGCGAGTAGGAGGATATGTAATCAGAAAAAAAGTAAACACTTTGTAATATCATCTTTTTCTGAGGTTAACGTTTATGTGTTTAGAAATTTCAAAGCACCAACATCACATTCTGAAATGTTTGATCGTAATGTTTCTTTGATTATCAAAAATAATTTATAGGTAATAAACGTTGTCTAAATGTTCTTGGAAAAGCGGTAATTAATAAGATTTTGTCAAGTACCAGAAGTTTATCATAAAACGTAATCAAACATATTCGTTTATGACCTCCTTTTAAAAAAAATTAGAGCACACATTTCAATAAAGACGTAAACAACTTTCTTAGGTTTACAAGGTATTCGTTTACGAAACATCCTTTAGTCGACAATTTCGTTTTGTAATGCATTTTACAAATTGCTTTAAAATGAAGTGTTAGCGTGTTAGTTTGAAATATAATTATGAGTACCAAAATATTAAAGTATTTTGCTAACGTGAAATCGACATTTAATCATTTAATGAAAAAAAAAAAAAAAATGTGGTTATGACATGGAATTTACAATTTTTTTTCAATATGCATGTTCGAAAATAAGTAGATTGTACTGATTCCGGAAAAAAGAAGCGAAAGATGCCAGAGGGATATTCAAACTTATAAGTCGAAATCATACTAACAATGCCATGGTATAAACGAAAAACGACGAAAAGACAAACAACAGTATACAAAACTAAGAATGAGCAACACGAATCCCACGAAATTCCGATGGTGAACGCAGGTGCTCCGGAAGGGTTCGCAGATCATACTCCACATTTGGCATCAATCGTGTTACTCATGTAAGTAGAAACCAGATGAAAAATCTAATTCTGTAGGTATCCTATCATTTATAAGAACGAACTTAAGCATAGTATGAACGACTTTCTGTTCACTTGATTTTCCAAAATATGTTAAAAATCCGAAAGGTACACACGACACGACCTTCATCTGAACATATGTACCAGAAGGAATGAAAATGATCCAGCTGCTGATGGACTGTTAGTCCCAGAGCGTATCAAAAGTCAAATAGCTGTACTTCAGTAATGGCATGAAAATATTGATATTGTGTTATTGAAATTTGCTGTTACAAAATTCCTGAAACTTTTAATTTGAGGAATATATTTTTGTTATGCAAAGCTCTGGTTAATTACTCAGCTTTATGTATACATTTTGTCCTATTTGGTTTAATCAGCTCTTCGTTTTTATAATAAGTTTTGGATTTTCAAATATTCTGGCCTCGAGCATTACTGAAGAAGCATTTATTGCTAACATGTGCAGTAAAATTGGTACCGTTAAAATTATTTACCATCAGACCATCACTATTTCTAGCGGAGTTAATCAAATTAGCTCGGATCTAATGGTTTGTTTAATTTCAAAATAAGGCGAGAATGAAAAGTGTAAATTTTGGTAACTTGACAACAGAAAATCTTAATACATGTACTAAAGAACTTAGCTACTGAAAGTTGCAATTATCAAGTTTTTTTAAAATCATAATATACTGAATTTTATTTAGTAAATGTCTTAACCATTTATAAAATTTCTTTCCTTTCGTCAGGGCTGTTCGAAACCAAACATTTGAGATCAGATATCTAAGATTAAAGAGCGTTTAACAAATAATATCGCTAAAGATTACAACTCCCTTAGGCAAAATTGACCTTATACAAATTCTATTCTTTAAAACAGAGGCGAAAGATACCAAAGGGACATTCAAACTCATAAGTCGAAAGAAAAAAAAAAAAAAAAAAAAAAACTGACAACGCAATGGCAAAAAAGAAAAAGAAAAACAGACAAACAGACATACAAAAGTACATAAAACACATCAAAGAAAATTAAAGACTGAGCGACACGAACCTCACAAAAACATGGGGCAATCTCAGTTGCTCTTTTTGGTTATATAAGTTCCCACACATTCAGGTATTTATGTTTTTGGCTTTCAAAGTTTTATGTTTGACCGTTTCTATCTATTACAACTGGGTTGGATGGAGGTTTTGTGTGCCGAGGTATATAGGTGGAAAGTAAGTGAGGCGGAAGATATCAAAGGGACATCCAAACTCAAAGTCAAAAATAAACTGTCAACGTCATGGCGAAAAACGAAAAAAGACCTAAAGACAAACATCAGTATACAAAACACAACATAGAAAACTAAAGACTGAACAACACAAACCCTCTAAATACGGGAGTGGTGTCAGGTGCTCCGGAAGGGTAAGCAGATCTTACTCCACACGCGACACCATGAGAATCATCAAATATGCATCATTATTCGGATCGGTACCTGAATTTAAGTCAGATATAGGACAAACGAAACTTATATCTGAATGCTTTTTCATAAGAATCATAATGGCTGAAAAAGTAGTACAGCAGATGTTTTCTATCCTTCTGAGGCACTTCACTATCATTTCTTTGGTTTGTTCAATTATATCTAGTTACCGTTGTTTATTGTCTTTCTTATTGTATAATTTTAACCTTTACTGTTTAGTCCATTTTTGGTAATATACCTCTGGCGTGGCTAGGTATTTATACATCCCGCCATTGTGTTATTGTCATATGGTCATTTTTGTATTCTTGTCTTTCATTTTTGCTTATGTACTTTGTCAATAGAGTGTCTGTATGCCATTTTGTTTTTCTCTGTTGAAATAGTTATTTGTTTTCATAGTGATTAAGATTATAATTCAATGCTCCATTGTATTTAATCGATATACATATGGTATACGTGTCTCTCAACCCGATAAAGATTAACCTCTGTCAATCAAATGTGTCAATTGAAACAACAAAGAAGTTAATTGAAATGGTCGGTAAACGTATATTAGATAAACACGTAGAATTTCACTCTTCAGTGGTAAGTAATAGTTATATCAAGAGGACGCGGTGTGTCAGTGTAAGATCACCCCCGATGGACGGTGGCCAGAGGGTGATCTTACACTGACACATCTAATCTGAGTGGGATAACTATTTTACATCCCAGCTCTTCTAGACTATATGTAAAAACATTTACGCTTCATAACATCTAGTTCAGAATGCCATATAATTATAATAATAATATACGTTATATGTCACTATATAGTATATACCCTTTATGAGACCCGGATACAATGTTTAAATATGTTAAATTAACAGTTTGTTTGTATCCAGTCGTCCTGGCGTAGGGATATGAATCGTAGCTTCATATGCATGAGGTGTTGAGTTCGATTCCCCACATAGACCCTGGAAATTTAGTGGATTTTTCTACATAGATTTTAAAAGATAATCTTTATTCCGCATAAATATTTCTAAGTTTTATTGTGAATGTTCGACATTCCCTCCATAATGTTACAGAACAAAAGAAAGCACGCAGAACAAAGAAACTAAAGGTAGGGTGATCTCAAAGGAGTTGGGATGTAACTTTATTTTCAGTCTGAAAACCCATCAATGATACCAGGCTGATTAATTAGTGTTTCAGACGCGCGTTTTGTCTACACAATACTCATCTCATAATAGATTAGAAAACAAAAGACTAAAATAAAGAACATTGAAGACAAAATTATTTCAAAACGATGTCGCAAAAATGTCTAAGGCAATCTATGCCCATTCGGGTTAAAATCTATGAATTTTCAATGATTTTCATTTTATTAACAGTAAACTTATAAAAACATGACCGCATCATGGATATTCCCTGTCAAAGATGGATAACTGACTTCTACGATGACACAAAATGTGGACCAGCAGTGGTATCTATATATGTTAACATATACAATATAAAACACTTAACTCTTCAATATCAGAATATTTAGAATGTCTGACATCCATTGAAATACCTTGTACATTGAAATAATGAATCACTGATAAGCCTTTAACTCCCAATTTGATAAAAAAAAAAAAAAAAAAAAAAATAACCAGTAACACGTATAACATGAGAACAAGAACAACGATTGACGAGGTTTCTGACGTTAGATGCCACTTATGAAACTTATGAAAGCTATGAAAATAGTTTAAAAATGATTTTGAATGATAGACGACCTATTTAGTACATAGTTGGCAGAACTGATCTCACATTGTAATCACTGGTGTTAAACTGATAACCGTATCTGCATTTATTTGTCCACAAGTTACGACTATCTTCTTTTGGAGTTACGATGATCTTCCGTAAATTTTCAATGTCTATTATTTCGGTAACAAGGTCACATATGATATTAAGAACACACACATACAACAATACCGTACATATCAACCTAGCGGGTGAGTAATTCTTTAAAAACAGTGCGTGTACACGGAGAAATTACAAAAAGACGATTTTACCTATTTTGGGCTCCGCCATGTTGGGATCACCGTAACTGCAGTTACGGTGATCAGTTTAACACCAGTGGTAATGAAAAGCATGTAAATACCCTTACTCATTACACATTTGTTTGTAAATTAAAACAATGATTAATAAGTTTTGATGGCCTTTTTCATTTTCCTTGCCAAACAGCACACGTGTTCAAATATTCATATGTGGGGGTTTGTGTGTGTGTGTGTGTGTGTGTTTAGTTTTTCTTGTGGTTTTTATACTTCGTATCTGGAAATCGAAAGAACTATTAGCATGTTTGACCACGCTAAACAATCATGTAGATGCCATTGAAACGACCATATTTTCACATATCTAGTCAACATTACAGATGTTTGCTTGCAAAACTTAAATAGTTCTTTCAATATGGTACCATAGGTATCTAGTTTTCATAATGCTTTGTTTTGAATATTTGAACTTAAATCATTTGAACGTTCAACGTACAAACCTTTTTGTGAGACTTTCATTGTTCATGATACCATTTTTCAAATAGGAACTTTAAAGTTTACCGTCCAGATTTAAAGTTGAGATGTTTGTTTGATATTCTAAAACTGCATATATACCAGAAATTTATTTCATAGTGTCATTTTCAAAATAAACATACTTATTACATTGGTAGCAATGAATTACATTGATTTCCCAGTCAAATAAAAACCGATAATTTCACATGTGAAATGAACGTGGTTATTTCACTCTCTGACGTCATACAACAATAGGCGTTGTCAAGACGTCGATAACGTCGGACCAAAACAAATTGTGAATGCGTAGAAAAAAGATATAGTTCCTTACATTTTCTACATTAATTTCATTAAAAAAGCCCTTTTCCAATGTAATAAAAAGAATAACTAATCAAAGAATTCAAATATCGAAAAATATTCAACTCGTGACCGAACAACACTGATAATTAACTCATGCGCTACGCGCATTCGTGAATTAATGTGTTGTTCGGTCACTCGTTGAATATTTTTTTCTATTTGAATTCTTCGATTAGTTATTCTATAATTAACCTTTCAAGGTAAATTATGGTGTTATAATATAAAATATGAAGTGCTGAACATTGAAATTTACACTACATTGCCATTAAGGATGTTCGCTACTCTGTTTCAAAATAACAAGCTTTTGAAAAGACTGTTCTAAAATGATAGAATATAAATAAAGGAACTAAAAAAGCAGAAAAAAATGAAGGGTCCGTGTGCTTGTTTTCGAGATATAAGCCATTGAAAATTTGGCGGGAAATGATTCTCTCTAGACTTTTCATAGTTTTAACATTGGCTACTTTTTTTTGTTTCAAAAACTATGAAAAAATAACAAGGATTTAATAAGATTTTCAAATATGGCTTGTTAAAATATATGTAATTAAATTATGAAAATAAAAGTAGGGGTTAGCGGGCAAATTGTTTTGATGACAATACATTGATAAAACCAGAGGATTCCGAAAATCTGGCAAAAATTCAAAAATATGAGTAGCAAACATCCTTAAATTGAGCAATGAAAAGCATTTTATTTTAGGTATCGAACTTTCTTAAAAAAAACGAAGATTGGTATTTTCAACTTCAGTGTATATAGTCTGGTAATCTAAAATCTGAATTTGTTTTATTATTCTTTTGGTGTGTTTAAAGCTTTTTTTCCAAATTAATTCCTGTTTTATTCGATAATGTTATTTAACTTACAAAAAATAACTGAGTAATATGTATTAGATTTAATACAATGGCTAAATGCAAGACGAGAAAAGTACCTATTCACTAAATTCTGTTTTGTTATTAATGCTCATTTCTTTTTGAATTGCAATATTGGCATAGCAAATCCTTTTATATATGACATTTTTCTTTAAATTAATAAGATTGACGACTTTGTGTCGTACGGGAATAGACGTCTAACTTATAATTTGCAATAAGGAATAATTCTATACCCAATTAATGTCCTCTAGACTATTCATTTTTTGTAACCTTTCATTATCTGATTGCTTTTATTTGTCACCCTAATACAATCTTTATCCAATTAAGGTATTCGTAGCATATAGTTAATCATTTTATAATCAACAATATGCAGACCAAGAAGCATCACTACAATAAGGCACATCCGATGTATACTGTAAGCCAACTTTTTTTCGCGGATATTTTATTCGTTTAGCCCGTTCTATCCCACTTCGAGGCAATTTAATTTAGCGATTTTCAAATTTACTTGAAGTACTAGTAATTGAATAAGGAAAAATCTAAGTTTTACATATTCGCGACGATTTATATGCGCGTTATTTTTTCTACTTGCGAAAGTCGCGAAAATAAATCACTCGCGAAAATTAGTTGGTTTACAGTATACAGCCAATTTTCCACACTTTCTGAAATATGTGGCTTTACTATTTCCAAAGTCTTTTCTTACAAATTTTGTATACATTACTGAATTTGATAATGATAGTATGTCTTGTTTCTGAGTTGTCATGATAGAATTACATGTATTTGAGGGTCTGGTTGTGGGGTTTTTCATTTCTGTATTCTTTAGTTATTAAGGTCTTTCCTTTCACTATAAGGAAAGACCTTACTGTATTTCTTCTTCTGATTATTATTATTAGGTCTTTCCACTTTTCCGTGGAAAGACCTATTGCTTTTGTTCTGATTATTGTTTTTTTTTCTTCCGCCAAATTTTTTTCTTGCGCTTATTTTTTTTGTATATAATATCATACAGTCTATACGCTTTTGAAACTGACCCTGTTTAACCGAACACTTTTCTGTGTAAGAGTTATCTCCCCGAACACTGTTTTTCTTGTTATGAGATCTCCTTCGCAACCGTAAAAGAAAGCGACAAATTTATTTTTCCAAAATGCTCATTACATCCTCAGGATGTTACATTTTATTTTGACCGAAGCTATCCAGAGACTCCATATGAGAGTTATTCCCCTTATGCATTTGATATAAGTGATATACATTTGTAACTGGTAAACCATAAGTGATAGAGACCTAGGGTCTTTTGATTTGAGGTCCTTGGTCAAAAAAAAAAAAAAAAAAAAAAAGAAAATTAGGTCAAGGTCAGAGCTCAAGGTCATATTCTAAATTTAGATTTTGGCTTATTTACACTTCTTTTCAAAAACCGTATAAGATATCGACAACATATTTTTTATTAAATTGTTAGTTGCAACATGTCGTAACACATACATTTTGGTTGAAAAGGCACGCGAACATTAAATCGGAGTTTTCTCCCCTCTTATATCTAAAATTACGCATATGGTGATATAACTCAATCACGATGTATAATAAAGACCTAGTGTCCTTAAGATCCTCGGTTTATGACCTTCAAATTGAGCTCAAGGTCATAAGTAAATTTGACGTTCTAGATTTTGACCTTTGCTTTTACTTCATATGTATACACGATAAAGCAATGGGACTTTTTGCATTAGGTTGCAAGCCATATGACCTTGTAAAAGCCAACCGGAAGTGACCTTGTGTAAACCGGAAGTAGCTATTTTTTTTTACTTGTGTAAAATACAGGTATATAGAACCATATATTTTTGGAATCAGTGTCAAATAAACTATCAAATAATACCGGAAGTGACATTTTTTAAACCAGAAGTAACAAATTATCTCCCTTATTACAAAAAAAAAACTATTTAGAAACCATATATTTTTTAAATCAGCGTACAATAAGATATCATTTGACGCTGGAAATGACATTTCAAACCAAATTTTAATATTTTTGTATCAAAATAGATCTTTTCGGGTAGAAAGACGTTCAATTGTTCTCTGAACAATTGGTTTTTAATTATTATTATCATCATTATTCTTTCCGCCAAACTTTAACGACATTTCCCAAAAAGAGTACGCGACATGTTAAAATGATATTAGGTATCAAGTATCGGTTGACCAAAAGCTAACTTGTGGTTAGGGCACCACCCTGTAACGTTTCCTTTATAGCGGTTATCTCCCCTAACACCGAAAACCTTGTTATCATTCAAACACCGTAACCATAATAGGTAGAAAAAAACCGAAGGGCAGAATTTGTTCAAGACCAGACCCTGGTTCTTCGTTACATTTAGATTGAAAAGATTCAACGACTCATTGGTAGGGTTATGCCCCTTTAAAAATTAACCGATATCGGTTGGCCACTAAAACTCAGAAACAGTAAGTTGTAGCCACCTATGATCTTCACCAATGATCATCAATTTATGTGACCATGAAAATGCCTCAAGTTCAAAGGTCAAGATCATGACCTAGATTTTGACCTTAGATGTTATCGGATTTACTCAATAACCGTTAAAGATGGCTGATAAAATGTAATGAATAAAATGTGTGTCTTATTGAGATCTGCGTTTGTTATGTAGGTCCAAAATTATTGGACCAACTATTATGGACCTAGGGCAGCAAAACTGTTTGTCGGGGTCCGAAATGAAGATTTTTGCTTATAACTCAAACAAGGTTAGAGATAGAAAGAAACTTTGATTGAAAAAATGTTCAGCATAATATGATCTACAAAATTAGGTCAAGGTCAGAGGTCAATGTCCCTAGCAACGACATAAAAACCTTAGCAACCATATATTTTTGAACTTAGAAGGCTATGAATAATATAAAAATGAAAATGTTTAATACTGGAAATTACATTTTGTCCCTAGCAACGACATATAAATCCTTAGCAACTACTTATTTTTTTTAACTTTAAAGGCTATGAATAGTAGATATGACATTTTTAATACTGGAAGTAATACTTTTGTTTTTCACAATGATTTTTGTCCTTAGCAATGATTTTTGTCCTTAGCAACCTCTTGTTATAAACATGAAAGTCCTTGGCAACCATGTATTTTTGAACTCAGAAGATTATCAATAGTATAGATATTAATTATTATTCTATTTTTCACCAAACTTTAATTCCCTCCCCCACCCACCAAAAAAAAATAAATTGTGACATGTTGAAATAATATTAGGTATCAATTATCAGTTGACTGAAAGCCATCTTGCGGTTAGGGCACCATACAGTACTTTCCTTTATAGAAATTGTCTTCCCTAACACCGAAAACTTTATCTAATAAGCTGTTAGTCGTTAAGGCCTATGACCTTCTGATTTGAGGTCCTTGATACATGACTATAAAATTGATGTCAAGGTCAAAGGTCAAGGTCATGATTGGTCATATAGGATACAATTGCTCAATTATTCACAATGCATTATCAATAGGATACATTGTCTGTTTGGAACCTGCCAATTAAAAAAAAAAGGCATAAAATTCTGAATAGATTCTGAAATTAAACTCATCATCTGCTGAAAGTACATAATAAATTATTTCAATGGAAAAAAAAAAAAAAAAAAAAAAAATTAGCATGCTTATGCACTGGAAATATCCTCGACAAGCAGTGGTTAAATACGATCCCATATTCCGCACTAAATGACACTGCATAATTGTCAGTCAGCCTAAATAAAATGTCACAGAAACTTTCAAATGTATCACTCTAAATTATAGTTATTTTGGCACATAAATGGTTAATCTTTTCATAAAATTAATCATTTAAAAGCATATACCATCCAATCATGAACCTCACAGATTTTTATTGTTACTACTTGTAGTAGTACCATCTTCAAAAAGTTCCCAGTGAAATGTAAACAAACTGGGGACCCATGGTGTAGGGGAGTGTAACATGATTTAAGCGTGTCATAGATATACCACTAAATTCCTCCTATCAAGAGACAACACCAGTATGTTGGTTCGACAAGTGTATGACAGTATATTTTAAGAAAAAAATATGGAACGAAAGACCTTTCAATTGTTCGTGAACAATTGACCTTTAATTTTGGTATACTATTTCTATTCTTTATATTTTAGCACCAAATTTTTTCTATTTTTTAATGTTTCCTTTATTCCTTATGTTTTGCCCATTATACTCTAACATGTTAACCCCATCCAGACCCTCATATATTTACTATCATGTGATTTAAAGTTACATGCACGTTATCATTATCAAATGCAATCCCGTCTTTTAAGGTTATATAACCTTAGATAAGAAAGATAACTAATTATATACGAATGCGCTTGTAATGGCCGGTTTCATCAATGCTTTTTAAACAAAACATGAACATTGATTAAAATATTCTGCGTTATTTAGATACTTAAAATATGATACTGAAAATGGTTAATCTAATCAAACCAGTAAATTGTTTTTAACCTTGTAAGTTTACCTCTTAAATAGCTTACCTTCTATTTACTGTTGGTTTGCTTGCTGTTATGTTGTTGCAATTATTTTCGCCTTTGTTATGTTTAAGGACGTAATACAGGTTTTAAGATATAAGTAAGATGATATTCAAGCATGTTTTTGAAAATTCAAATGATTTGGAGTATGCTATATTCTTCGAAAACACAGGAACTTTTTTCATATTTTAGTTGGCTTCTTGTTGCTATAAAACATCATCAGTTTTCGTTGTAATGTTTAATTGACTGTTGTCATATTTTATTCTTTTATTTCTGTCATGAATACTGCTGTACTTAGTATCTTTTTAGCACCAAAATGATAAAAAGATATTATTCATTTTAAAAATACAGATTTGTCCGTCAGAATCTTACAAACAAGTAAGCGTTTTTTTTTGTGTTTTGTTTGTAGCCTCTGTTGTGTATACTAGGGGCGACTTTCAGCTTGACAGGAAAATCTAACAATTTGAATAAGTCCAAAAAGGCCCAAAATAAATCATTGCGTACCATAAAACATGTATAGTTTCGACGTTAACACATAGTGTATATGTTAACAGTTTAGAACTAAAAATAAGATTGACCATTCCTCTATGTAATTAACTTATATTCTCTCGAAATATAATCATAGTATATTATCAGTATTTACCATTTTTCAAACTCAGGCGTCCAGTTGTGATCATTTGAGAAGTATACCAAAAAAATGTTAATGTTAAGTCCTGTACTACTAGTATTTAACATGAAATTGACTATAGAGTAAATTTGTAGAGCGTTTACAATTTTAAATTTCAGATGTTTTCATTCTATCTTGTATTTATAACCATGACATAAAATTCAATCGACCCGATTTGAGAATTGACCATGCCAAGGTGGAAAAAACGGATTCAAACTTTTGGTATAAATCACAGACAGTGTCTTAGTAGAACTTAAACAAAGTTCCCTTAATAAAAAGTAAAAGGAGGATTGTTAAGTGACCATAACCTTGTTGTACCATGCGACACAGTATTACATGTATATGCCTGTCTAAAGCAAGGACATTAGTCAAATGTTTTGTTTGTCCATATTTCATGTTAATTTCCCACACTAAATGTGGGGTTATATTGAACAGCACGACGAGTGCCACATGTGGAGCAGGATCTGTCTACCCTTTCGGAGCACATGATATCACCCCAAGTTTTTGTTGGGGTTGGTGTTGCTCAGTCTTTAGTTTAGTTTTGTGTACTGTTGTTTATCTGTTTGTCTTTTTCTTATTTAGCCATGACGTTTTCAGTTTATTTTTGACTTATGAGTTTAAATATCCAATTAGTATCTTTCGAGTCTCTTTTATATTGCATGCACATGGTCGGGTTGTCTGTTTGTCTGACAAATATTTTTGTCAAACATTTCTACATAAGAAAATGCCTGTACCAAGTCAGGAATATGACAGTTGTTATCCATTCGTTTGAAGTGTGTTTTTTTTTTTTATTTTGCCATTTGATTGGGGACTTTCCTTTTTGAATTTTCCTCGGAGTTCAGTATTTTTGTGATTTTACTTTTTTCTCAGAAACTACTTAACAGAATGATCTTAATTTGGTCATCAGCTTGACATGTCAGTGTATTGTCAGTTTTGAATGTCCCCTTGGTATCTTCCGCCTATATTTTTAACAGTGATGAGTTGTAACGCGTGCGCACCTGGCAAATATATCAAATATCTACTTCCTGTCTTTCCAACACTTTCAATTTGCCAATATGTTTATAGAACTTAAAACTTGTAGTGTGTGTGAATGTTTTGGATCTGTCAGAGACCTACTTCCGATACTTTGAATTCAGGTGGGCATATGCTCAGCAGGACAATGCGTGCAGTATTTTGCTATATATAAGTCGTTTCAATAATTTTTCTAGTGATGAAGGTTATTGGGTAGTCGGTGTTCTTTCATTCATAACATGTCGTTCATTGTTTTTGCTCGGAACAATTTAAAGATTGAAAAATTGTATTTACACTTGATTGTTGTTGGAGATCGCATGGTGTCATATAGTTGTCTCTCTGCTTTCATCGTATTTAAGAGTTGCTGTCTAAATGACGTATATACCATACTTATTTGTATTCGTAATCAAATAAATAAAAGTCAAGAATACATGTACTCTAATTCTCTGTATAAAATGCATGCAAAAATTCAATTACCAAATATCAACACAAAAAGACAAATTCGTGCTGACTGGGTTGAAAATACTCTCTCAAAGCTAAGACATACCAATTACAAACACTGCATGACTTTAAAGCTTTAAATGAAAAATAACAATGGCATACACCGAATGACTGTGATAATTGGATGCCTTTAGATTATATATAACAAAGCTGATGCAGACAATTGTCAACGAACAAGGAAGTTGTTGCATTGACAATTGTCAAGACTTAATATAACTTGTATCCAATTTAATTCCTGGTTAAAAAACATTATATGTTCGTGGTTACAACTTCAAAAAAGTGTAGATCAAACGAAAATATGTTTTTTCGTGTTTTAAGAAACCATGAACTCTACAATTATATGTTTGTTTCGTTTATCAATTCCTGGATTTACTTCAGCAATAGCTTTTGCTTTCTAAGATGTTTGTATCAATGCACGGCAAAAAGGAAAATATTGAAACGCATTTTATGTAATGTAAATAGTATTATTAGGTTTTTCCATTCATTATAGTTGTCTACACTTATAAATTGTTAAATTGCTTAAATAATTAATGATTTGTAAATGACGTCATAAAAGCTTTTACAATTGTATAATTATTCAAGTAAGGGAACGTTTCGGCATCCCTCAAACAAAATTACTACACTTACAACTATAATCTGCATCTTTGTTTCGATCAGTAACGTCTACTGCCGTTCTTACTTGGGTGTACCGAGGGTACAAACTATCCAGCGTTCAATGCATTATCAAATTATACATTTGTGAATAGATTTCTAGTTCATAAAAGTCGCCGTTTCAGAATCTTATGCATTCTGAGTAATATTTTCAAAAGCGTACACCAAAACGCTGTGATTGTCTAACAACATCCCAAACAATTGAAACTCAACCAATGACGTGACGTTGTTTTAATTTTGGGGTACGAACAATGAAGTGACCCAGAGTGCATTAGATTGTGAAACGCCGAATTATGTAATAGTGCAAAAGCTAAGTCTACATCCCCATCAAGGAAGTTGATCTTGTTTCTATGGGGTCACCGTTTAGGCCATTACATGTTTTGCGTTCTGTGATTTGAACATCAATCTTGCAACACGTTTAATCATCTATTATTTTTCCAGACCAATATAATCAAGATTTGTTTGAACAAAACATACATTAGTGGCAGAACCTACTGTTTGAGGTATTGGTACATCTGTTTTAGTTTCATGTAAGAAGAATCGATAAGACAAGGTTAATTGTCACGACTATAACATTTTGTCTTGAAAGCTGTCTAATATTTCAACAATGAACAAACAATATACCATAATATTCCTTAGTTCTCTCATCAAAATCTGAACATTTTCAGTTCATGGATTTCAATTGAAATCGAACTTCAATTATATTGCCATTTTTAAAGCAATCCTTTTAAAAAGTGAAAGTATCAATCGAATTAATCCTCCTTACATCTAAGACTTATAATTAAATCATTGTCTTTCTTCAATTTTTATTGAATACGATAAAACAGCATTGGAAATACAGATTGTGATGGCAAATGTTATACCAACGATTTCTTACAACCGTTTATTCCGTTTTGTTGCAAGATCTCAAATGAAATGAAATTTTTACAAACCTGAACTATATTGCAGTACACTATCACCATGTGTTCATAAATCATTGCATTTATGTTTACCTTTTTTGCAATCACTTTAAATGCGCTAAAATATCACCATTGCAAATAATGTTCAAATCAAACAGTTTGATTGACATGGCGCACTTATCGTCCGCACAAATCTTTCTGCATTGAAATCGCAAATAAAACAACCCGCAAAAATATCAATGTTTACAATATCTTGTTATCTGTTTCGATTTACTATGAACATCTTACATTGTGTTTTATTTTTTAGAACATTAAAAACATTAATTCCGTGTCGTAGATTGAATCATTCAAAGTCGGCGTAGGTTCAGTATTGTAAAAGTGATATGCAAAGTAAAAGGAATTGAAGAGTAGTCATTATATGATTGATGCAGTCTTATGTCGTAATTTTGCTGTTTATAACATGTTAAACTCATCAGAAACTATATATTGTTTTCAAAACATTCAGGACTTAGCCATATTTTGCACCATTGCGTATTGAATTCTACGTTTTCATTGATCTTCAATCTCGTGAATGGTTTTGCTTTTAAATAATTTTCATTTCAGGGACACTAATGAGTCATATGTTGGCTGAACGTGCGTCTTGTGTACTTATTGAAATGCATGGTAAAGTTTATGAAAAAATCACACGCGTTCAAAAGAGGTAAATTCTGCAAAAATACATTATTACTCATACCAGGGATTTTCGGGATTTTTGGTCCTCAATAATCTTCAACTTCGTAGTTTATTAGGCCCTCTAAAATGTTTGATTTGAGCATCACTGGTGAGTCTTTTGTAGGCGAAACGCGCGTCTGGCTTACAATATCTTATTTCTGGTATTTATGATAGTTTAAATAAAACGTTAAGTAAGAGTATATTTAACCATCGAATTTCTATTTTCCCTTTGTTTAAAAACTGCCTATAAAAATTATTTCGTTTTATGAATATCATTTTGACACATTACAAATTTAATCAAAGCTAAATGTATAAAGATTATTCTAAAACGTCAAGCGTGTCATTTCTACATTACGACATGCGCAGAATGATATTGTTTATTAGACAGAAACACGTAAAATCATAAATCTTCAGTGAATTAAGCAAAAAGACAGATGCAATAACTAGAAATGATTTGTTGATATAATGTTCTTGACAAATAGTTCAATTCACTATCAATTACGTAACACTACACTTTTTTCATAGACTGTGCAAGTGAATATTTCAACGCTTCCTGAAATATTGCTCTGTCTAGGGTTACATTTTACTCGTTGGACATGCTTTACTTATTTTTTCTATGACTAATGGTAATTATATTGTCTGCATATTAGTCATTGGTTTACTAAAACAAAACAAAATTAATCTATAGTTTTTTTTATTTGATATTGTTTTGCCTTTACACTTACGTAGTAAGTTTAATTCACCAATCCTTGTTCATCTATTATATAACCTTATGTAATTTTTCACCAGATGTTTGCTCTCGATGAGCAAATCAAAGATTTCCAACATAGAGCAAAACGCCTTACCATTCCTTTTCAGTTGAGTTCACTCCCGTCTTTTGGTACCATTTGTGTTGCTCATTCTGGTTTTTTAGTGCTATGGACTGGTACCCTTCTTTCTTTCTCTGATAATGGTGCTAAAACTAATTCCTCGTTTGATAGCGTCATTGATTTCTTCTATTTTGGTTTCCAAATTTGCTTTAGTTTTAAGAGATTAATGTTTACTAGTATGATGATCTCCTTGTTAAGAAATACCATTTGGTAAACATGTTTTAATACTTATTTTATACATAATTTTAGTAAAACTGAACACAAGTCAAAATACCTTTTATTAACACCATATCTTTGTACAATACCTTTGTGGAAAAATAACTTGGCGGATAATGTCGTTTCTTGTATTAAAGTTGGGTGATGGGAATACCTTAAAAGAAGGAAGTTTTGGAAGAAAAAAAAAATACATAAAAGGAAACAATTTAAAGGACACGTTTGAAATATGTTTCTACAGACCCTAATCCTAAAGAATGCAAAAAATAGTAATGCATATGAACTTTCCATTCTAGGATATAATTTTTTATGAAACTTCATAGTAAAAGTGGCACAGTTTTAGCCGTAAAAGGAGTTCCTGGGTAATTGCATTGTCTATATTCACAGAAGTGCAACCTATAGGGAGTGGTAAGTTTATCATAAACAATTCACGTGTTAAATTAAACAAATGTCGATCGTTAAAAAAAAGTTCCAAAATGTCCATAGGTTTTAAAAAACTAGTAAGACTTTACTTCTCCCAAAATTTCAAACTTATTTTCTGTCTAAATAGGCTTCACATTTGATATATATTAATGAATTTTTATAACTTTATTCATAACAAAGGGCATTAATATTACTGTCTGAACAGGTTCGAAACAGTGAATATTGTTATACTTAATATTGCAAATTTCAGAAATTATTGCAAGCATTTATTATTGCGATTTTGACAAAACCAACCAAAATTCGTTGTTAGTTATCGCGATTGCAGGAAAATCTGCATACAGATATGTGTACACATATTATAATGCGAGTTCTTATTATTGCGATCTTCACCCAGTCGCATTAATAGAAATCAATATAAATCCATAATTTCTGAACTTAAAGTAACCTACAGAGTACAAAAAGGACATAAACATAATTGCCAATTCATCTAAGGTCAACTTTGCCTGAGGAAGAGTTCTTATATTTTTTCCCCCTGGTGGTCCTTGAAGAAAATCGGCTGGTCCTCACTATTATTTCTATTGGAAAATACCAAATTTTGTTTATTGTGTCGGTCCTTTGTAAATGTTTTGTGGTGAAAACATTCGGACCCCCAATTTTCGAGAACTCTGCCTGAGGGAGTTTAAACAAAGTTTTATGATTATTTCTGAATTGATGAACGTGGAATTTTCAACAAATATATGTTATAAATCTGATTATCATGTCAATACAGAAGCACTGACTACTGAACTGATGATCAGAGACTAACATTCCACCAGCAGCGGTATCGACCTAGTCCTTGTAAATGAAATATACACTTTATAAATTCCGTGCGTCCGAAAAATATATAGTTAACATACTAAGGTCTCATTTTGATTTGTTTTGTAGTTTTGTTCCTTTTTAGGTAAAATATACCATACTATTATTTTATTTATATTAAAACCGTTGTTGAAATAAAAAACTTATACAAATTTGTCAAGAAATAAGACAAGATTTGACTCTCTTACAAAACGATAAGCAAACCAAGTTTGTACATTTCTGCAAAATGAGACTTGACCTCATTACTCTCCGATATCTTTGGGAACTATTGCCAAATAGATAGTGATTGATATCTGCTACGATCAGGATTGTTTCGATGTGATATGCGATGTTATGTAACTTTATTGTTTTTTCGAACAAATGTTGTATTTCCCTTGACCAGCTGATTAATTATTTGAATGAATATAATGCAGATTGAATGGTCATATTCACGATTTGAGTTTGTGATAACCACTATTCTCAGCTAGAATAGTAATCATAAAACAGAATATTGAAGATAATTATCTGCATACAAAACCTAATTATATTAATTAGTGTCTTTTAATTATTATTTGTATCTTTTAAAATCACTGAAATTGTGCCGTATAATGTGACAATCGTAAATAAAAGGTTATATAAAAAAGCATAATATGTATGCATATAGATGAAATGTCAACGAATAATTGATAAATGTGCCATTCCAGTTATCAACGAAATTCAACTACCGGTACTTTTAATTGATACAGTGTGGTTTCTAATATTGTAATTCTTTACAAATTATACACTCTATATTAAAGACAAGAGATTACTTATATCAACAAAATCATAATATAATAAAAACACAAAAATGCAAATGAAATCAACCACTGGCATTTTAAGCAATTTGTCAGTAGGATCTGCTTACCTTTCCGGAGAACCTGCAATCACACCATCTTTTAGAAGGTTTCGTGTTGACCAGAGTTTAGTTTTCGATGTGTGTTTTGTGTACTATTGTTTGTCTTTTGGTCGTTTTTTTTTTTTTTTTGCAATGGCGATGTCCGTTGTCTTTTAAGAGTTTGATTGTATCTTTTGGAATCTTTCACCTATTTTTGTGTCACGAGCGTGTAAATATATGACTGGGTTAAATGTAGGGAATGTCAGTGAACAATCGACTCAATATGTGACGTTATAAAATAAGTGTTTCGAGTTTGGAATTTTTTAAGTGAAAATACACGAACGTAAAAGTCGTCTATTAGATTATTTATCAAATGTTGAATTTCTCTGTTATATGCTGTATTTAAAATTTATACGTAGTGATACATGTTTTGATTATTTTCTCTTGACATGACGAGAAAAAGACGAATTGATAACAGTTGAACATGGATAAAATTATATTTGTGTTACACGTTAATGAGACAGCAAACCATTGATAAAAATAACCTAAGACATCTTGATGACAACATATGGTTTTCAGACATAGACACAACATGTCAATGTCTTAAGTATACCACACAACACATTGTAATTGTAAAAGACTTAGGTTTATCTCATTCATAGATAAATAAAGGCAACAGTAGTATACCGCTATTCGAAATTCATAAATCGATTGAGAAAAAAACAAATCATGGTTACAAACTAAAACTGAAAATTAAAACTAAATTATCTAAAAACTGCATTTCGCGACCCTCATTAATTAGCATTAGTGCCGACAACATTTATGTTATGGATTCCATCATATTTCCAAATTTAAATATCATTATAAGTATAATGGTGATCTAAATATACAGAAGGTGCTAATGAAAGGAAGAAACGAAAACAAAAAGAAAAGTTTCGAAGTCAGTACATACTAGTAAATAAATATCGGTGTTCAATATTTCATTACTTCACACAAAAAAAAAAAAAAAAAAAAAAAGAAAGCAAAAAAAAAAAAAAACTTAAAAGATATACAAAATGATTGAAACCATATAGCACAAAAACCAATCAACGTCTTGGCAATCTCGCTATTTTTATGTGTGTTTTAATTCAGGAATTGTCAACTCATATCAACGTGTTTTTGTTTAATGTCTTGTAAGACTCATTATTAACAAATAAGTACAGTACTCGTTCAGATATCAGAGCGGGATGTTACCAATATCACTGATTTCATCTTCAGTATCTATAAAAGTGCAAACAACACAAAAGAATAAGATTTAACAAGGGGAATGTTAGTGCTTTTCCGGTTAAAACGACAATATTTCTGTGTCTATGTAGTTCCTATTTCCCTCCTACGTTTTTTCTTATATACTCAAAATCTTCGCAGGGCATAAATTTGAAATACAAAAATTTGTTATTATAAAAACTAATGAAATTTTTTTTCAATCTTTAATTAAATTTTAGAAGCATATCATTTATGTCAGCATGTTGTTAGTTATTGGCAGTTTTGACAGTACCATGACAATTCAAATAAATGAATTTCATATAGATTTTGTTTCCAGTGAAATATCAATATAAATTTTAATATCGTTTCTTAAAATAGCAAGGCATTCTGTTTATTTTATTCAATAATAACCTTAGAATTTAAGTATAATCATACCAATGCAAGGAACTACAAGTTGACATATGTGAGAACTTTTCAACCGATTTTTATAAAATTGAAAAGTAAAATATAAAGAAAACGATTGCTGTATACATGCGGTAACAAAAAGAAGAGTAAATGAAAGGATTTATTTATTATGAATAAAAAACAAAAGTACTGAATTTTAAATGACATACTATGAAAATATAAATTGATATTACATAGTTTCTGTACTTTAATGTCAGAAATTATTCATACATTAACTAGAACAAAAACTTGAATTGCTATATTATAAAAGAAGGATTTTCAGTCATAAACAGTGTGTGTGTGTTGTTGGTGGAGATGTGGTAGAGCAGTGTGGGTGGGGATGGCCATTTCAGTGGTTGCATGAATAAGCTTAATTGTTTTCCCAGCAAACATCATAGTATAAGCAAAACTGGGTAAAAAATGGAAAGAAGATGCGAAGGGGAAAAAAGAACAAACAAAAGTAAAAATACAAATAACATCCAAGAAAATACTTCATAAATAACTTAAGGATGTTTGCTACTCTACGTCAAAATAACATTCTCTTTAAAAGACTATTATAAATTGAAAGTATATGAATAAAAAAAAAAAACAAAACATAAAAGCTGAAAAAATTGAAGGGTCCGTGTGCTTGGTTTCGAGATATAAGCCATTGAAATTTGGAAGTGATTCTCTCTAGATTTTTCATTTATTTAACATTGGCACCTATTTTCTTTCAAAAACTATGAAAAAAAACAAGGATTTTATAAGATTTGAAATATGGCTTTTAAAACTATATGTAATAAAATTATAAAAAGAAAAGTAGGAATTAGCGGGCAAAATATTTTAATGCCCATACATGGATTAAACCAGAGGATTCAGAAAATCTGGCAAAAACTCAAAAACAAGAGGAGCAAACATCCGTTACACTGATTAATATGTCCCCACTAAAATAACCTGAATAACATAACATTGTACAATTTCACTTGACAAACTAAGGTACTAAAAGATGCCTGTAATTAGGGCATTGAAACTGGCGCGATATATATGATACATTCCCATCGTAATGTTCTATTAAAGTATAAAATGATAGTTAACCTTGGTTGATATTATTTCTTAAAAATTGTTTGTATCGTACACATAGGTTTAATAAATTTCTATTTTCCCATCAGTCATTTTGTCAGTCTTCCATTATAAGAAGACCTTAAGGATGTACTTAGGTGAGATTAAAAAGATCTATAATTTAAAATTGATACTATAAGTCGGAAGAGCATTAGTTAAGGAACAAAATAAGCTAAAAATATTGATAGGTTATGGAGCTCATTTTCGAGATATTTGATTAAAAAAAGCGGGAAAAGGCCGACTCGAACTTTTACCTTATATTTGCATTGGTATTATTTGGGTCTCAAATCGAAAGAAAAGAAAAGAAATCTAGAATCTGCTTAAATTTTGGTAAATGACCTTTTATGAGCTATTGAAGCCTTATATGAAAAGAAAAATGGATGTTATGGGGCAAAATATTTTAACCAAGGAGTCTGAACTTCTGACACAAATTCCTAATCCTCACCTCAGTACATCCTTAAGTCCTTACTACTGTGTGTGTTGTTTGTGTGTGTATCTACGAGTCATTGTGCCTATTCCATACTCTGTTGTGCCATCATCCCTAACTCTTAATCATAACAAAACATACAAAAATTGAATACAATTTGTAATATCGCAAAATGTTTACGAAATTGCTCCACTTTCCGTAGAAGAAAGACTTTAAACATTGTCATTAAAAATGCGTTTTCTATAAATTTGATATTGATTATACGCCATGCATAGTAACAGTATCTCTTGTAATTATTTATATACTATTTTTTATCAACAGATAATAAACTGAAATTCCCAGCTGCAGATATTTTTTGATAACATCTTAATTACTATGCAATTCAATTTCAATTTTTGTATGATCGTTAAATGTGGAATTAATGAACTGAAATTATAATTTGATGAATCAACCTCTATTTCTTATAAGCAGTCAATGCTTCTCAAAGGATCAGTGAACTACAGATATCAGATTATTTTTAACTTGTTTGTGTATTTCAAATAAAAATAATTATTGATGGATTGAATGATGACTGTCTTACAGCATCAACACAGAAGGCTAACAGTAATAAATTTCATTTGTAAAATTGCCTCCTTTTTATTTTTTTGTTGTTGTTTTAAATGATCCAGTATGTTATGCGAACGTTATTAGAAGAGAAATTAATTGTCGAAATGAGTATCGGGTGAAATAAAATTGCTACCGTTAATATTATTACTACCACTTGGTCGATACTTCTGCTGGTGGACTGTTATCCCCTGAGGTTTAAACCAGCCCAGTAGCCAATACTTCCTTACTGGCATGAAATTACGGATATTGTTGTTTTTAATTTGCTGTTATTAAATTTCAAAATCATTTAAATCAAGACATTATCTCCCTCATGCAAAGCTCTGAGTCCTTGTCCGGATATGGCTTTACTTTTAGATTTTATTTTTTTTTTCTGTTCTACATTTTATAGGACATTCAAATGTCTTGCCTTGAGCATCACTGAAAAGACATTAATTGTCGAAATGCCCATCTTGTGCAAAAAAATTGAAACCGTTAATGTTATACTCAACCAAATGCCTTATAAACCTAAAGGTTGCGAATAGACAATGGACAATAAGAGCGTTGAATTAAACACATTATACGATAACAAATCTTCTTATGTTTGAAGGTACTCCTAATCAAAATACCGGCTTTTACCGGTGGTTGCTTTTTCAACGATAACATGATAACATTTACAAGTTAAACATATTTAAGAGCACGTGTTTGTGTTTGTATTCTACTTCTCTGGAGGAGGAGAGGTTCTAAGATTGTGTTGGTAACCTGTAGTTTTTGTACTTAATGTATAATAGGCTATTTCTCGAATCATGTCTTTTACCGGAAAAGATCGTCAATTACGCACTCTCTTTTGACGTCATTTACCAGATTGAAGGCGCGCCTGTATCACTGCTTCTATTAAAGTTTCAAGCAACAATATGATCATCATTCTGCAGGGTAGTCAAGAAATTATTTATGTTCTGTAGGCACGTAATCTCAATGTCCCGTGTCACTGAAGTGAGGATGACCAACTAATTAGATTTTACTTTCCCGAATATTTCGTGCACTATAGAATCAAACTTTTTAACCCATTCGCTCAACATGTGTTGGAAGTGACGATGCCTACATTTTTGTCATTGTGATGAAAGTCATATGACATATATAACTAACTACCGTATCTCGGAACTGGGGTTTTGACGAATTCTTAACGTGCAGTCTTAAATATTACAATCATATTTTTACAAGACCTGATTTTTATTGATTTAGTAATGGATGCTTCGATATTGGTTGTATGACATTATTCATTAGTTATACTGGTTCGGTTTGAAAATATCGAAATTGTAATTATTATTGAATTAAGGTTACAATTCCGATAGGCACTGATTTCGGCCGTTCTGTTTAAGCTCTGATGATCTCGAAGTACTTTTCTTCCAAAAGCTTATGTCTCAAACGAATCTTATTACTGTCATAGAAAACGTAAATACCTTTTCAAACATACTTTGTACACTGAATTTACTGTCGAATGACAGTAAGTCCTCTAAAGTATAAAATTAGCAAGTGTTTAGCTGAAAGGGCCTTTCCTTTTTTGAAAGAAATTTCATAAGTAAAATTAATCACAATTTAAAGAAGATTCAGATTCAGATTCAATATTTTATTAAAGTATCACCACTTGTATACCATACAACATTCAAATACATATATAAAACATAGCGTATACTATAAACCATTCAAATACATATATAAAACATATCATATATTAAAAACTAACAGTAAAATATCATTAGCTTAAATACTAAAACATAAATAAGCGCCATTCTATTAAGAATTATGAGCGACTATTAAATGAATAATTATATACAATATTTTACATAATTTTAAAACTTTATATATTTAAGATTTAAATTACATCATCAGCTATATATAAATAAGAAATTTGTTTTCTACATAAAATATTAAAGCAGGTTTTAGCAACTACCTAATATAGCTCTTCATTTTTGAATAAAAATACAAACTTTTCGTCATTAGACGAGTGATAAAATTGATCATTATGTTTAACTGCTTCACTATACAATATATTTCGAAGGTCTGTATATAAAGGACATAAAGTAAATACATGTTTTTCATCTTTAATTTCATTTTACACACAAAACAAGATCTTTCATTAATTTGTTTATTCTCATATCGTCTTGTTTCTAATATAAGTGGCACAACGCAACATGTAAAATTTGCATAAGCACTTCTAAATTTAATATTTTGTTTAAAATATAACTCTGTACAATATTGTGATTTATATAGCTTATAAGTACGAAACTTGGTACCAATACACTGCATCTAGCCCAGTGCCTAAAGACACATGTCCATTGTTTTACACTATGTGGTCTCCAGCCCATGTCCCCGTTAATTGCATCATTTGGCGTATACTTGCAAACACCCATTAAAAACCTGATAGCTCTTTTCTGGACTGCGTTTTACAAGAGAATAACGAGTGCCCTAAATGGATGCACCATAGCTTATGAATGGCCAGACCAGAGTATCAATAAATGAGCTGGAAACCACCATGTTCTTTACTTTTAACAATCAATAAACTTAGAGCTCGGCTCGCAGATCTTGCTACAGCTTTAACTACTCAATATAATTGAGAACAGTAGATATTGATAACAAAATACTATTTGTACTGTATTATCTTTTAACAAAAAAATTTTAGATGTTTGTTGAACCGAAGGGTTCCTAAAATACACAACTTTAGTTTTATTTAAGTTTACATTCATACAATTGGTGCCACACCAATTACTTAATACATCCAATAGAACCTGTAAATTATTTTCGTTTTCAGCAAAAATAATGTCATCAACATACAAAAGTATACCAACTTTTTCACCATCCATGTCTACACCAATATCTAGTGTTTTTATAACAACGATTAAACTATTAATTCAAATACTAAACATAACAGGCGATAATACCCATCCTTGTTTTAAACCTGAATTAACGCTAAACCATTCTGTCATATTGCCATTAAGTTTAATACAACATTCTACATGTGAACATATAGCTTTCAATGTACATAAACAAAATTGTACTCATTCATAAATCGTCCAATTTAGTAAACAATAATTTTCTACTAACAGTATCATAAACTGTTTTAAAATCTATAAAAGCTGTGAATGTTGACAACTTTCTCAATTTTCTAGTTTCAATAATTGAAGTTAATGTCCTTAGATGGTTAACGGTACTTCTACCTTTACGAAAGCCATTTTGTTCATCATGAATAATATCTCTTTATTCTAACCAATACACTAAACTATCATTCAGTATACTGCAATATAATGTATATGCACAAGGGGCTAAAGTTATGTCCCTGTATGACAAAGGATCTCGTGGATCTGAAGTTGAAGACTTAGGGGTTATAATACTTTTACCCCATACGGAAGGAATTTTTCCATACTTGAAACATGTATTAAATAACTTATGCAAAATTAACATCAATGCATTATTTCTAAATAATTCTACTGACAACTGATCAATACCTGGTGACTTTCAATTTTTACTTTTAGCAACAGCATTTACTACTTCTTCAAACAATATTTTACTGTCTAAAAATCATCAGAGATATTAATATTAACAGTAGTGTCAATGGTCTGATTATTACAATTTGATAATTTATTGAAACAGTTTTTTCCATTTATTTAAAACAATGTTTGTATCTGTACAAGTTGTCCCATCGTCTAGTGTCACTTCCATCGGTATAGATATCAGCCGTTCATTTCCAACGCCGACTTTACCAATCTTCTTCCCGAACTCTCGAGGATCCCGGGGCCTGTTGTTGGTCATCTAGAAGTTGTTCCTGACTGTGGTACCAAAACTGACGTTTAGCTTTCTGACTACTTTTGTCGAACAATTTCCGTTTTTCCACAAATACTTGGCGTAAATCCTTCTTGCAGCCGCTATGACACTTATGCCACACACGTTCGGCTCTACATACATCGTTCTGAAGAAGTGTTAAGCTGTCGTACCACCACGGTCTTTTCATACGTCTCTGTTTATTGCTTTTGCCGTCATATATATTAATTTTACATTTATTTAGCTTTAAATTCATTTCAGTTTGTACCAATTTTAACGAAATCTTCATATTTACTGTCTAAATTTAACTGATTTATTTCAGATTTCTCTAACTCAGTTATAAATGCGTTATCTTTGGACGCTGTTTAATTGTCAGACATCCAGTCGTTTGGAATACTCCGTGTGTCATATTTAACTGATCTTACAGTTCCGTTATCTGTCAAGTGACGAAGCTTAACAAAGAGTGGTCCAGTATATGTTTCGAGTAAAAGAGCCTAGACAGTTTTTCATAAGGTACTACGCAAAAGTCAACGACCGATGATCCTCTAGTTGAAACAATCGTAAAGTCATTGTTGATAAAATTTCGGCCATTTAAAATACAACAATTTATATTGCTTAGAAATTCACGAAACAAGTCGCCGTAACTATTAGGTGTAAAATCTACAACATTACGTTCAGGCAAAAAGTCAATTCCTTGTATATAATCTTTTATATGAGAGACTCGACTATTCCAATCACCGCATACATAAAAAAGACATTTGAAATTGTATGTATTGTGGACATAAGCGTATCAAAGAAATCATGGATGTTGACCGAACGCGCAGAGTGTTCCGGCGATAAATAAACCAAACACACAAAAAAGCAATTATCTTGGTTGTTAATTTCAGAAAATTGTATCCATAAAATTCCATCTGTTGATGCGTCTACTTTCACTACATTGAACTGGGAATGAATATCGTTTTCACTGACAATCCTACGCCACCGGATCCAGCTCGAGCACGTTCATGTATCAATTTTCGGTTATTTCCGTACCATTTATAACCATCAACGTTTATAGTATTTTCTCCCACAAGATGGGTTTCCGCAAGACCAATTATATGCAGACCTCGATTCTTTAAACACGAAGCTTGTATACTAGTTGAACACTATTCGAATTTTTACTCCAGTCGTTTATGTTCCAAAACCCACATTTGACCTATCCGTTACTTGGTTTACTGACACTTCCTCTGCCTCTACCACGCCAATTATTTCCGGAGTATCTTCGCCACCCATCCGAAGAATTTTAGTAAGTTTGCCGTGTTTCGAATGTGAATCTATATCGTTTCTATTTTGCATTCGGACTTTCATTTGATCCGCTGTCCGTTGTAGAGAGTTGACATCGTTGATTGACGTGTAATTGTGTTTTCTAACCATACGACCAGATTTATTTATAGGTAAGACAATACTTGGTCATGTTTTATTTTATGAAGATTTAAAGGCCAAGGCGTAGCCGAGGGCTTTAAATGTTCATAAAACATGACCAAGTATTGTCTGACCAATTTAGAACATATTCACACTTTCGAGTAACATTAAAAAATTAATCTTTCCCACTGTAATATTCAAACCTTAAAAAGAATTCACTTTTTATAATGAAGTGAATGCATAACATAGGTAATGATCATTTCAATGGATGGAATGAAATAGCATTGACATAGTTTGTTAGGACACAAAGGATAAATTGTTCAAACATTTGATTTTTTCTTCTGCTTCCGGTAAAATTTAATACTTATATACCTTAATTGTTTTGATTTTAAAAAGCACACAATGTTATATAAATCCGCTTTTTGAAATTTGTATATTTTTTGGTTATCATAAAACTCACTCAATAAATATTTGAATTACGATCATTCAACATCAGATGCTTGCTTTTTATTGATGAATGTACATGTATTGTGTTTTTGTTTTTGTTTTTGTTTTTGAATAAAAATCCTTTGCATTATAATATATCAACAGTCTGACATTGTTTTCTTGAAAGAGAAAAAAAAAAAAAAAAATTGACTCGAATGTCTGGTATAAAAATCGAATAAATAAAGATAATTTCCTACATCTTTGCCCCCATTTCATTTTTGTTTGTTATATATATATGTCCCTTTATAAACATTTGCAAAATTCAAAATGTTTTTATAATTTTTTCTCTTTGATCGATCTTTAATCAGTAGGATATTTTCCTCAGGAAAATGCCCAGGGGATTGTACACTACATTAGTGAAGTTATTAAGAGTTCACTTTCATAATTAATCTACAATGAAAAGTCATTCATGTATATCATTTTATAGTGCATGGAAAGCCATGTACTATGAAAATTAGAAGGAAAAAAAACTGACTTTTCATTGGACGAGAAGGGGTGAGTATGTTCTAACAACAAAATCATTATCCTTGCCAAGGGCTCTCAAAATTGTACGGTTACTAATGTTATTTATTCTTTGTTCATAAGGGATACCATTTTCAATATACACTATTGAATACTTAGAAGAATTTATTAACACCTTCTTTGATTTTAAAACTAATTTCTTTTTTTCCAGATTTTCAATTCCAATGACTACGATACCCGGTTTATTACTGTCTGAATAGGAAACATTCCCAAGCTTCAAAACATCTTTTATTAAGGCTGTAACTATTGATTTCAAGAAGGTTTTGTCTGTATTTTCACGTTGTTCCATATGAGGATTTTTTACAATAATATTCAAATTCTTTTTTGAACAATTTTATCACAGTTTAATGTTACTATTTCAGCATATGACTTTTCAAGGGTTTCAACTTGTCTTTATATTCACTTACTTCAGTCGTTACTTCTGCTTTCAATTTGGCAACTTCACCTTTCACTATATCGTTTATAACCATATTAAATTTAACTGTCAGACGTTTCTCAAAATTTCCTTCTATATCACTGATTCTTTTCTCTAGCCAACTACTAAGATTATTTAAGCTTTCGGTCAAATTGTTTATCATTTTGCAAGAGCGTTAAACGTTACAGTGTCAGATAAAGCTACTGTGGAATGCGATGAACTTTTAATTTTCTTATTTTCACTTGCTGTCTCGGTGTAGGAGAAATTGTAGGGGCAGATTTTGGTGTATTGTAAACTTCTGCTATTGTACTCACAGTATATTTGTAATCACCGGAATCTCAGAGTCAAATTGTTAATTTTAAATGTATGAATAAAGAATTAAAACTCTAATGTAGTATTCAGCAGCTCTAACGTACAAGTGAGAGGTTTAGATAGTATAAAACCAGGTTTTATCCACCATTTTCTACATAAGGAAATACCTGTTCCAAGACAGAAATATGACAGTTGTTTTCCATTCGTTTGATGTGTTTGAGCTTTTGATTTAACCTTTGGTAAGGGACTTTCCGTTTTCAATTTCCTTGGAGATCAGTATTTTTGTTATTTTACATTTTAAACAATAAAATCAAAATTGTCTATCAAGTTGTCCGTTTGAACAAAAAGATTTTGTAACGAAAGAAAACAGCTGTTTGAAAAAGAAATGATATGAACTTCAAATTAAGGTCAAATGAGATTTAAAGTATTTGAAATTTACTTTGCATGGATATTTTATTTGTTCCGTTTGTTCGAACACATGGTTAGATAATAGAAAATGAATTTCATCTGTATTTTAGAAATATTTGCTATTGCGACTTTTTTTATATGAAATGAAGAAATTGGATGAAATAACAGGCGTTTTTCTTCATTAAAGTATAATTATGCGCTATATTATCAAGTGCTTAATATGTTAATGGTGACAGAAAACTCCGAGTTGTATAATTGGAATAAATCATGATTATTTACATATAGTCTAAATATCGTTTCAATAATTTATGTAGCATTATAAATATCTATCAAGTGGTGTTTCATTAGGTATTAACAATGTTGCCATATTGTTTTGTTCAAAGCAGAAAGGAAAAGGCACCGTTAGTCTCTGATCGAATACAGACTTTGTCAATATGTTTCTTACTTCCAGACTGTACTATTTTAAAGAAATCTGACTGCGTTATCATGTCTTTTTGCAAGTAGTACATAAAACATTTTGACAATCTTATCGCTAACTCAAGACGTTTAATATCATGACTGACATACAATTGAATTTAATAAAAGGGCATTTAGACGCCTAACATGTACTAATTGACAGAAATATCAAATGAAACCAACACTGGTATGTGATTCTCAGGTACCTTTCCAAATATAGTGGCAATTCCTAACTAACATATCAAGTATACAACATGAATAAATGTTATTTGTAATCTTGTCGATATGTGAACAGGTGTTGCTTTTTCATTAAGCAAAATATTGATTAAGATTTATAACATTATGTTGACTGCTGTACCCCTATTTTAGACATTTTACCTATTATCTGTGTGTTTCGTTCACACATTGTTGTCAATATAATAGAATTCTATGCGACTATCTTAAACGTGAGAGGTAAAGCTAGCTATAAAACCAGGTTTAATCTGCCATTTTCTACATAAGGAAATGCCTGTACCAAGTCAGGAATATGACAGTTGTTTTCCATTTCTTTGATGTGTTTGAGCTTTTGATTTTGCCATTTGATAAGGGACTTTCCGTTTTGAATTTTCCTTGGAGTTTGGTATTTTTGTTACTTTACTTTTTGTGTACATATTTTCAATTAACTAAAAAAAAAAAAACAAAACAAATTATTATGCGCATGAATAATGAATGATTAAATTCTAAGACCAATTTGAAAATTTTTTTAATTATTCATCTTTATTTGTATAGCTAAATGATAATTGTTTTTCTTATTTTTATTGAAACGTTCAAATGTTTTTCTATTTTTTTTTATTGAGAAGTTCAAATGTTTTTCTATTCTTTATTGAGACGTTCAAAATTGTTCTTTCTTTCTCATTCACTAATACGCATCTTCTAACCCTATGACTTTTACGACGAAACGTAAGTAATTGCAATTAATTAAGCTTGTAAAAATCATGCTTATTAACGTGATTTGAAGCTTTCATTAACAAATATCTAATGTCTCATTAATCATTATTCTACAAATTAAATTTATGCTTGAATGATAATGTAAAACTTCGTAGTGTTCCGAGTTCGGCAATACCATACATAATACATGACACCAGCGGTCATAATGATTACACTCTCTTCAAGACAACAGATGCGTAATAAACCAGACCTTAACATGAAATAAAAACTTGGATTGGTAAAGATTTCGTCATACTGGGTAAGACCTTTCTAATATAATTATCATCACATTATCTTTTGTTTTTATTATAACAATAATCAATTTCACTATTAGTATTATTACAATTTTATTGACTTTCTCTGTAATCTCCAAATATACCCGCCATGTCTGCTACAAATTGCTTATGACATTGCCTTTGTTTTAAATTATCAATGCCAAAAGTAGCAGTGATTAAATTGTTGTCAAAAGCATCCTTATGTAGAAAAATTCGATCGCGTCTGATGTACCAAATTTTGGACATATTTTCACAATGTTATTTTTATAGTTGTTTGTAAAACGTATTAAAACATTTAACTTTGCTCTTCAATTATTGTTAAACATTGTGGTATTTTTCTTCACTTTTATTGTATTTTATTGTATATAACCCTATACATCTAGTTATATTGTCTAATTTTAAAAATACTGAACCATATTTGTTGATAGCATATACACAATAGTACCTGTGTGTACATGTATTATCCTTCAGCAGTTTTGATGATAAAGTATTTCTTTTGATTAGTACGTGAGATAAAATACTAAGTATGTAAATAGGTAGAAAAAGTTGTACAATGAGAATGCAATACAATACAGTGGTAATTTGGTAACAAAATCCTTTGTACAGAAATTCTAGGATTGCCACTTCTACCATTTCTTCGAAAGAAAGTCGAGGGTACTGCGCATTCAAAAGTTTTGTTATATACATTAACTTCCTTATTTGAAATATAACTATTTTGTTTATTAATTTATTAATTTGATGAGTCAAATTAGACACAACAGTAGTTTACCGATGTTCAAATCTCATTTATCCATTAAAAGACACAAATCAAGGACAAGACAAACGGAAACTCATGCAGTATGAATGGAGCGGGACAGAGAGCGTCGACAAGTTAAGCGTCTAATGCTATGCATAAATCACCCGCAATGCAAATCCCGCTCACGAATTAGACTAACCACTGGGTTTGTAGTAAAATGAGCAACACGGCGGCTGCCACATGTGGAGCAGGATCTGCTTAAGATTCCGGAGGACCTGATATCCCCCTAGTTTTGGTGGGGTTCGTGTTGCTCTGTTTTTAATATTTTATGTTGTGATTGGGTACTATTGTTTGTCTGTTGGTCTTTTCCTTTTTTTAGAAATGGCGTTGTCTGTTTATTTTCGATTTATGAGTTTGAATGTCTCTTTGGTATCTTTCGCCTCTCTTTTACGCCAATGAAAATAATATTTATAACTTTTTTCCGTTCAAAGCGCTATTCGTTATCGGGGTCGCTTAAACATAACATTTTAGGCCAGGGATGGATAGATAAGCGGAAACAATAGGAGCTTTATGACATAAAGGGACTTTAAAAGAATAGTCAAAATCATTAAAGGTCAACTTTGCCTAAGGGAATTGGAGCCTTAGTTTCGTAAAAATTTCTTTATTTATCAGCAGATAAGTTTTCAATATATCCCATTGGAAATAAGAGACAAGGACACAATCGATCACTATAATTAGATATTCAACCGTAATTATATCTATTCTATTGACTCGAATTACTCGTGTTGATATCGTGACTTTATTCATGTTTTTTTGCAACATTAGTTATTTTCTTCAAATGATAAACATGTTTTAAAACAATTAGGAAAGAGATAACACGAAACCAAAATGTATCAAAAACCACCACCAAATTTGATTACAACTATAGTGACATTTTCTGGAAGTTAGATTATATATGCAAGAATTGGAAAGATTATGCTTCTTTCTGTTTAGCTTTGTTTGATCGTGTTATTTCAGAAGCAAACAGGCTAGAAGAATGATATTTCAAACCTGTCATTTTGATTAGATAGAGCTATTGAAAGATCTATACTTTCTTGTACAGCGCGCGGCCATAATAAATTTTGTTGTTTTTATTGTTATTCTTAACATCCCGTAATGTGAAACCATCTAATTGGAAAAATCATGATTATTTACATACAGTCTAAATATCGTATCAATATTTTATGTAGCATTATAAATATCTATCAAGTAGTGTTTCATTAGGTCTTAACAATGTTGCCATATTGTTTTGTTCAAAGCAGAAAGAAAAAGGCACCGTTAGTCTCCGATCGAATACAAACTTCGTCAATATTTTTCTTACTTCCAGACTGTACTATTTTAAAGAAATCTGACTGCGTTATCATGTCTTTTTGCAAGTAGTACATAAAACATTTTGACAATCTTATCGCTAACTCCAGACGTTTAATATCATGACTGACATACAATTGAATTTAATAAAAGGGCATATAGACGCCTAACATGTATTAATTGACAGAAATATCAAATGAAACCAACACAGGTATGTGATTCTCAGGTACGTTTCCAAATATAGTGGCAATTCCTAACTAACATATCAAGTGTACAACATGAATAAATGGTATTAGTAATCCTGTCGATATGTGAACAGGTGTTGCCTTTTCATTAAGCAAAATATTGATTAAGATTTATAACATAATGTTGACTGCTGTACCCCTATTTTAGACATTTTACCTATTATCTGTGTGTTTCGTTCACACATTGTTGTCAATATAATAGAATTCTATGCGACTATCTTAAACGTGAGAGGTAAAGCTAGCTATAAAACCAGGTTTAATCTGCCATTTTCTACATAAGGAAATGCCTGTTCCAAGTCAGGAACATGACAGTTGTTTTCCATTTCTTTGATGTGTTTGAGCTTTTGATTTTGCCATTTGATAAGGGACTTTCTGTTTTGAATTTTCCTTGGAGTTTGGTATTTTTGTTATTTTACTTTTTGTGTACATATTTTCAATTAACTAAAAAATAAAACCAAGTTATTATGCGCATGAATAATGAATGATTAAATTCTAAGACCAATTTGAAAATGTTTTTTTAATTATTCAACTTTATTTGTATAGCTAAATGATAATTGTTTTTCTTATTTTTATTGAAACGCTCAAATGTTTTTCTATTTTTTATTGAGAAGTTCAAATGTTTTTCTATTCTTTATTGAGACGTTCAAAATTGTTCTTTCTTTCTCATTCACTAATACGCATCTTCTAACCCTATGACTTTTACGACGAAACGTAAATAATTGCAATTAATTAAGCTTGTAAAAATCATGCTTATTAACGTGATTTGAAGCTTTCATTAACAAATATCTAATGTCTCATTAATCATTATTCTACAAATTAAATTTATGCTTGAATGATAATGTAAAACTTCGTAGTGTTCCGAGTTCGGCAATACCATACATAATACATGACACCAGCGGTCATAATGATTACACTCTCTTCAAGACAACAGATGCGTAATAAACCAGACCTTAACATGAAATAAAAACTTGGATTGGTAAAGATTTCGTCATACAGGGTAAGACCTTTCTAATATAATTATCATCACATTATCTTTTGTTTTTATTATAATAATAATCAATTTCACTATTAGTATTATTACAATTTTATTGACTCTCTCTGTAATCTCCAAATATACCCGCCATGTCTGCTACAAATTACTTATGACATTGCATTTGTTTTTAAATTATCAATGCCAAAAGTAGTAGTGATTGAATTGTTGTCAAAAGCATCCTTTTTATTTTAATCATTATTAATTTAATTGGTCATTCCAAATGTTTTATTCGATCGCTGATGATGAGGCTTATGTAGAAAAAACGCGCGTCTGATGTACCAAATTTTTGGACATATTTTCACAATGTTATTTTTTATAGTTGTTTGTAAAACGTATTAACACATTTAACTTTGCTCTTCAATTATTGTTAAACATTGTGGTATTTTTCTTCACTTTTATTGTATTTTATTGTATATAACTCTATACATCTAGTTATATTGTCTAATTTTAAAAAAATACTGAATCATATTTGTTGATGGCATATACACAATAGTACCTGTGTGTACATGTATTATCCTTCAGCAGTTTTGATGATAAAGTATTTCTTTTGATTAGTACGTGAGATAAAATACTAAGTATGTAAATAGGTAGAAAAAAGTTGTACAATGAGAATGCAATACAATACAGTGGTAATTTGGTAACAAAATCCCTTTGTACAGAAATTCTAGGATTGCCACTTCTACCATTTCTTCGAAAGAAAGTCGAGGGTACTGCGCATTCAAAAGTTTTGTTATATACATTAACTTCCTTATTTGAAATATAACTATTTTGTTTATTAATTTATTAATTTGATGAGTCAAATTAGACACAACAGTAGTTTACCGATGTTCAAATCTCATTTATCCATTAAAAAGACACAAATCAAGGACAAGACAAACGGAAACTCATGCAGTATGAATGGAGCGGGACAGAGAGCGTCGACAAGTTAAGCGTCTAATGCTATGCATAAATCACCCGCAATGCAAATCCCCGCTCACGAATTAGACTAACCACTGGGTTTGTAGTAAAATGAGCAACACGGCGGCTGCCACATGTGGAGCAGGATCTGCTTAAGATTCCGGAGGACCTGATATCCCCCTAGTTTTGGTGGGGTTCGTGTTGCTCTGTTTTTAATATTCTATGTTGTGATTGGGTACTATTGTTTGTCTGTTGGTCTTTTCCTTTTTTTAGAAATGGCGTTGTCTGTTTATTTTCGATTTATGAGTTTGAATGTCTCTTTGGTATCTTTCGCCTCTCTTTCACGCCAATGAAAATAATATTTATAACTTTTTTCCGTTCAAAGCGCTATTCGTTATCGGGGTCGCTTAAACATAACATTTTAGGCCAGGGATGGATAGATAAGCGGAAACAATAGGAGCTATATGACATAAAGGGACTTTAAAAGAATAGTCAAAATCATTAAAGGTCAACTTTGCCTAAGGGAATCGGAGCCTTAGTTTCGTAAAAATTTCTTTATTTATCAGCAGATAAGTTTTCAATATATCCCATTGGAAATAAGAGACAAGGACACAATCGATCACTATAATTAGATATTCAACCGTAATTATATCTATTCTATTGACTCGAATTACTCGTGTTGATATCGTGACTTTATTCATGTTTTTGCAACATTAGCTATTTTCTTCAAATGATAAACATGTTTTAAAACAATTAGGAAAGAGATAACACGAAACCAAAATGTATCAAAACCACCACCAAATTTGATTACAACTATAGTGACATTTTCTGGAAGTTAGATTATATATGCAAGAATTGGAAAGATTATGCTTCTTTCTGTTTAGCTTTGTTTGATCGTGTTATTTCAGAAGCAAACAGGCTAGAAGAATGATATTTCAAACCTGTCATTTTGATTAGATAGAGCTATTGAAAGATCTATACTTTCTTGTACAGCGCGCGGCCATAATAAATTTTGTTGTTTTTTTATTGTTATTTTAACATCCCGTAATGTGAAACCATCTAATCTAACACTGGTGTACGTCAGCTATGATTTCATCGTCTTTCGTATTGATATTGTTGAGTTCAGTGCGTTTTCTGAAATATATTTACTTTAAATATATGTTTTGCCTTCGACAAAAAAAGGGAGAAAACACAAATAATTGCTCATGACACTACATTAAAAATCAGGCACATTCAACTTTCGAGAGTGGAAAAAGTAAAATAACAAACATACCGAACTCCAAGGGAAATTCAAAACGGAAAGTCCTTATAAAATGGCAAAATCAAGAGCTCAAACCCATCAAACGAATGAAAAACAACTGTCATATTCCTGACTTGGCACAGGCATTTCCTTATGTAGACAATTGTGGATTAAACTAGGTTTTATAGCTAGCTAAACCTCTCAATTGTATGACAGTCGCTTAGAATTCCATTATATTGACAATATTGTGTGAGCAAACCAAACAGACATAATAGGTAAACATGTCAAAAATTGGGGTACAGCAGTCAACATTTCGTTATAATCTTAATCACTATTAAAACAAATAACTATTTAAACAAAGAAAACAAAATGGCATATAGACACTCTATAGACAAAGTACAAAAGCAAAAAAGAAAGAAAAGAGTACAATATAATGGTATTGTCTGCTTTTGTCATCAATTAAGTGATAGCCATGTTCCATCTTGGTTTGTTTACTTTAACAATCATGACAATGGCTGTTTGCATATTTTCTCAGTGAAAATTTGTATAAGTAACCGTTACGTCAGTAGTCTTCCTAATTTTTCCATAGGGATTTCTTTTTAAGGAAGAACACTATATTCTTATCTATTCCATGTTGATACAAAGTAGAAATACATGAGCCTTACATTAAAACCCTGATGGAATCGTGCATGATAGCAAAACATTAAGATTAAAAATACACGCTTCGTTACATGATAAGCAACTTTAATTTAAAACAAGCTTTCAATGTTTCATTTATCATCATTCTAGAAATTAACTTTGTGCCTGAGTGATAATGTTCAAGTCAGAGGGCTTCGAAATTTAACCATACAATACTTAATATGCATTTGTCTGACAAAAACGGAAATTCTATGTGATTATTCACGTCACAACAGACAACAGATGTTTAATAAATACGAAATATTCTGGATAATTATAAAAGGAAGTGCAGATAATTATTTTTGTTTAACTAGGTAAGATATTTAATTATTATATTGGGTTTTACATTTCATAAAATTAAATTTATCTCTTATTTTGACCTCGAGCATCACGGAATTGTCGAGCAGTAAAATGGTACCGTTAATGTTTTTACTACCACTGGGTCGATACCTCTACTGGAAGGCGGCTAGTCCCCAAGGGTTTCACAAGTCCCAAATTAGAACCTCAGCATTACTATGCTGGAATAAATAAAAAATCTAACAAAATCATTCTGAGTTAATGAATGTATGTCCCTCATATATCCCTTTGATTTTGTATCTGGGTTTGACAATACATTTTGGTTCTTGGTTTCGGTTTGGAAATATTTTTGCCTCGAGCATCATGGAAGAGACATTATTTGTCGAAATTCGCATCTGTTAAAGCTGAATTGGAATCGTCAATGTTATTCGTAGCCAATATATTCTCCCATTATCCTTTATTTTATCTTACTTCTTGTAAACTAATGTATCAATTTAATGTTTTTTTCATATTTCATATCGAAGTTCAGGGGAATGTATCAATCTAACATTTCAAAACCATAGGGGTTTATTGCTTATCAAATTAACTTTCACATATTGCAAATTTGCATTTTCTTCTACTGGGTCGATGCGATTAGTTTGTGTCTGCCATTCCTGACAGTATCACATTCCTGATAGTCAAATCGTATAAACTGTCGTATAGGTTCCATGAACTTGATACTTTTGAAAATGTATAATTCCTTTTAATTTGAGAGGTTTTGGTTTCGTGGCATATGTTTTCCTTAGTATGTCTATTGTTTTGTGCTTTTGGGGTTCACTGTTTTCATATTCGTAGACTTTTGCCAATTTCGTTACGATCAGCTTAGACATTAAATGTTTTTTTAATGTACAAACAGTGAAGAAAAATAGGTGCAAATTAAATGTGTAATAATAGTTGATAATACGCGCCACACGGATACAAATAATATTCTAAAACGGATATTAACAAGTAAAAAGTAAAACAACAAAAATACCGAACTCCAAGGAAAATTCAAACAGAAAGTCCCTTAACAATTGGCAAAATCAAAAGCTCAAACTTATCAAACGAATGGAAAACAATGACTAACTAGGTTAAAGTGTTTTTTCGTATGTTATGAAAAAAGAACTAAACTATGAAGACGAAACAACTATTTTAAATAATTTGATTCAAATTTTGAATACCTGAAGAAAGTATAAAAAAAAAAAAAATAATAATAATAACAAATTAGAATGTTAACACTTATCAGAACTATGTTTTTTCTATCTTTATGCTTCTAAAAGTATTTTTACAAATATACCAAGAGGATTGCTTAAATCAAGGAAAGCTTTGTTAAAATCAATTTGAATGTAATATCTAAAGGTCAACATCCGATTTTAAATGATGGACCCGCAGCCACACCATATAACAAGCTCACTATATTTCATCCCTATAACAAGGCCTTGTATATGTTTGCTGCTATTTGCAAGGATTTGATAAAAAAATAATCTCGGCTCTTAGCTAAGTCAAGTCATTTTATTTAGAATGCAAACACATTGAGGAACTGTATTTTTACTTGGTTTAATTGATTTTTTCAAAATAATGATTTATTTTGTAAGTAATGTTATCATCATACTGGTTATGACATTTCATGTAATTTGAATATTTATTAGCCAATTTGTACTCTTATCGTCAGTTATTTCATAGAACGTATGAGTCAAAGTATTAATTGATAGAGAAAAATGTTATTCCATATCAAATACAAAAGATAACAATAGTCCAGGCGAATATATCTATCGAACAACATGAATACCGTAGCGTTTTATCGCTTTTCAAATGAACTTCAGCATTTAACGTCCCTATTACTAGGTCGATGAAACTGTTGTTGGACTGCAGATTCCGAAATTATCACAGTACCAATAAGAATATATTGGGTATACGTCAATGATAACCGATGTTGATCTTGATCCTTTTGTTATTCATGTTATTCCCTCATATTTTATTTGTTATCTTAATGTGTATATGTTTAGATACTATTTTTGAAATTTGTTCTACTGAAGCGCTTTTCTTGATTTACCTTCATTAGGATCGCTCATATCCTAGTACTAAACAAACAAGGATCCGATGTATAACTGCCCAAATACTCGAAGACCTATAATGCCGTAATATGAGACAATAACAACCAAAAGCCATATAGAAGGCAACATACAGTCTTCTTTCTATGTTGTGATGTTACACTTTTGTTTCAGATAAGGGTGAAGGTTGGTACCTATGAAAACGTTTAAACCCGCTGCATTTGTTTGCACCTGTCCTTGTCAGGAATCTGATGTTCAGTAGTTGTCGTTTGTTGATGTGGTTTCATAAGTGTTTCTCGTTTCTCGTTTTTTATATAGATTAGACCGTTGATTTTCCCGTTTGAATGGTTTTACACTAGTAATTTTTGGGGCCCTTTATAGCTTACTGTTCGGTGTGAGCCAAGGCTCCGTGTTGAAGACCGTACTTTGACCTACAATGGTTTACTTTTATAAATTTTGACTTGGATGGAGAGTTGTCTCATTGGCACTCATACCACATCTTCTTATATCTCTTTAGTTAATATTGACACTTGAAAAGTTATTAATATGTTTGTGCACATATGATGCTATTGTCCAAGTGCATAAATATGCCTTTTATCGTTTTTGATGCTTTAGGATTTATATTAAGACTTTAGTTTTTTTAATATAATTTGTGTAAATATGATGCTATTGTAAAAGTGCATATTAGACCGTTGGTTTTCCCGTTTGAATGGTTTTACACTAGTAATTTTTGGGGCCCTTTATAGCTTACTGTTCGGTGTGAGCCTAGGCTCCGTGTTGAAGACCGTACTTTTACCTGTAATGGTTTACATTTATAAATTTTGACTTGAATGGAGAGTTGTCTCATTGGCACTCATACCACATCTTCTTATATCTATAGACATTCCCCTAAACACCTTTTGGATTGAAATGTTTAATATATTCAGAATTTTATAAATTTGGTGTCAATCAGCTCAACCAAAACTATATCTATTTTGTAATGCACATATGGTGAACACAATTATCTTCGTTGTCTTGTAATTTCAAATTACATGAATTTAAATTTAAAATATATAAACTGACAATGCACACCACGGGGATTTGAATTATATTTTGAAATGGATGGGTGGTAGCAAGCGTTAGAAATGAGAAGTTAATAATTAAGTAGTTATATAAAAAGAAAAATCACGAAACCATTGAGATAAGATTTTGATGATTAGATTTAGACACTGAATGCTTACAGAAGCGATACAAGATAATTGATTAATGTTTTTAATTGTTTTTGTTTGCAATTTACTGAATAGTGGAAATGATAATGTACTGTCATAATTAATACCGTTTTCAAAAAATCTTTGAAAATACAAAGATTTGTTTCGATTAATTCGGTATACATCATGGACAAGCACTCACACCATATAACATTAAGTACCATAAGACACAACAGCATTGAAGAATAAATTCAGACGAGACCACTGAATTATCAACACCAAAACAAACTTGATTTAGTAGTAAATGGAATCCGCTAGGGCTCATTAGCATGTGTCAGAGTTAAATTAGATGAAATAACATAGCAATTTCATTTCTGCTGAATTTAAGATTTTATTGGAAGGTATGTAGAGTTAAAGAATGTGCAATATATGTTCGTTTCTTGTTCAGATATCTGTTTATTTAAAACCAAATACATGTTCACTTTTAAATGTTCTCGTACATATAGGCTTCAGCAACTATACTTTGGATATTGAACAAATAAAAACATATTCACATTGTTGACAAAGCACATTATTATTACTTTTTGAAACACGAATTTATGTTTTAGGCATGCATGCATGTAAACTACGCAAAAAGGGGGTAATGTGTAAAATATACTACAACCAATGTTGTTTTACACAAAAAATATCAAAGCTGGTATTTTCAGCTAATTTAGCAGCCCTAAGAAGAACATTTTGTTAACCTATTCACCGATTGTTCTAAAGGTAAATGTACGTATTCCTAAATTGAAATAAAAACCTATGATTTTTAGCCAAAAACCGTAATTATTTTGCAATATTGGTAAAAAGCATTTTAAGACGATATTTCAGTTTCCCCAAATTTCTTTCAGTCCTTTAATTTAATAGGCAATGTAAATCAATACAGTGAAACGACAATCCTGCATACATCTAATATCAAAATAATTATTGTTTTGACAAATCTTACCACACATAGATTAAAAATTGATAAACAATCTCATCCAACATTATAAGATAAAGGTTGATTAGGATAAGTGTTTGATGTAACTTTTTGGCCTTTGAAAATGAAGGTTATATATAGTAAACATGCTTTTTATCAATGAAATATGTTCACTTTGTTGTCTACCGTACCATTTAGAGTGACTAATTGTTATTTTTCCCCTTTTATTGAAGAGTATTGATGTAAATATTGCCATACAGCGTACTGTCTACCAGCACTAATTGGATTATTTTCAATAGAAATGGAAATATAATGTGTACAGATGTCAATCATTTATTTTAATAGCATATTAAACGACAATTACGGATGATAATGTCTCTATAAACACGTCTGTATTGTCAGAATAGAGAATCGGGCAAAGATACAATCTTCCTAGTGTAAAATTTATGGCTTCTATATTTTATGTTCCATTTATTCGTTTTATCAGTCAGTGCTTATTTGATATCAGAGTCTAAACATTTGAAAATCAAAAACTTTGAGAGTATAGCATACAGACTTACTACATCATAAACCGTCTTAAGATCAGCTTAGCTTGAAAATGTTGTTCCTTTAGGTTTTTGCCACCAAAACATGGTACGTCACATTTAATGTTTTATAGCCCCATTCTTTTTAATTAGGTGTTTCTGTTAAATAGTTTGGAAACTTGAGACTACATGGTTATTAAAGCTTGTTAACAGCAAAAAACGGATGCTTCGGTGATGGTTATTATCTAGTATACAATGAAACATTAAGTACATTTTTCACTGTAGTACATGAAAGCATAAAGCTTGACTCATGCCAGGTATTTCTTTATTTGAAATAAAGATAAATTCTGCACAACATTTTGAAAAAGCTAGTTTTACAAATACCAATAGGGAAAAGCAATTATGGTATTACTCCTATGTATTTAGTGATAGAGAAATAAACAAAAAGGCAAAGATAATATTTGACAATCATAAATCATTAGTCGCAAACAGTCAGATAAAAATATGGTTTAACAATATAGAACATGTAGAAGAACCCACAAACTAGAGTGCACAAAGCAATAAACAGGAAACTAACTGAAAATAATACACAAAAACCTAAAGATTAAGGAACACAAACGCCACCAAAATCTTGAGTAAACTCAGGTGCTTTCAAACTTTCGATTTATTTTCAGATTTAAATTGTCAATAGCTACACAATTCTCGCATAAAATTAAACATGGAAAACAAGTATAACAAAAACACTTAACTCCAAGGCATTTTCAAAAGGGAAGTCAATAAAAACTGGCATCAAACGCTATCAATCAACGGAACAGGTAAAACGAAACTGCCATATTCATTTCATGGAACAAACATTTTCCGAAGAAAATGGTGGGTTAAACCCAGTTTTATAGATAGCTAAACCTCCCACTTGTATGTCATTTGTTTATATTCCCGTTATATCGACAAAATTGGGTGAGCAACCCAAACAGACATAATAGGTTAATGTGACAATAATTAGAATCCAGCAGTCCAAACTCAACATGCATTCAGAGTTGCACATGTTGAAGTAAATTGTATTAACAATCGTGATATTAGCATCCTTTAAGTAGTAACCGATTTTTTTCACATTCTAAAAGTAAGCCTTACCTATGTATTCATTAGTACTTCAACATAATGACAATAAGCATTGGCCCTTTAAAGCTTATTATACGGTGTCGGTTTTGTTCATCGTTGAAGTCTGTTTGCTGATCTATAAATGCTTGCATCAACACCCGTTGGTCTAATATATCGTAGGCATTATACAACTCTATTTTTAAACTGTTTTGATTAGAAAGTTTAGTATATATCTACAATAAACTACAATTGTTGGTCGAAGATTACATGAATCATTTTTTATTATTGTTATTTGGATAGTTAAAAGAAAACAGCAGTGTTTTTGTCGAAACGTTTCCTTAATAATATTCCTGTTTCAGTCTTTTCTAAAATCAGCCAAATAAAACTTTAAAAATGTAAACACAGTTCTTGACTAAATACATATTGAAAAAATATTTGAATTATAACGTTTAAATCAATTTCAAAAGTCTTTGTTAATATTCGAGCAGCAATATACGTACGTTTGTTGCTGTTTATTATATTTGTTTTTAGTTTATTGTTTTGTACATAAATCAGGCCGTCAGTTTTCTTGTTTGAATTGTTTTACATTTGTCATTATTGGGGCATTTAATAGCTTCCTTTGTGGTATAGGATTTGCTCATTGTTGAAGGCCGTATGATGTCCTATAGTTGTTAACTTACACATGATTTGGTCTCTGGTGGACTGTATTCTCATTGACAGTCATACCACATCTTCTGTTTTTATATACAGACATGATATATACACATACATAGTTCTAAACCGTAAGGCATTCCGGTTGAAGAGTTTTCGCCCATTTTAACAATCGAATATTACCAGTTTGTAAAGTATATTTGATCCGTAATAGTAAAAGTATATTAATTTCTACATGTCACTAATTGCGTATATATTGTTATATATCATTGATATATTCATATTAATTTTGTTATTTATGTAATATACAACACACGATCTTATTTCAGCATAATTATCACATTATTGTGAACCATATATCTTGATGATTATTAATATGTAGCATTGAACATAAAAAGTATTAAAGATCTCATCCTAAAAGAGGACATACTATACTTATGTAACTAATATGTTTATGCTTATTAAATCTATATTGTATTGAGAGTCATTTACATATGATAGCTATTGTAAAAGTATACAACGTACACATGTTTTTTTAATGAAAAGGTAAGAATGATCATTAGCTGTATTATAGAAATCTTTATGATATGAATTATATACATTATCTATACACTTTTATGTAAGACAAAGACTGATTTCTAATACGTATACCATATTTTTAATTTACTTCTTGCGTAAAAAGTATAGTCTTTGTCGATTTTTTCACTAAATGTTTTGAGAAATGTCGCTTGGGTGTTTTTCTCTATTGATATTTAAAACCTCTTTGACTTGATACAATTATAAGATGATAAACTCCATGATTTAACATTTTTGATAGACGATGGGTCTTTTGACGTCAAGGCACAGTCCATATAAATACTATATAACAAAACGTGAAATAATTCAAAATATAAAACCACCGACCTGATTTGTACTAACACAATGACGAAAAAAAAAAAATTTAGCAGAAAAACATCGATAATTTCATCTACGCATGTATACAGTTGAATGTTAAAGGTCTAGTTGAGTGCTTCTGGCTTTCTAACGATACATTCTTAGTTTCAAGCGATTTGTTTTTGACATTTTCTTTTGCAAATTATACTCTTTATTTACATGTATCGTTTTCAAATGTATTCGAAAGTATTGCTGAACTTTTATAAAAATGAAAAGATGTGATTGCCAATGAAAGAACCTCCCCCAGAGAACAACTGTCGTAGCAGTTATCTACTATTGGTCATCGTATAGCCTTCAACAATGAGTAGAACTCTTACCGCATAACAAGCTATAAAAGGCCCGACACGACTTATACAGAAATACCATTATGTCATTAGAATCGTTTTGATAGTTCATGATTTTAGGAGTATGATACATGTATACATGTTACGTAATAAAAAGCAAATAGCATAAAAAGTCAAACTGACTTACAAATACATTTAGGAACAAAAAACTATTTTCTTTATACCTCATTGTCCTTATTGTGACAAATCAAATCAGACAGACACACTTTTTTTCTGTTAACAGGAAAAATGTCCGATCATGAAAGCAATTTGATTATAAAATAATTCATAGGTAGGAACCACGTGTCATGAATAGCACGTGATTTGTTGATTAACGTATCCTTGAGAAAATACAATAGTTGATGTAACCTAAAATAAAACAGAACAAAAGACAATTAGACAGTGACACAGTTGTAATGATATGTAAAACTTGTTATATATCTTTCATTCAAAAATTCGTTTTTGTAATCTGATGTAAATGAAATGTATGACTTACTTAGAGAGTTCAGCAAAGATAATCCGTCTATTCTTACACTGAAAAAAGAATTGTCTCAATTGAAATTAATTCTGAAATAAATCAAACTATAAAAGGATTTGTTTCAATCACTGAGGTGACTACTTTTTGTAAAGAAATGTACGAGGAAAACATAGAAGTAGATATTCATAATATTTTTAAAGCTTTGATTTTGTTAAGCGAATATAAATCATATATACAATTTTATACACATTTTACCTGGTTATCTTTAATTTCGTCATATATATGTATGTCTCTGCTTTTTAACCCTTGAGTGACTGCAATTGAACTGTTTTGAAGTCAGAATTTTAATTCATTACAATTTACACTGTACTAGTGTTTGTGAAGTGATATGTATAAACTATTTTTCTCTGTTCGTCGTTTTCATTTTGGGCATGCATTTGTCGGTCGTGCATCGCCTTATTATATTTGATTGCCTCCTTTATTATTCTTATCCCTAGATATGTCGTTTGAGGTTGCATACAGTGCGATGTAGACCGCGATTGTATTTTTTTCAATTTTCAAATTTGACCATAAAACGTTCCTAGTGCATAGTTTTTAACGAAGATATGTGATATAAACAATCGTGTTATCGATGACAGACCACACATTGCCACAGGAACATCACCATTCTAACTGATATATATCCAAAAATCGATTAAAATTCTTTTTGGCAAACTTATTTTCGGTGTTTGGAGTTTGTGAAGTAGTGTTCTTGTTTAATAGAAATATTAGTCTAGGCTTTCATTTGCTTGTCCATCCTTCATCGTCTAAATTTTAATTTTTCATTGGTCTTAAGACAGATTTTTACGACATAAGTTTAAGAAGTGAGTTTAGATCAACATTACGGTTCCGCATGTGGAGCAAGATCTGCTTGCCCTTCCAAAGCAGTTGAGATCACCCGCAGTTATTGGTGGGGTTCGTTTTACTCTGTCTTAAGTTTGTTATGCTGTGTTTTGTATATTGTTGTTTATCTTTTGGTTGATTTTTTTCGCAATAAATAGGGTCGAAATTTTAGACATTTATTGGACATTTCGGTTTCTTGGACATTTCTATCCTTTGGAAAGACATTATCTAACTTTTTTGTTTCAAAAGATAAACTCAAGCGCATTTTTGTAGAAACATCTGGATGTCTTCCTTATATAAGTATGTTTTGAATTTGTGTAACAATTATTTGGAAATGATTTATTTTTATCACATTTTCATGATTTTAGTCAAAAAACGACATTGTTTGACTGTATATGTATCTAATTAAAAAAAAAAAAAAATCATTTGTGATTTGTTCATAAAAATTGGCACAAATAGTCTTCATACATAATCAAGCCAAATGTCATTTTTAAAAAGAGGGGTCCATGAACTCGTTTTCAAGAAAAATGCATCTTTTCTCGATATGTCACAGTTTGACGTCGCGTAAAATAACATTTTACGTAAGCGACGTCATTACCTCCCCCGTAACAGTATCGTATGCCCTTAATTTTTAGCTCACCTGGCCCGAAGGGCCAAGTGAGCTTTCTCATCACTTGGCGTCCGTCGTCCGTCGTCGTCCGTCGTCGTTAACTTTACAAAATCTTCTCCTCTGAAACCGTCGTCGTCCGTCGTCGTTAACTTTTACAAAATCTTCTCCTCTGAAACTACTGGGCCAAATTTAACCAAACTTGGCCACAATCATCATTAGGGTATCTAGTTTAAAAATTATGTCCGGTGACCTGCCAAACCAACCAAGATGGCCGCCATGGCTAAAAATAGAGCATAGGGGTAAAATGTATATTTTGGCTTATAACTCTGAAACCAAAGCATTTAGAGCAAATCTGACATGGAGTAAAATTGTTGATCAAGTCAAGATCTATCTGCCCTGAAATTTTCAGATGAATCGGACAATGGGTTGTTGGGTTGCTGCCCCTGAATTAGTAATTTTAAGGATTTTTTTCCGTTTTCGGTTATTATCTTGAAAATTATTATAGATAGAGATAAACTGTAAACAGCAATAATGTTCAGCAAAGTAAGATCTACAAATAAGTCAACATGATCAAAATGGTCAGTTGACCCCTTAAGGAGTTATTGCCCTTTAAAGTAATTTTTTACCAATTTTTTGTAAATTTTTGTAATCTTTTACAAAAATCTTCTCCTCTGAAACTACTCGACCAAATTCAACCTAACTTAGCCACAATCATTATTAGGGTATTTAGTTTAAAAAATATGTGCGCTGACCCAGCCAACCAACCAAGATGGCTCAAATGGCTAAAAATAGAACATAGGGGTAAAATGTAGATTTTGGCTTGTAACTCTGAAACCAAAGCATTTAAAGCAAATCCTACAGGAATTAACTTGTTTATCAAGTCAAGATCTATCTGCCCTGAAATTTTCAGATGAATTGGACAATGGGTTGTTGGGTTGCTGCCCCTGCATTAGTAATTTTAAGGATTTTTTGCCGTTTTCGGTTATTATCTTGAAAATTATTATAGATAGAGATAAACTGTAAACAGCAATAATGTTCAGCAAAGTAAGATCTACAAATAAGTCACATGATCAAAATGGTCAGTTGACCCTTAAGGAGTTATTGCCCTTTAAAGTAATTTTTACCAATTTTTGTAAATTTTGTAATCTTTACAAAAATCTTCTTCTCTGAAACTACTCGACCAAATTCAACCTAACTAAGCCACAATCATTATTAGGTATTTAGTTTAAAAATGTGTGCTGACCCAGCCAACCAACCAGGATGGCTGCCATGGCTAAAATAGAACATAGGGATAAAATGTAGATTTTGGCTTGTAACTCTGAAACCAAAGCATTTAAAGCAAATCTTACAGGGATTAACTTGTTTATCAAGGAAATATCTATCTGCCCTCAAATTTTCAGATGAATTGGACAACTGGTTGTTGGGTTGCTGCCCTGAATTGGTAATTTTAAGGAAATTTTGCCGTTTTGGTTATTATCTTGAAAATTATTACAGATAGAGATAAACTGTAAACAGCAATAATGTTCAGCAAAGTAAGATCTTCAAATAAGTCAACATGACCAAAATGGTCAGTTGACCCTTAAGGAGTTATTGCCCTTTATAGTCAATTTTAACAATTTTCATTAATTTGGTAAATTTTTGTAAGTTTTACAAAATGTTTTCCTTTGTAATCTTCTTTTCTGAAACTGCAGTAGAAAATCAATATAGAAAACAATCTACTAATGAACTGGCAATAAAAATAATTGATAATTCTATAACATGAAAAAAACCACATTAATACCTGATGATGGTGTTTCTTTCTTTACATTGAAAATGATGTCACAACTATAATCCCGAACAATAGGTCGAATGTCAGATATGTTTCAGTACTTTGGCTTCATTTTCTACAGATTCCGAAGTGCAAATGATGCTTGAATTCCTACACTAATTTATACAGACTTCATCCCTTTCACAGGTAATGCCTGCCTCATATTATATTTAAAACTTTAATAGAATATCAGAAATTTTGAGAGAAAATTAATCAACCATGCAAGATCTAAAACTTAATTAATATTGTTCAAATTATCAATTAACTATTAAAAAAAATTCTCATTAAAAAAATATAGTTCTTCATTTTATATTTTATCAGAAGTTTAGGGAAAAAAATTGAATTTAATTGTGTCCCTTGTTCTCATTTCCTGGGATAAATCCAATACAAATTAAAGTATTGGTATTGAATTAATATTGAAGAAATATTTCAAACCTTACCATTTTCTTCACAAGAATGAAGACCATATTTTCAGTGTCATGAGTATCTATTTTCAGTGTCATGAGTATCAGTCATCATATTTGTTGTACTTTGTTGTTTAAAAGTTGAATACAAAAAAAGATCAACAAAGCAATTCAAAAACCACTTGAATTTTGCAACAACAAATGAGAGTTTTTAACAACCTCAGCTGGCTATACAACCCTTGCACAATCAACTGAATTTTGCAGAAATCATTAATAGGAAAGATTGCCCTTAAATGATAATTTTTATTACCTTTTGTTTTTGTTTTTGTTTTTGGGGGGTGTTGCGCAACAACAAAACTTCACAACAAACTTTCTCATCACTTCGCATTTCTCGTTAGATAAATTTTACAAAAATTCTCCCCTGAAACTACTGTCAAATTAAACCAAACTTGGTTTAAATCACCACTAGGATATCCAGGGACCACTGTGTATGATGACCCTGCCTGCCAACATGGCACACATGGCTGAAATAAAACATAGGTTTCAAACGCACTTTTTAGTCTTATATCTCTGAAACTAAACGACAGTACAACAGTAGCATTTATCATGCATCAATTGTAAATAAAAATATCAGGTGAGCTTCACAGGGTCCTTGGAGCCTCTAGTTTAATTACAGTTCAATTGACGATATGTTAGGTTACACGGATACACATATGTTGAATAAGAGCGTTTAAAAAGACGAAAATAGCATTTGTAAAAATATGTACTTATAGGTAGATGTTCAGTGGTTGTCGTTTGTTGATGTGGTTCATAAGTGTTTCTCGTTTCTCTTTTTTTATATAGATTATAATGTTGGTTTTCCTGTTTAAATGGTTTTACACTAGTCATTTTTGGGGCCCTTTATAGCTTACTGTCCGGTGTCAGCAAAGGCTCCGTGTTGAAGACCGTACTTTGACCTATAATGGTTTACTATTACAAATTGTGCTGTGGATGAAGAGTTGTCTCATTGGCACTCATACCACATCTTCTTATATCTAATTAATCTATATTTTCAGGAAAATATACTTAGCGCTAAATGTTTTATATAAATACACGGCGAAAAGAAGGTCATGTTTCGAAACACAGAGTAATTAAACACATGGAATACTGCATAGACAAACCACGTTTCTCTAATTTTTGTGCTATTTTCACATTTCTTGATCAGTGTGAGAAAAATATTTATCCTCACTAGTGAAATATCTTTTCTCGGCAAATGATTGGTCGAAATGTTAATTATGACGTCAAATTTTCTTGGTTTCTTCCGAATTTTCCTATTGTGACGTCATGATAAAAGGCGACCATGCCTGATGACGTCACATATAAAGAACACAACTTTCTGCAAATCTATGAAAAGGAAGGATAAAAATCATTAGAGAAACAGATTCCACCACTATGACTCGTGAATTAAGATATTTCTCCACTCTCAACAGTTAGATTTTAATTATTTAAAAAGCTCGGCAAGCCTCGCGCTTTAGTTATTTAAATTTAACTGTCTCGAGTGGAGAAATATCGTAACACATTTGTTGCAGTGGTGGAATCTATATATCTACCTTTGAAGACAGTGTGTTGACATGTAGATGTTTTTTGATTGTTGTGTTATTGAGCTGCCAATTAATGGCATATACAAAACAATAATTACATTACATGTATGTTTCATTATAATACTCTATTTTGATTTGCTAACAGCAATCAAGCATCATTCTGAAATTAACCTTCATTTCAAAATGAAATGTAACATTCATGATGACACGAGCTTCTGTAAATGCTCTTTTGTTCCGACGTTGGAAAGTTCCGGACAGACAGAACTAGGTAGTGTGTTGACATGTAGATGTTTTTTTGATTGTTGTGTTATTGAGCTGCTAATTAATGGCATATACAAAACAATAATTACATTACATGTATGTTTCATTATAATACTCCGGAGGAACTTATTAACTAGTTACTTTGTTCTTCATTTGGTTTAAAAGTTCCACCGGAACAAAGTGACTAGTTGAAAAGTTCCAACGGAACATATCAACTAGTTAGAAAGTTCCTTTCTGCCAAATTAGTCAAAACCGGAACTAACAAACTAGCCCAAAAGTTCCAACGGAACTTATCAACCAGGCAGAAAGTTCCATTTGGAGAATTGATGCAAAGTAAAAGCGCAACATATTATATTTGAACCTTTCAAAGGAAACCAAGATACTGATTATAAAAGTCAAAAGGACCTTATCAACCAGTCACAAAGTTCCATTTGGAGAATTGATGCAAAGAACCACATGAGGAGGGGGTATTCTTCCCTCTCTTGAGGGTACTATGAAGACTTAATTTGCATGATAATGCAACTTATTCCGTTTTATGTGCGCTATGAAATTGAATTTTCCATATTTGTCCCCAAAGAAACCCCTTTCAGTGCGTTGGGTATTCTTGTAAATTAATGATTTGCTCTTATATATACTGATACTCATTCTTCCCCCTCTTTCTACAAAAAGGACGAAATATGGTATATTCGGAACGATGTAACTAGTTGTTCTGTTCCGCCAGAACTATTCAACTAGCTACATTGTTCCGGGACTTTTCAACTGGCTACTTTTTTCCGGAACTTTTCGACTGCACTCGGAATAAAACAACTAGTTGGAAAGTTCCATTGGAACGAAAAAGCTAGTTGAAAAGTTCCGCCGGAACAAAGTAACTGACACAATAAAGTGCACAGGTAAATAAAAGAAAAACTTGATAGTAATCGTGTTTTCATGATCCTGACAAAAAAATGTTATCATAAGTATTGAATGCCTCTTTTAGTAATTTTATAGGGTTGTAAAAGCGTTGACCGTGCGCACATTTTTAGAATGAAGCGCTTCCGCGCTTCATACAAAATATACTAAGATCAACGCTTTTACAACCCAATAAATTCACAAAAAGAAGCATTCAATTCTTAATTGAATTTTAGGTAACTCTTGATTGTAATTACAAAAAGTTACTGAATTTTATAAAAAAAACAACATTTGATTTAGAATTTTAAATCCATCAAATAGCTATAGAAAGCTTATGTGTTCTAAGATGGTATCAAATGCTGATGATTTGCGTATAATTCAATCATGATTCAATATGAAAAAAAAAAAACATAAAATAAGGTTACATTTTTATTGACGTAAATGTGATCTGAAAACTTTAGAGATATGAGAATACAAATATAGTACGACTAATTAAATTTTACAGGATCTGTCAAATCCTGGAAGAAACAAGATGACTAGTACAATATAATCAATTATTTGTTGAAGAATTATTAATAGGCGTTAACACAATTGGATTATCGTATGCAGACATTCCATAAGGAAGTGTACTTATAAAAGACTTTTTTCTTTAACAATTTCGTTACCTATAAACGAAGCTTTTATGGTTAAAAAGACTTCTGTAATTTGTTTGTGCCAAAAATGAAATAAAAATCAAATTCAAGAAAATATTAAATTGATCGTAACGTTATTCATCTTTCTGGGTTATAGTATGAAGACATTCCATAAGGAAGTGTACTTATGAAATACGTTTTTAAACAATTTCGTTGCTTATAAACGAAGCTTTCCTGGTTAAAAAAAAAGACTTTTGTAATTTGTTTGTGCCAAAAAGGAAATAAAAATCAAATTCAAGAAAATATGTAATTGGTCGCAACGTTATTCATCTTACTGCAGACTTTCCATAAGGACGTATATTTGTAAAAAACGCAATCTTTTTAACAATTGCGTTGCCTACCATCGAAGCTTTTCTGGTTAAAAAAAACTTCTGTAATTTGTTTGTGCCAAAAGGAAATAAAAATCAAATTCAAGAAAATATGAAATTGGTCGCAACGTTATTCATCTTACTGCAGACTTTCCATAAGGAGGTATATTTGTAAAAAACGCAACCTTTTAACAATTGCGTTGCCTACCATCGAAGCTTTTCTGGTTAAAAAAAAACTTCTGTAATTTGTTTGTGCCATAAAGAAAATAAAAATCAAATTCAGGAAAATATTAAATTGGTCGCAACGTTATTCATCTTACTGGGTTATAGTATGAAGACATTCCATAAGGAAGTGTATTCATCTTACTGTAAATAAAGCTACTGCAATTCATTTATGTCAAAAGGGAAATAGGAATAAAGATCAATACAACAGTTAATTTTATGGAACGTTGTTCAACTCCTTGTTAAATCAGGACAAATCTTCTTCTTGAATCGAAATTTAGGGATCAGAAAATGAGATAGCGAGCGTGTATTTAAAATGATAAAAAAAAGCAAAATCAATGTAATGCCCAGAAAATTTCGATGAAACAAAACAGGACTGCGCAATTCGAACAACATCAAAAACTGGGGATAATCTCAGGTTCTTCCGAATGGACTCTGTGAAGTTGTTCATTTGACATTTGTACTTTACCAAAATATCAAATTTGCGATAACTTATTGAAGTGCCATCTTACTTTCTTCTTCGCTGACTAAAACAATTTTACAGGACCATGTTTTAACTGAAAGATGATACTGACTTCACGCCCACACCACTATGTATTATAAGTAAAAACTTATATTTTCAGTTTTATTCTGCATTGCGTTCTTTAAGTGTGAATTTAGAAATAGCTCTGTTCTTCTAACAGGTGTTGTAACAACCGTTTATGTCATCTTTATCAATATGTTTGGCAGGTATCATTTGTATATCGTTAATCTCTTTGTCTAAAGGGAACAATATTCTTAATTAATTTTGAACCAGCTACGTTTCTTGAAGGTCGAGCTGGAATCCGTTGACAGGTATGATTTCTGTAACCTGAATTAGACACCTTCACAAGATTATAATAAACAGATATTTTCTAACTTACGATATATTTTTTTTGATAAATATGGACATAACTTATCTCCTGTAGTAGTTACAATTCTTTGTTAAGTAATAAAAATTACAAGCAATACACATGGTTTTTTTTAAATTGTGTAATGAAATAATTTAATATAATTACATTACATGTATGTTTCATTATAATACGTTATTTTGATTGGCTAACAGCAATCTCGCGTCATTCTGAAATTAACCTTCATTTCAAAATGAAATGTAACATTCATGATGACACGAGCTTCCCCAATAAAGTGCACAGGTAAATAAAAGAAAAACTTGATAGTAATCGTGTTTTCATGATCCTAGCAAAAACATGTAATTATAAGTATTGAATGCTTCTTTTAGTAATTTTATAGGGTTTTAAAAGGGTTGACCGTGCGCACATTTTTAGAATGAATCGCTTCAGCACTTCATACAAAATGTACTTCGGTCAACGCATTTACACCCCAATAAATTTACAAAAAGAAGCATTCAATTCTTAAAATAATTTTGTTTTAGAGAAGTATATCGTCAGCTAATTATCATTTTAGAGAAGTATACCGTTAGGTAATTATTATTTCGGAGAAGTATACCGTCAGGTAATTATTATTTCAGAGAAGTATACCGTCAGGTAATTATTATTTCAGAGAAGTATACCGTCAGGTAATTATAATTTTAGAAGAGTGTACCGTCAGGTACTTATTATTTTAGAGAAGTGTACCGTCAGGTAATTATTATTTAAGAGAAGTATACCGCCAGGTAATTATTATTTCAGAGAAGTATACCGTCAGGTAATTATCAATTTAGAAAAGTATACCATCAGGTAATTATTATTTCAGAGAAGGATTGACTGTTCCCCCTCCATAAGACATATCTTTCTTTGAATTATTGTGAATCTCAGCTTATTTGACACATTCATTGATCGACATATGTCTATATATGTATTATCTTTCTCGTTTTTTATATAGATTAGACCGTTGGTTTTCCTGTTTGAATGGTTTCACATTAGTCATTTTTGGGGACCTTTACAGCTTGTGGTTCGGTGTGAGCCAAGGCTCCGTGCTGAAGGCTGAACTTTGACCTAAAATGGTTTACTTTTACAAACTGTGACTTGGATGGAGAGTTGTCTTGTCTCATTGGCACTCATACCACATCTTTTTATATCTATTTATGACAATAGCTTTAAAGGTACCAATGTTACTGCATCAGATGCGCATTTCGACAATACATGTCTTTTTAGTAATACTCCAGGTCAAAATATTTGAAAATCAATAACTTATTTAAAACAATGAAGAGCTTTTAAACTAAAAAGGACAAAAAGTATGGCAAGGAATCAGAGCTTTGCTGGAGGGAGTGATTTCTCAATTTAAAATAATTTTGATTTTTTGTAACTGCAAATTTTTGTAACACAATATCCGTATCATGTGTTATGCCATATTTTATTTAAACAGACAATGTTCATTAACCTTACCAATTCAATTTAGCATACCAAATTTTTTGTACGTATTTCATCGTCATATTGTGTCATTGTCTTTTTTTAGACTTCGGTGTTAGAATTTCTTAAAATCATTGCTACACCAAATATATGAGAAGAAGGACAAAATTCCTGTGTAACGTTTCCTCTCCTTGGTGACTATTTATTTAAGGACTTCTTTTTATAGAATGTAGGGGCCTCAGTTGAATAAAGGTCTAAGTAGTTGAACTACTGCATCACTAGCAAGTCAACATTAAGGTTGTAAGTTCCAAACTGGCATGTGGCAGGTGCGTTCGACTCCGATATTAATTTACCAGGATTGTCAGTTTTCCTACCGAAGGTCGGTGATTCTCTCCACCAATGTTTCCCAGTTTCATTAGGACCTTTTATATACTAACAATTATTTTGGTCAGATAAAACATTTCAAATCTTAAGGATTTCCTGAAGTAACTTAAATCAATTCAAAATTTCGTCAGGAAAACTTAGTTTTGAAAAAAATATCTTGTTTTCATAAGTCTTGTGAATACCGGAACATGCATCCAAAGGAACCAATAGTATAAAAAGTTTATATTTGGTAAAAATCAATAAACTTATCATGAACACGTGGTCAGGATTAAAGTTTGTACGCCAGACGCGCGTTTCGACTACAAAAGACTCATCTGTGACGTTCGAATCAAAAAAGTAAAAAAGGCCAAATATAGAACACAGTTTAGGAGCATTGAGGACCCAAAATTCTGAAAGGTTTTGCTAAATACAGCTAAGGTAATCAATTCCTCGGGTTATCCTTAGTATTTCAAAAATGTTTATAATAGAACAGTCACTCAAAAAGAAAGAAAAAGATTAGAAAAACAACTAGATGTCAGACTACCTCAATGATGAGCATGCTTCAAAATCAGATGTCAAGCTCTTACTGTCGTGTCCTAGATTTAGATAAGAAATGCAAAAAATCACCTATCACGAGTGAAATCAATGTTTACGCATGCACGTAGTTTTCTTGCGCAAGAAATAGCAAATGGCAAGCAAACGCACTGATATGCTGGATAAGAATATGCATTTGCGTCATCACGTTTATTTATTCTAGGTTCAAATCAAATGTTAGTTGAATTCGAATGCCAAACTGCCTACCTCAAGTGGTTTGACTCCGGGTTCGTTGCCATTCAATCCGGAATTTGTGTCAACGCAAACCGATATTGTTGTCCAACCAGATTTTAAATCCCATTTTGTTGTGTCATGTGAACAGGCTGTAATAATAATAGTAATATTATGTAAATAGACGGCAAGACGTTTGTAGGGTAGCTGGTCAACACAATGCATATACAATTTTCAAAATCGCACAATCATTGCAAAGATTAAGATGCTATAAGTTTGAACTATTAAAAAAAAAAAAAAAAAAAAAAAAAAAAAAATTAAAATTTAATTAACCTACATTCCTAGCTGTTAATAGATCTTTTCCAGAAATTTAAAATATATATCAATAAACACAAACGTCAAGTATTTACTAATGGCAATTTGTTTATCAAATCAATCTCTTCTTCAAGTCTAACTTTCTATTGTATTTCTATACAAAATATAAGCAGAGACTTATAGGTGGCACGGTGGTATTTACATACCGGAATTTAGGTAGCTTTTTTGTGTATCCTACGTAAGTCAATGTATCTGAACAGTGTGATTGGACTGTCCGACAAAAAAATACAGTATCTACTGAACATACTTTCCCAAACTGAGGGATGAATCAGGTGTAGAAAAATATGAAATAATTTTACATACAGGTGAAAATGAATTTTTGAGAATTTTGAGAATTTTGTATTCACTGCATGATAAAACACCTAAAACACTGGCTAAAAGATAGCAAAAAAAGTAAACGGTCATCATACATATTCAAATTAATTTTGAATATTATAATAAAAGTACTTCAGTAAACTGTGTGTGTAGAATTTTGGGCAGTGCCAGAAAGTGGTGAAAATTCTAAAAAAGGCTATCATTATCCCTATGGGCCAGGAAATACTACCGTGCCACCTATAGAACCATACATAAACGGTATGAAATTAGTATCATATACGTATTAATTATCATGATTGTAGAATATTATTTACGATTTTTGTGAAATGCAAGGATTCAAAATTATTGTGAACTAAGCAAATAGGTTGGAATATATAAATGGCTTTCTTACTGCAATCTATTCTTTATGTTTTTACTTTCCGCTCTACAAATGAACTTTAATTTGATTTTCGAAATATCAATACAATGTCACGTGGTAATATATCAATAGAGGGACCGTATCAAAGACATAGATAACTACCTGAAAATTTTCGAGACATTCCGAGAATCTTGTTTCCGAGGATATCGAATGGCCCATAGAAGCTTCCAAAACTCACCAATATATAGGTGTGAACCCCTCAGGGTTTCACGCAATAACCATAAGGAAACACAATCTATAACAGTGCTTTATATTTTCATGTCAGGGCCTTTTATAGCCGACTATACGGTTTGCGTTTTTCTCATTGTTGAAGGCCGTATGGTTGCCTATAATTGCTTACATCCACTTCATTTGAACGTTGGTGGATAGTTATCGCATTGGCAATCATACCGCATTTCTTTATTTTTATATTTAGCTTCATATCTTGACAAATCATCACGTTTTATATTAAAGTATTACAGATAAAAATGACCGTGTCAGTCGATATTTCAGTTATGATTGGAAATTGAAAGCATTAGCCATTACATCATTGTATGTTATTGTCAATTTTCTAAACAGGTAATCAATTAAATTTACATCGGAATAAAAGTCAATAATTATTTATTGTAACACAGAGACATATGACCAGTGGAATAAGTTCGAGATGACCGATAAAGACCAAGTAATTGTCTATTTGTCTACGGGTATTTTGGCATTTATATTAAAACAATGAAACTGATTGGAATTGACATTTGCTGATAAGATGACAAGATTCGAAAGTAATCAAGATAGATTTACCGGAAGTTATTTCATAGTAAATATCGGAAGCTTCATGAGTAGAGACTTAGCCAGGACTAAATACGGAAAGAATTGTCGCACAAATTTCTGTAAGTTGTAAGAATAAGAAGGGATTCACATAATCATTGCTGTCATTTTATTTCCAATAATATAAGAAACATTTATCATCAGGGATTTTATTATTTTTCTTGATAAGTGTCATATGAATAAATAAAAAGAGATAAGGGACAAACGCAAAGGATAATCAAAGCCAATACCACAAGGCAGACAAAAATCGACATCTTAATTAAATTTAACGATAAATCGTTGTGTGTACTTTAGAAACAATACAACAAAAGGTTTCTTGGATAAAAAATGTACATGTTTTTTTACTTATGTTTTTGTTGTTATCTCCATCTGATATTGTTTGTCTTTGATAAACTCTTATTAAAAGAACATTTAAATGAACATCATTTGGCATTAATGTTGAAAACATATACCAATTAATTAGATATCATATGTATCGGAACATATAATAACTGTGAAAGTACATAAATTGCTTTTACATGAATTTAATAGTTCAAATTGATGATCATTGTATGTCAAAAGACACCAGGCGAACTAGGGTTTAAAGGGAATGTCTGTAAATTACTAACTAATCATACACATCAAATTAAAAATAAACGTCTGGTATTCAACTTTGCATAAACTTTCTTTTATTTGTGGCTAATTGTTGCTGTTAAGTTGCCTTTTTATGATCGTTAATCTCCCGTTATGTTGTAATAAATATTCACGACAATCGTTTTCCTGATACAATTAAGCAAAAAAGGAAAACAAAGTACGTTTTTGGTTTTCTACGTGGGTGGTATACAAAATGTATGATAGTGGAATTCAAATACGTAAATTACTGAAAAATTGCAAAGATTTAGGGTACAATACGTCGATTTTATTTTGAAAATGTTATCGACGTATATAACCCTATATCCTTATAAATTTGTCAGTAATTTGCGTATTTCGGTCCTTATACATCATTGGCTTTCAATTTTTTTTTTGCTTGGAGCTTTGAAGAGTAAGGGACATTCATAAATGTGCTCCTTACGTATACACCTTTTAAAGTATTATTTTCTTTTTTGTTTCACACATAAAAAAAGACAAGACGATATGGTATGATTGCAAATGAGACAACTCTCCTTAATAGACCAAAATTACAAAAAGTTAATAAATTCGGCAGAGAGTAAATTAATGCATTAGTTAGATAGTTTTTTTTATCTTCCCCTCTACAATCTTTCAGTTGAATCTATATATGAGACTAAAAAACTTTTGAGGCTGCTTTTAAGGCTATTGATACACCTAATAAAAAATCTGGCGACGCATTTAACCAAATTGATTAACCGGAAATAACCAGTCCTATGAGATTCGTTCGTCGAGTTACGTGCTTACGGAAGTTTCATTGGAAATCTCAAAATAAATGTCACATGACGGAACGATTGCATGTGTTAATTGACCATGACAAAGTCTGAAAAAAGGAGCCAAAGACCTTCCATCACTCAGAAAGCAGGAACTTTGTTCCGATATCTAATTAACAAACATGTAAGGTTAATGACTTAGATTGAGAAATGCTCAGTTTCTTTTTTCCTGTATATATAGAAAATGCTTGTTCATGCATTTGTTACAAAACCAAACACTCACGGGTGTAACGGGTGCCACATGTGAAGCAGGATCTGCTTACCCTTCCGGAGCACCTGAGATCACTCCCAGTTTTTGTTGGGGTTCGTGTTGCCCAGTCTGGTTTTCTATGTTGTGTTTTGTGTGCTATTGTTTGTCTGTTTGTCTTTTTCTTTTTTAGCCATGGCGTTGTCAGTTTATTTTCGATAATGAGTTTGAATGTCCCTTTGGTATCCTTCGTCTCTCTTTCACAATTGCAATTAACAATCAATTTAAAGAATTAAGATATTTAAATGGTTGAATCGGTGTTCTTCATTTGATAGAAAGTTTTTAAACACTTTATTAACATTAATACCAAACTTGTTGCACCAAGTGCGCATTTCGGCAAAATCTTCAGTGTGTTTATATTGTCTGTTGTTCTTCGACTTTTAATGTCCCTTAGGTGTTGAATCCGTTGAATCATAGATTATATATTAATCTGAAGTTTCTTATTTTACATATAATCAGAGTACAGTATATCTGTTGATATCCAAAACATAACAACTTTTCAAGTGTGCAGATCACGCGTTTCTGGCATAACTTCCAATATATCTACGTATATATATATATATATATATATATATATATATGGTGCACTCGAGATGGAAGGATGTATGAATTAATGACTTGTTTATATATATATATATATATATATATATATATATATATATATATATATATATATATATATATATATAGTTTGAAAATTAACTTTATTTGTAGATTGTATCATGTAAATCATGCAAATTATACCAATAGTTCAAGAATTAAAAATTACACTTTTAATACACTTTGTACGGTATAATGATTCCTGATGATTTATTAAATATGCCGTTTCAAAATCAAACCAATTTACGCCAATATAACTTCTTCATAAGAACAGTGTTCCCAACAATTTCATTTCAAACAAAAATAGTAGAACGAACGAAATAAACAACATGTATAGATCTAGATTTAAATGTACTCAATTATGCAGATCCTCTTCACATATGGCACCGTTGCACCCGTAAGTGTTTGATTTTGAAACATTATGTTTGTAAATTTTATAAAAGTACACTCAATCGCTATTTCTTAATGGTTGATACATAATCATGAAAAAGTAGAGTAACAATTAAATTAACTACAACAAATGTAGGTTACGTTCCCAATACCTTATAAAAATACAGGAATATTTGAGGAATGAGTGTAATTTTTGTTCTGTCTATGAAGAAATAACATCAGTTATTTCTTAATTGTTGATACATAATCATGAAAAAGTAGAATAACAAAAATACCGAACTTTCCATTTAAATGTTTAAAGTGTTATTAATATAAAAAAGGAAATGTTGTACGAAACAATTATTCAACAGAGACTATATGACGTAGATGACGTACGGCCTTCCACAATAAGCAACAATGAGTACAATTAAACCTGTCTAGATCAAACAAAATGTAACGTATTCAACTTTGTTTCCACATATAGTCATTACGCCATTAACTTTCTATCTATTATTTGTTATATTCATTAGCATTTACTAAACTGAAAATTTTATAAAAGTACACTCTACCGCAATTTCTTAATGGTTGATACATAATCATAAAAAAGTATAATAACAAAAATACCGAACTCCAAGGAAAATTCAAAAAGGAAAGTCCCTTATCAAATGGCAAAATCAAAAGCTCAAAGACATCAAACAAATGCAAAACAACTGTCATATTCCTGACTTGGTACAGGCATTTCCTTATGTAGAAAATGTTAGATTAAACCTTGTTAAGGTATACTAATTAAACATTGTACTTTTACATTAATGCAAAAATGAACTGTTTTCTATAAACAATGAGGGAAATTTTATATGAACAATGACAAAAATATATGCCTCAGGCGTCAGATATATGACAATATGTCGCAAAATAGAATCCCTAGTTTTACGCATGAGTGAAATTCTCCCGGGATCAAATGCAGATAAGTTAGCGATGATAACAACAAATAGTCAGATTAATTTTCGAAATGTACTGCAAAGACGAAATTGATTTTTACAAAATATGTCCCAAAAGGATTCCAAAATTAAATAAAAATTTTAATTGAAAAAGAGGCCATTACGTATCACTCCATGCAAAATCTTATCAGATGGTTTTATTGCTGGCTTCGGGTTAGTGGCGCTTTTTCTTAAAATAATTAACGAAAATACTTTATATCAAGCAGCCAAAATACAAAAACTTACGTACTCCATGATGCAAAATTGATTGGAAATACTTGCCATGTTATAGGAGATAAACAAAGTTAGGGGTATTCTTTACCAATTTTCCCAAAACAAATGTATTCGAAAATAAACTATGCATTATACCTTGAAATCGTTTAATTTGTTCCCTTTGCAGTATGTTTCATTTTATTTGAATAAATTGAGATAATCAAAAGTTTATAACTTAATATAAGTAATCAAATAATTATAAAAACTCCAATCAGATAATCTTAATTAATAGTTCTAATAATTATGTAAACAAAGTTACCACGAGTGACCTTGAGCTCTTAACAACGACTGATCGATGTTGGTTGCCAATTTCAACTTACATTTAAAGACAGATATTTTTTTTAGCTGTTTTGTTAGACAGCGTAATGAAAATAGATCATAAGGGACATTTTATGAACGCTTTAAAGTACTTCTTGATGAGGTTTTAATCTGTGTATGTGTTTTTTGTTCTTCATGTCTGAATTATGAACAAACAGTCACCCTGTTGTACAACGGAGACGAATACACTGTTTAAGTTTAAGATACAAAACAAAACAGACAAAATTTGTGTACTTGAGAGAAACAACAGCTTGATATAATAAGCATATTGGTGTTAAAGCAAAAGGATACGACTATGTTACGGGAAAGCGTCATCATACTCTGATATCGGGAGGACAATATTTCGTTAAAAAGAATAGGATGCAAATTCTATAAGTAGAATTTCCAATGATTTAAAACTATATTTGCTAAAGACTTAAAAATCTGTTTGATGATGTGGTGATAATAGCATCTATCTTACCTCTAAAATGGGGATAATGAGATTGTGGGGTATCTATAATCACATCATAGTGTCCTCGGCTTGTGTTATAATTGTAATACCAGAAGGACAATACTTCTTAAAAAAGAATAGGTTGCAAATTCCATATGTAGAATGTGCGGTGCTTCAAAAATATATTTGCTAAAGACTTAAAACTCTTATTTGGTGAGGTGGTGATAATAGCATCTATCTTACCTCCAAAACAGGGATAATGAGATAATTTGGAGAAATTTTTTTAAATTGTTTTTTAGTGCACTGTTACCTGTAAAGTACAGTATACTATTGTATTATCATATATTTTTTGTCTCATTTTCAGTTATGAAATCAATCTGTTCTATGTTTAGAAAACAATTTATTTAGTATAAACTATAATCCACCTGAAGGAATTTAAACTTTTGTAATAGTACAATTAAAATTAATATTTGACAACATAAGACAAAAACACCCTATGCACTTATTTCACTCCTAGAATTTAAAGAAATTTATGTAATAAGCATCTGCACTTCCGCAGGCTTAACAGATTTGGATCCTAGAAATGAGATTTAAATTTCTACATTCTGTGAGGCCAAACCATCACTTCAACTGACTAATATAAGTTATATGGTTCGCTACTGACCTCCTACGGATCCATAGAGGGTTAGTAAAATCCATAGAAGGTGAGGCCGGAGGCCGAATCCCCTGTGGATTTTATGCACCCTCTATGGTCCGTTGGGGGTCAGTAGTTAACCGTATAACGAATTTATCGCACGCTAGACTTTTTCTGCTGCGTTTTGTTGAAAAATAAACAATGGAACACAACAACATTAACAGATGACGTCACCATTAACAGTAGACGTGACGTCATGAACCCCCTATGAAATTTACTAACCCCCTACGGATCCATAGGGGGTCACCACGTGACGGCTTTAAACCAATCAAAACGTGATAATTTACCTGGGTGCGATAATTGTTATAATCGTATCATGCAATTGATGCAAATGTTTTTGTTTGCTGTGTTTGTGTTAAAACTTTAGGTTTTATTCTTTTCCAAAAGTGAACAGGAATACAGAAATAGAAAACATGTATTCGCTTCAGATGACAAAAAAAAAAAAAAAAAAAAAAAAAACCTGAATCTCATACATATTAATACACATTAGAAACTGGTGATCATTATCATCCATGCAATCACTGACAAGTAGAAATGTTTAATGTTGTGTTTAGTGTACTGTTGTTTGTCTGTTCGTCTTTTTCTTTTCAGCCATGAACTGTTGAGTTTCAATGTCCATTTGGTATCTTTCGCCTCTCTTTAAGCCCGTGGTTGTTTTGCTAGAAGGCTATACATTATTAGTTCACAAAGTATACGAATTCAACTATAGCGCATAAGTTCATATAACAATAATTTATTAAATTTAATTGACATGCAACAACATTTTACGCTTTTGAATTTATTGATTACCGTGAAGTTCTTCAGACATAAACATTTAGTACCCTCCCGGAGAACCTGAGTTCAATCTAGGTTTTTGTCAGGGTTTTCATTGCTCAATCTTTTGTTTTCTGCTATTGTTGTTTATAAATAAGAAGATGTGGTATGAGTGCCAATGAGACAACTATCAATCCAAGTCACAATGTGTAAAAAGTAAACAATTATAGATCAAAGTACGGCCTTCAACACGGCTCACACCGAACAGCAAGCTATAAAGGGTTTGTCGATTTGTCCTTTTTTCTGTCGGCCATGGTGTTTTATGTTTCTATTTTTGTATGCTGTTGTATTCCCCTTTGTATAAACAAAAACTGCAATATGATTTAAATTGTCAACTGTAAAGGCATTGCAGATAGCTCCTAGCTAATGACGTCTTAAGAGCTTTGCTATCGACATAAAAAAAAAAAAAATAGGTAGTATACGCCAACAAAACATCATGAGACAAAAATACATCGTACGGGCTTTATTAATAGATATGCCCCAAATTGACACGAGCTTAGAACAATTGAGTAATTTGTAATACTAAGTATGTCGTCAAAACATATCAGTAAGATTGTCGGAAAGAACGATAATAAATGTTTTATTTCTTTGCCAGAATATTTTTATTGATATTACTCAATGGATTTGTTCTTCTATTCACAGTTATGGCGTGATGGTCAGTTTGCAAAAGAATTTCGCTCAAATCGGTGATAGAAGCCTTCCTAAACTCGCAGTGAGGTGCGACATTTTGCTCCATGTTGAAGGCCTCATTGTGACTTTGAAATCGAGAACAGCAATAAAAGTGCTGTTCCTTTGTTTGTTTTTTGGCTGTGCATGTACTGATTTTGTGTCATCAATGAAGACCCCACTTCCTGTCTGTTCTATTAAGTTACAAAGGAAGATAACCTTTAACTATATATAGCTAATAATGCTTTCAGTAGACCATCAAGATGATCCGGGATGAGTATTTTATTGTAGACAGTCAATTCAGGTACCGATGATTATCGAAAGATCTAAAAGAAAGGCGAAAGATAAGAAAAGGATATTCAAACTCAAAAGTCGAAAACAAAATGACAATGCCTTGGCAAAAAAAAAAAAAGAAGAAAAACTACAAAAAGACAAGCAGCAGTATACAAAACATAACACAGAAAACTAAATACTGAGCAACCCGAACCGCCAAAAAACTGGGGGAGATCTCAGGTGCTCCGGTAAGGTAAGCAGATCTTGCTACACCTACACATGTGGCTCCCGTCGTGTTGGATAAGTATATTATTATAAACCGTCAATAGAGGTACAGTTGATTATTGACTGATCTGAGTATCAAAGATAAAGCACAGAAAGTTTACGATGAAAAGATAAACCTCGTAAGGCTAAAGGTAGCAAATGTAAACAGCATATTAAAGTAACTAATGGTTTTAAATAGTTTGATCACCGCATTAAAATATAACGTTACAAAAGTACTCAAAGAAGCCTCACTAAGTGATCAGTGACTTCATCTGTTGAAAATATTTCACAGGAAAGACATTTAATGGCAAACAAGGAAGTTTTAATATTATGCAATCAGTTTCTACATCTAGTGTTATTATCATATTTTTTTAATAATATAACGTGATCTGGGGAGTTTTATTGAGTCACGATGGATGATTTATTTTTAAAACTACTACATATAAAATGTTATCACTTCCTGTTGTTAATTCTAATGTTTTTTTATTCATTATGGATATCAGATGTTTATTAGCATCTCTTTTTTTTTGTTAAGCTGCTTGCCCATGTATATTTACATATTTTTTCTTATTATGATTTTAACATATAAAAACAATATTGTTTGAGGCTTTGTCAACAACATGTTTGTCGTCTAGAGATGATAAAGCATCCAGAACATCGGGCTTTCTTTTTAGAGAATGTAACCAAAAGGAACAGGTACATACATCTGATTTGACTTTGAACACGGGGAGGAAGTTTAGTTGTTGTAAATAATACTTTGATTTATAAAAGTTTTAATCAACTATTTAACGAAGATCTTATGATGACCTCTAAATTTATTGTAAGTTTTCTTTTTGTTTTATTAGTGTCGATTGAACTATATGGTAATGTTATACATCATATCTAAAGCTGCATCGAGTAACACATCAAGCGCAAAAATTTTTAGCTGTTTTGTTAGACAGCGTAATGAAAATAGATCATAAGGGACATTTATGAACGCTTTAAAGTACTTCTTGATGAGGTTTTAATCTGTGTATGTGTTTTTGTTCTTCATGTCTGAATTATGAACAAACAGTCACCCTGTTGTACAACGGAGACGAATACACTGTTTAAGTTTAAGATACAAAACAAAACAGACAAAATTTGTGTACTTGAGAGAAACAACAGCTTGATATAATAAGCATATTGGTGTTAAAGCAAAAGGATACGACTATGTTACGGGAAAGCGTCATCATACTCTGATATCGGGAGGACAATATTTCGTTAAAAAGAATAGGATGCAAATTCTATAAGTAGAATTTCCAATGATTTCAAACTATATTTGCTAAAGACTTAAAAATCTGTTTGATGATGTGGTGATAATAGCATCTATCTTACCTCTAAAATGGGGATAATGAGATTGTGGGTATCTATAATCACATCATAGTGTCCTCGGCTTGTGTTATAATTGTAATACCAGAAGGACAATACTTCTTAAAAAAGAATAGGTTGCAAATTCCATATGTAGAATGTGCGGTGCTTCAAAAATATATTTGCTAAAGACTTAAAACTCTTATTTGGTGAGGTGGTGATAATAGCATCTATCTTACCTCCAAAACAGGGATAATGAGATAATTTGGAGAAATTTTTTTAAATTGTTTTTTAGTGCACTGTTACCTGTAAAGTACAGTATACTATTGTATTATCATATATTTTTGTCTCATTTTCAGTTATGAAATCAATCTGTTCTATGTTTAGAAAACAATTTATTTAGTATAAACTATAATCCACCTGAAGGAATTTAAACTTTTGTAATAGTACAATTAAAATTAATATTTGACAACATAAGACAAAACACCCTATGCACTTATTTCACTCCTAGAATTTAAAGAAATTTATGTAATAAGCATCTGCACTTCCGCAGGCTTAACAGATTTGGATCCTAGAAATGAGATTTAAATTTCTACATTCTGTGAGGCCAAACCATCACTTCAACTGACTAAAAAAAAAAAAAAAAAAAAAAAAAAAAAAAAAAAAAAAAAAAAAAAAAAAAAAAAAAAAAAAAAAAAAAAAAAAAAAAAAAAAAAAAAAAAAAAAAAAAAAAAAAAAAAAAAAAAAAAAAAAAAAAAAAAAAAAAAAAAAAAAAAAAAAAAAAAAAAAAAAAAAAAAAAAAAAAAAAAAAAAAAAAAAAAAAAAAAAAAAAAAAAAAAAAAAAAAAAAAAAAAAAAAAAAAAAAAAAAAAAAAAAAAAGGGGGGGGGGGGGGGGGGGGGGGGGGGGGGGGGGGGGGGGGGGGGGGGGGGGGGGGGGGGGGGGGGGGGGGGGGGGGGGGGGGGGGGGGGGGGGGGGGGGGGGGGGGGGGGGGGGGGGGGGGGGGGGGGGGGGGGGGGGGGGGGGGGGGGTTTGTTTTTGGCTGTGCATGTACTGATTTTGTGTCATCAATGAAGACCCACTTCCTTTCTGTTCTATTAAGTTACAAAGGAAGATAACCTTTAACTATATATAGCTAAAAATGCTTTCAGTAGACCATCAAGATGATCCGGGATGAGTATTTTATTGTAGACAGTCAATTCAGGTACCGATGATTATCGAAAGATCTAAAAGAAAGGCGAAAGATAAGAAAAGGATATTCAAACTCAAAAGTCGAAAACAAAATGACAATGCCTTGGCAAAAAAAAAAAAAAGAAGAAAAACTACAAAAAGACAAGCAGCAGTATACAAAACATAACACAGAAAACTAAATACTGAGCAACCTGAACCGCCAAAAAACTGGGGAGATCTCAGGTGCTCCAGTGAGGTAAGCAGATCTTGCTACACCTACACATGTGGCTCCCGTCGTGTTGGATAAGTATATTATTATAAACCGTCAATAGAGGTACAGTTGAGTTATTGACTGATCTGAGTATCAAAGATAAAGCACAGAAAGTTTACGATGAAAAGATAAACCTCGTAAAGGCTAAAGGTAGCAAATGTAAACAACATATTAAAGTAACTAATGGTTTTAAATAGTTTGATCACCGCATTAAAATATAACGTTACAAAAGTACTCAAAGAAGCCTCACTAAGTGATCAGTGACTTCATCTGTTGAAAATATTTCACAGGAAAGACATTTAATGGCAAACAAGGAAGTTTTAATATTATGCAATCAGTTTCTACATCTAGTGTTATTATCATATTTTTTATATAATATAACGTGATCTGGGAGTTTTATTGAGTCACGATGGATGATTTATTTTAAAACTACTACATATAAAATGTTATCACTTCCTGTTGTTAATTCTAATGTTTTTATTCATTATGGATATCAGATGTTTATTAGCATCTCTTTTTTTTTGTTAAGCTGCTTGCCCATGTATATTTACATATTTTTTCTTATTATGATTTTAACATATAAAAACAATATTGTTTGAGGCTTTGTCAACAACATGTTTGTCGTCTAGAGATGATAAAGCATCCAGAACATCGGGCTTTCTTTTTAGAGAATGTAACCAAAAGGAACAGGTACATACATCTGATTTGACTTTGAACACGGGGGAGGGAAGTTTAGTTGTTGTAAATAATACTTTGATTTATAAAAGTTTTAATCAACTATTTAACGAAGATCTTATGATGACCTCTAAATTTATTGTAAGTTTTCTTTTTTGTTTTATTAGTGTCGATTGAACTATATGGTAATGTTATACATCATATCTAAAGCTGCATCGAGTAACACATCAAGCGCAAAAAATTCAATAACATATATATTGACGTGACTTTTCATCCAAGTATAAATTCTTTTCAACTAACAGCTGTTACAGCACTGGGTCGAAACCTCTGCTTGTGGACTATCAGTCCCCGAGAATATCATCAGTCCAGTAGACATGATTTATAACAAACCTTTCTAAAATTGTCTGTTAATAATTTTTGAAACTGTTCGAAACTAAGGTTTTAACTCCCTCAGGCAAAGTTGACCTTATATGGATTTGGCTTTTTAGGTCTTTTTTTTTTTATATAGCTCTTCAATTGTGTCGGTTCTTAAACATCCTTGGCTTTCAAATAATCGGCTTTGAACGTTCCTGATGAAGGTAAATCCAGAAATGCGCTTTGGACGCATGAAATTTATAACGTGTTGTTTTATCTGTTAAAGTTATAATATAAATATAACTTTGATAAAGCGGGCACTCGCATCTGATTTTAATTTTAGCATCTGAGATGGACGTTTTTTGCTAAATATTACCATTATTTCTACAATTTTCAAGTAACTGTTTAAAAAAAAGATCGTGTATTGATCGCTAAAATTATTGGAAGGTTTTTAGATTACTTCCTATTGACATGTATATGATATTGGGTGTGGTCAACGCTGCACGGGCAATATATCGAGAGCAAACATCATAAACACTTCGGTGACATATATGTTGACGTGACTTTCACACAAGTAAAAAAAAAAATTCAAATACTTGTTTCTATTGTTCCAAAATATAACAAAATATGCAAAGAAACGAATTTGATTTAATTTTGATATCGAGAGATAAAGGTGTATTTTTTTGTAAATATTACCATGTAGTTTCAGTCACCTAAAAATCATTTGGTCGTTTATGAAGAAATGTTGTCCTTAAATAGAATAAAATTAGACAAAAACGTGAAACTTTTTTTTATTGTAGACCCGTATTGATTGGACATAGTGCTCATTACAACTAAAAAACAAACTCCATAAAGTTACACAAAGTATCCGTTTTCCGGAAACAGCTACGGTTCGCCTTTAGTTTTCTATTTTAACTTCCTGCAAAGGGTTCAGGAAGTAAGGGAAATCATATATCAGTTGGTAAGGAATGCACGCATTTTCTGATGATCATTAGTGCAATTCAGTTACATTAAACTGATTTATGTACATTTGTGATCGATTTAATTATAAGTTCGAATGAACGGATATGTGTGACAAACGTTAATGCCACAGCTACAAAACAACGCATAACAGAAATATTTTAATCGGCAATTCTCTGCTGAATCCATTACTCTCTAGATAGAGTAACGGAATCGGTCGAGTTGAGACGAATGCAAATATTTCTGTGATCTCCAAAGGCGGATACCCTTCTTCCTTACAGTTACATATGTGAAAAAACTAATAATGACTACATATTAGACTAGAAAAAAATTTGGGAAAGGACGAATGGTTAGATGAATAAGCCAATGAACGAGTCTCAAGTTCAAATAAATTTTAAGAGTATTAAATCCTATCCATTATTATGGATATATTCAAATATTCTTAATTACAAAATAATACTTAGGTGTAAGGACATTCTGTTATCCCTTGATGACGTTTTCAGATGAAAAAACATATTTGAAATATAAGAAACTTCATTTTATTGAGTTGTCTTGACAAACAATATGTATAAAAAGTAACTATATTGAGTATACTTTGATTCAGTAAATAGTCCATTTAAAAGTATGATACATAAGACTATTATTTTTAGTAATAAGGAAACAATGCGTTCCTTGCGTGCTGCACTGAAACTATTTCTTGTTATCTTACATGTTATATTTCTCTTTTCTAACGTGCAGATATTTATTAAGTATGTTTTTCTTATTTGAAATGTTATTTGTATTATTACCCATGAAGTTTGCTCGTCTCTTGGCAGAGACAATTACCAAGACAATCAATCGTTAAGCTAAAAGTCCCAGCTGGTTTAGTATAAGTCATTTAAAACTTTTACCTTAATTACAATTTAATCGAGGGCAATTACACAGCTTTGATATTTTCCACATCAAATCATGCTAGGTCTCCTGAGTTTTATATAGAGATTATGATAAGTCGCGATTATATAAATGGCTGGAAGAACTATTTTTTTGTCTTAATTGTGGTTGCAATCGACGGCAAAGGTAAGTCTTATATTTCATTATCCGAAAAGAATGTCACATCAACGTATTAACTCATTTTATTTAGATGTTCAATATCTTCATATTGATAGATATGTTTGTATCGGTACTTTTCTTATTATTTAATTGTCTGTGGTATTGATATAACATGCGATTCATTTTATGAAAAGGACTTCTATGGATTAACTCATTTCCATGGGTATGAATCTTAGGGGATTGAGATATACACTGTTGTAATTTAAACTTTCTTTTTATCTATCTAACTTAGATGAATCAACATTTTCTCCTACAATATGTTTTTAATTAAAATCAAACTGCTCTTATTTTCACAATTAAAATATCAATATTATCTTAATTATTTCATTATTATCATAAATAAGAAGATGTGGTATGAGTGCAAATTTCAGACTTTTTCTCTGAAGTCCTAGCCCAAGGGTGACTGGGGAATTGAAATATGGTCGCTATTGGTTTCCTCCGACCAGCATTAAAACCCTCTCCAAAGTGGGGCGTCCGTTTAGCTGTGCGGGATGTACAAGTTCGCATTCACGATCGGTTAGAATGGGGACATTAAATCCGATGTCTCGTGTAAAGAGAGTGATACGCGCTTTGCACGTTAAAATTCCTTGTACCAACTCTATTAGGGGCCCATAGGTGGCCTGTTGCATTGCTAAATTTCTGTCCCTATCAAATATACCCTCATTTTCCCGTGACAGTAGAAATTTCCTCGACCTTCATCCCGACTTCTATTACAGGACCTACCTATTGTTCATTTGTTTTCGTCCTGAACATGCATGAAATAAATGCCACTGGACTTTAAGCAACCAACAATTAATCAACTATTTAGTACTGTTCAGTCACTCCCCTTGCAGTCAATACAGATCTCGTCAGTCAAAACAGATCTCTTCATTCAATTCCAGAATGTCCAGTATCTGTAATTAACCTCAACAAAAGAAAAAAAAATATTGAATTATCTTTAAAACTACTTAATTGTATTTGATTGACTTCAAGGAAATATTCTGAACAGTACCGAAATTTCAATTAAAAAACACATTTAAAAAATAAAACAATGTTTCTAGGTTCAGAATTTTCGGATAATGTTAATTAAAACAAGAATGGCCACTGACAAATTAATTCAGTAATTAGTGTCCAATTGATCTTCAATAGTTTTTATTGATTTTTGGGCTCCATCGTAGTATTTGCATTCTTTCAGTGCAAAATAGTAAGATTTATCAAACTCGACTATCACCGAAAAAAATAAGATAAGACGGTTTGATAATGAGATAATTTATTTTGCATAGATGAACGTTACCCCTTGCTGAAGAGTAAATGGTTTAACGTTCGCAAAGCAATGAATACGAATATCAATCAGACTTGAAGAAGTTATTGTATTACTACCTGTCACAATAAATCGTGTAGGCAAAAATATAATCCACCATCTAATTTAGCATCGTCGTATTGTCAAAATAATTCCGTTTAATTCTTGATTTTATTAGAATGGCTTATAATATAACAAATCTAATGCGGCTTACGTATAACAAGATTCGTATATTTCATAAATGACATTCAGTAACGGATCTGTATCATAACTATATCCGAAAAAGGTGATACATTTAATCGCAGACATGAAAATGCGGCAGTTGCAAATGTAAAATGTACTATATCAAATTTAAACACCTCAATAACAGACAAAATCGTATAACCTAGAACGTATTACATACGTTTCACAGACAAATTAATTATGAGTGTTTTACGTATTATTGGACAGTTCTGTTTATGATCAAACATGCTAATATCTTATGAATACAGACTCAGTTTGTACTTAAATGACAAACTGAGTCCAATTATAATATTTATCCCACATTTTTTCTGGAAAGTGTCTGTACAAAATCAGGAATATGACAACTAACTTACATTTCTTTCATTGGTTGTTATATTCTATCGTTTGATTTTGTCAGGTTTTATGGACTTTCCTATTTTGTCAGGTTTTATGGACTTTCCTATTTTGTCAGGTTTTATGGACTTTCCTATTTTGACAGGTTTCATGGACTTTCTTATTTTGTCAGGTTTTATGGACTTTCCTATTTTGTCAGGTTTTATGGACTTTCCTATTTTGTCAGGTTTTATGGACTTTCCTATTTTGACAGGTTTCATGGACTTTCTTATTTTGTCAGGTTTTATGGACTTTCCTATTTTGTCAGGTTTTATGGACTTTCCTATTTTGTCAGGTTTTATGGACTTTCCTATTTTGACAGGTTTCATGGACTTTCTTATTTTGTCAGGTTTCATGGACTTTCCTATTTTGTCAGGTTTTATGGACTTTCCTATTTTGACAGGTTTCATGGACTTTCTTATTTTGTCAGGTTTTATGGACTTTCCTATTTTGTCAGGTTTATGGACTTTCCTTTTTGTCAGGTTTTATGGACTTTCCTATTTTGACAGGTTTCATGGACTTTCTTATTTTGTCAGGTTTCATGGACTTTCCTATTTTGTCAGGTTTTATGGACTTTCCTATTTTGACAGGTTTCATGGACTTTCTTATTTTGTCAGGTTTTATGGACTTTCCTATTTTGTCAGGTTTCATGTTTTATGGACTTTCTTATTTTGTCAGGTTTTATGGACTTTCTTATTTTGACAGGTTTATGGACTTTCCCATTTTGTCAGGTTTTATGGACTTTCCTATTTTGACAGGTTTTATGGACTTTCCTATTTTGTCAGGTTTTATGGACTTTCCTATTTTGTCAGGTTTTATGGACTTTCCTATTTTGACAGGTTTTATGGACTTTCCTATTTTGTCAGGTTTTATGGACTTTCCTATTTTGACAGGTTTTATGGACTTTCCTATTTTGTCAGGTTTTATGGACTTTCCTATTTTGTCAGGTTTTATGGACTTTCCTATTTTGACAGGTTTTATGGACTTTCCTATTTTGTCAGGTTTTATGGACTTTCCTATTTTGACAGGTTTTATGGACTTTCCTATTTTGTCAGGTTTTATGGACTTTCCTATTTTGCATTTACCTTTTAGTTTGGTATTTTTGTTAATGGAATTGAGAACGGAAACGGGGAATGTTTCAAACTCTTTTCACAAAGTTACTGCAAACACTAAGACACTCAACCTTTCCAGAACAAACGTCCTCAACTTCCAGTAAACCGGTCTTTTATCTTACTCCTAAATGTAAAGCGGAGAATCAGCAAATCTTGAAAATAAAGTTTATGCCAATACTGATTTGACTAAACTCCCTCGAGGCAAGAACGCTTATACAAAACTGCAAAGGCAGTTGACGAATATGTAAAAAAAATAAACCATTGCTCGGAAGACCAAAGCAATATTCATTAGCTGGCACATCGTTATTTCAAAGAACATGGAACTAAGTAATCTTCATTACAGGAACAGATCACAAAAATTGTAAATCAAAACATTCGTACTACTATTCCATGTAGGTCCCATCCCCATAAAAAATGTTTCCATATATACTGGCTACCCATTAAATAACCTTTTTCATAATGTCAGGTCTGAGTACAAGCAAAATTGAATGAAATCGGATTTTCCAGCGTGCAAAACTTCCTTTTTTAGACTATGCACCTTTAATTCAATTGTTTGTGAATTTATAAATCCTGCATACAGATAAGAAAATAGTAAGTCACTGTGCGTTCAACACACTTTTCTTTAATTTAGCACATGCTTTAATTTTATAATTCAAAACTTAATTTGCATACCTTTACACAAGAAAAATTATACATGAATGTGCAAAGGGAGATAATGCTTTTAAAAACGGTTAATTAAATTGATATTGTAATTTCTTGACCACAAAATTAAAACTAAAAACATTTCCAGATAAGCCTTTTTTCCAGTTTAGATTCACCCAGCAGCTGACCGGTCTAAAGGCTAATGTATATATCTGGGGTAAGTTTTCAAATGATTACTTTATGGACAATTATTTGTTTTCTGTACAACAGAGAATATCAATTATAGCTTCCTTAAATAGTCGATATCAATTTGAAAAAAATTCCATTTTAATGTTATGCTTTTAATATAGTAGATTAACACTTCTTCGTTGTTTAAAGGTTGGCTTTAAAATATAATGGAAAAACCCGTCTGTTTTCTTTCATAGTAAATAAGAATCAATCATTCCGAATAGCCCTTAATCTAGAAAGACTGAGAAAGTACCAAAGTGAATACAAAATTAAACTAAGTGTCGATTATCGAAAGAATTTAAAAGATTAGGACCTATGCACAATTTAACACAAAGACGTTAGTGAGACGAATTCGAAGTTTAAATATGGAAACAAAACTTCCATAAAAATCAAATTTCATCATTTTCCAGAACCAACATCAGCTTAATCTATTTATAACTATTTTTCATTTCGTCATTAAAATCTTTTAACTTAAGGATGTTTGCTACTCTGTTTCAAAATAACAAGCATTTTAAAAGACTGTTTTAATTGATAGTATATAAATAAAGGAACCAAAAAAGCAGAAAAAAATGATTTTTTTCAAAAATGGCTTTTTAAACTATAAGTAATAAAATTATGAAAAGAAAAGTAAGGGTAAGCAGGCAAAATTTTATTGGCACTAACATGGATAAAACTAGAGAGTTCCAAATATCTGACAAAAAGTCAAAAACACGAGTAGCGAACATCTTTAATCTACGCCGTGAAGTCAATAATTGCTACTTTTTTGTTTTCACTTCGTTCTGTCGAACTATATCATCTAACCTAAGTGAAGAGAACATATTGGCAAGGTTAATGTTCTCATCTCCACAACATCATATCCTGTTTGCATTAAATAGAACTTTCCCTGTTTCTTCATGTTCGTTAATGTATAACAACATGTTTCCGCTCTCTCTACAAATGACAGCACTATAACTTTTGTTGAGTTAGTTACAACATAACCTCCACTACAAATTCCAAAACATCTTTATCTTCACACAAATTGATTTAGGGAGGAATGTAGTTTGTATCTGGTCAAAGACAACTTATTTTTACTCTAATCGGAAGCTGTAATTTCTGTTGTTAAATGTTCCGTGCATGAATGTAATTTAAGGCGTAGGCTTTGCAGCTGTTATAGCAATCTGCTGTTTATTTCGAAATGGTATTTCCAAAAGTCATCTCGAGATCAAGCTAGGTTTTTCTTAAAAACTTAACTAATGTTCTCGGAGGAAGTTTGAAGTACTTAAAAGTAAGTAAAACTTTCTTTGTATTATCGAGCATCTGACCAAACTTCGTTTTATATAAGTATGCTACCGGCTGTTTTTACTCCAGTGTAAATTTAGTCCATATCATCCATTGTTATAGTATCTGCTTTATAATACATAATTGTGGCACCACTGATTAAGAATTATCAAAATTTATGAGTGACATGAGATAACCCGCGGTTTTGGTGTTTTTGAATGCTCAGTCTTGTTGTAAATTCTATTTTTGTTTTGTGGATACATGGATTTTGGTTTTTTTTTGGCCATGGAGTTATCAGATTCTTTTTGACTTATAAGTTGTGAATGTCCCCTTGGTTTCTTCTGCTTTCTGTCATGACATTGGTGATCAAAGGACATATAATTTCACAATATCTGTACTTATATGGCACTTAGACATTTGTGTTTCTCATATTGATCAGTAACGTGAAATGCATATCCAGAACAAAATTTGATTGTAAATTGTGAAAACCATATAAGCAAGGCCTGTATGAGAAAGATATATCTTAAAGATGTAAAACACAACTTCTAACATAATTAATCAAATAATACATTTTTCATATCAACAGAATTAAGTTATGGTTGTTTGTCATTAGGTTTTTTCAGCCTTTTGTTTTTTGAATAAATGCTAAGTTATAGGACACCAACACGACGAATAAAGTAATAACTATTATTCATTTGTCGTGCTGTTCTCCTTTAACCTTTTCTGGTCTTGTAAGTAATTTGTTACCTCAAATATACCTAAGTTACCACAAAGTTTTAAGTGTGATGTTAGTTCAGAATATTTGTATTATAATAATCAGTACGGTGTCATACTAATAATAATAGATATAAAATCTAGTGTTTATTCAGTTTGTTTTATTAAAAACGATCTCATATTTACCAGTAAACATGTCCTGTTGCTTTTGATGTTTCTATTACGCATTCTCTTTATGGTTATCTATTGTGATTTTTTTTAAAACAAAATAAACTGCCTGTATTATACAATGGTAGAATTTTTTCCAATCGGCTATGAAGTGGAATACTGTAAAGAGCAAAATAATATTGTCGTATTATAGTAAGTACTTTTATGAAATATCATTTAGGATTGTTTTCAGTGTACCTGTTGTTTTCTGTGGTTATTGGAATACTATAGAGTTATGTGACGTATACACCAAGTTTCGTGTTATTTCATCCTAATTCTTACATTTGTTAAATCTAAACCTATTCCATATAGATGGACATGTCTACGGCAAATACAGTAACGTTGTTTACTTTCGGAAAGCTTAAATTTCGCAATTTCCAGGGCCAAACCTGTTAGCGAGGTTATATTTTTGAGTTTTTTGTTCTCTTGTAAATGATAAATATTTACAATTTTATCTTTAATTATGAAATAAACCTGTGATAATTTCATAGTTTACAGTTCAATCATTGACTCAATTTATATCTTTCATTAAAACGAATAATCAGGTTAACGATGTTTGAATAGAATAGAATAGAATAGAATAGAATAGAATAGAATAGAATAGAATAGAATAGAATAGAATAGAATAGAATAGAATGTATATTGCTAATCTCAGCGGCCTTAACTGAATTCAATAATAACATCCAATGTAGATAACGTGGTGTCACTGATTACAATGATTTTATATGATAACTAAACATCGTTGATGAATTCTTAGCTAAGACGAAATCAAAATGTTCATAAGTGATTTTTTTTATCAGATATGACAAAGCTTCTGTTATTTTTGAATGAAATAAAACATTGCAGTCGGAAGAACGTATCGAACCCAATCTTCATCTGCATGACATATCGCTTTATGAAAAATAAAGCCGGAAAAGAAAGTCGTTGATTTGCAAATATATAGTTTATATCACATAAAATAAAATTGAGAATGGAAATGGGGAATGTGTCAAAGAGACAACAACAGAAGGTCACCAATATGAATGTATTTAAGAGTCACGGTGTATGTTTAGAAAAATCGTAATGTAGATAGAGTTGCTATTTCATTAGAAATTCCCTTTGTTAACATCTGAGCTGCGTCGGATAGAAATTGACCTTATTCAAGTGCACGTATACATGTACTTGTATAAGAGTTTAATTACTTTTGGAACATTCAAATACGAAATAAAAGATGAATTTTGGTCTGTTTTGTAGGATTTTTATTCTTTTAGACTTTCCTTGGAGATTTTTTCAACTCCACAAAGATTAACAGATGTATTGATATTTATTTTCATAAGGTCGATTTCCAATCGACGCAGCTCAATTCTTTAACAAACAATGTAAAAAAAAAAAAAAAAAAATCCTAGTAGTTAATTGTAGAACAAAACTTATCAAATATACCAGACATATACTAGTAGTTTGGTATGCAACTATGCGCCTCGTCCACTTTCGACTCACCCAAGGCGATAGATCAAAATAGTTGGAAGACAAAATCACATACGAACGCAGACGCAATATAGATTATATTTTCTGAATAAACAATTACTTACAAAATTTCATTAGAGATGCTATAATTTCCAAAGTAATTCAAAACGCTGTTAAAATTTCAAAAGATGTAATCCATTAAGGCGATGCTACTATTCATAGATATTTTGCTTTCTTTTATATACTGTTATTATGACTATTAGTTTGCGAATTGTTTCTGGATTTTCAGCTGTCATAAAAGAGGGGCGAAGATGCATAGAAAATATAATGAGTATCAATTCTTGTGTGCTTCCGTGGTTTAAGTAAGGATCGTTTTCTCAATATTCTTCTTTTTTGTTTATGTTTTCTAAGCTTTTGCTTGCCCATTCGTTTTTTTGAGGGTCTATCTTTCTTGGATTTTATGTTTGATATTGCCCCTTTTGTATTTTCGTCATTTCCAAAGAATATTTGTTTCAGTTGCATCAATGTTATCTAGGCTTGCACACAAATGGCCTTTAAAATGTTGGTCGTTTTAGAAGCATTTTGATAACAGCTTAAACTTGAATGATATAATTAAGATTTTAAGCCTCTATCTGATTGACGATTCCATGTAATTCCGCTCAGCAAACGGATATGGTTATGCAACAAATTAATGGCATTGTAAGTTATCACGTGGTCATGCAGTTTAATTCTAACATTTTATGGCAATACCGATCTTTACACTGAAAAAATTGTTGCGCTTTATATGACAGTTCGCTAGCGTTTTATAACGTTTTAACTTAATGCATGTAGTTAAATTAGAAGAAGCCGCTGCGTTTAAGCTTTTAAAACGGTTAATTAAATTGATATTGTAATTTCTTGACCACAAAATAAAAACTAAAACATTTCCTGATAAGCCTTTTTTCCAGTTTAGATTCACCCAGCAGCTGACCGGTCTAAAGGCTAATGTATATATCTGGGGTAAGTTTTCAAATGATTACTTTATGGACAATTATTTGTTTTCTGTACAACAGAGAATATCAATTATAGCTTCCTTAAATAGTCGATATCAATTTGAAAAAAATCCATTTTTAATGTTATGCTTTTTAATATAGTAGATTAACACTTCTTCGTTGTTTAAAGGTTGGCTTTAAAATATAATGGAAAAACCCGTCTGTTTTTCTTTCATAGTAAATAAGAATCAATCATTCCGAATAGCCCTTAATCTAGAAAGACTGAGAAAGTACCAAAGTGAATACAAAATTAAACTAAGTGTCGATTATCGAAAGAATTTAAAAAGATTAGGACCTATGCACAATTTAACACAAAGACGTCAGTGAGAAGAATTCGAAGTTTAAATATGGAAACAAAACTTCCATAAAAAATCGAATTTCATCATTTTCCAGAACCAACATCAGCTTAATCTATTTATAACTATTTTTCATTTCGTCATTAAAAATCTTTTAACTTAAGGATGTTTGCTACTCTGTTTCAAAATAACAAGCATTTTAAAAGACTGTTTTAATTGATAGTATATAAATAAAGGAACCAAAAAAGCAGAAAAAAATGATTTTTTTCAAAAATGGCTTTTTAAACTATAAGTAATAAAATTATGAAAAGAAAAGTAAGGGTAAGCAGGCAAAATTTTATTGGCACTAACATGGATAAAACTAGAGAGTTCCAAATATCTGACAAAAAGTCAAAAACACGAGTAGCGAACATCTTTAATCTACGCCGTGAAGTCAATAATTGCTACTTTTTTGTTTTCACTTCGTTCTGTCGAACTATATCATCTAACCTAAGTGAAGAGAACATATTGGCAAGGTTAATGTTCTCATCTCCACAACATCATATCCTGTTTGCATTAAATAGAACTTTCCCTGTTTCTTCATGTTCGTTAATGTATAACAACATGTTTCCGCTCTCTCTACAAATGACAGCACTATAACTTTTGTTGAGTTAGTTACAACATAACCTCCACTACAAATTCCAATACATCTTTATCTTCACACAAATTGATTTAGGGAGGAATGTAGTTTGTATCTGGTCAGAGACAACTTATTTTTACTCTAATCGGAAGCTGTAATTTCTGTTGTTAAATGTTCCGTGCATGAATGTAATTTAAGGCGTAGGTTTTGCAGCTGTTATAGCAATCTGCTGTTTATTTCGAAATGGTATTTCCAAAAGTCATCTCGAGATTATGCTAGGTTTTTCTTAAAAACTTAACTAATGTTCTCGGAGGAAGTTTGAAGTACTTAAAAGTAAGTAAAACTTTCTTTGTATTATCGAGCATCTGACCAAACTTCGTTTTATATAAGTATGCTACCGGCTGTTTTTACTCCAGTGTAAATTTAGTCCATATCATCCATTGTTATAGTATCTGCTTTATAATACATAATTGTGGCACCACTGATTAAGAATTATCAAAATTTATGAGTGACATGAGATAACCCGCGGGTTTTGGTGGTTTTTTTGAATGCTCAGTCTTGTTGTAAATTCTATTTTTGTTTTGTGGATACATGGATTTTGGTTTTTTTTTGGCCATGGAGTTATCAGATTCTTTTTGACTTATAAGTTGTGAATGTCCCCTTGGTTTCTTCTGCTTTTGTCATGACATTGGTGATCAAAGGACATATAATTTCACAATATCTGTACTTATATGGCACTTAGACATTTGTGTTTCTCATATTGATCAGTAACGTGAAATGCATATCCAGAACAAAATTTGATTGTAAATTGTGAAAACCATATAAGCAAGGCCTGTATGAGAAAGATATATCTTAAAGATGTAAAACACAACTTCTAACATAATTAATCAAATAATACATTTTTCATATCAACAGAATTAAGTTATGGTTGTTTGTCATTAGGTTTTTTCAGCCTTTTGTTTTTTGAATAAATGCTAAGTTATAGGACACCAACACGACGAATAAAGTAATAACTATTATTCATTTGTCGTGCTGTTCTCCTTTAACCTTTTCTGGTCTTGTAAGTAATTTGTTACCTCAAATATACCTAAGTTACCACAAAGTTTTAAGTGTGATGTGTAGTTCAGAATATTTATATTATAATAATCAGTACGGTGTCATACTAATAATAATAGATATAAAATCTAGTGTTTATTCAGTTTGTTTTATTAAAAACGATCTCATATTTACCAGTAAACATGTCCTGTTGCTTTTGATGTTTCTATTACGCATTCTCTTTATGGTTATCTATTGTGATTTTTTTTAAAACAAAATAAACTGCCTGTATTATACAATGGTAGAATTTTTTCCAATCGGCTATGAAGTGGAATACTGTAAAGAGCAAAATAATATTGTCGTATTATAGTAAGTACTTTTATGAAATATCATTTAGGATTGTTTTCAGTGTACCTGTTGTTTTCTGTGGTTATTGGAATACTATAGAGTTATGTGACGTATACACCAAGTTTCGTGTTATTTCTTCCTAATTCTTACATTTGTTAAATCTAAACCTATTCCATATAGGTGGACATGTCTACGGAAAATACAGTAACGTTGTTTACTTTCGCAAAGCTTAAATTTTGCAATTTCCAGGGCCAAACCTGTTAGCGAGGTTATACTTTTGAATTTTTTGTTCTCTTGTAAATGATAAATATTTACAATTTTATCTTTAATTATGAAATAAGCCTGTGATAATTTCACAGTTTACAGTTCAATCATTGACTCAATTTATATCTTTCATTAAAACGAATAATCAGGTTAACGATGTTTGAATAGAATAGAATAGAATAGAATGTATATTGCTAATCTCAGCGGCCTTAACTGAATTCAATAATAACATCCAATGTAGATAACGTGGTGTCACTGATTACAATGATTTTATATGATAACTTAACATCGTTGATTAATTCTTAGCTAAGACGAAATCAAAATGTTCATAAGTGATTTTTTTTTATCAGATATGACAAAGCTTCTGTTGTTTTTGAATGAAATAAAACATTGCAGTCGGAAGAACGTATCGAACCCAATCTTCATCTGCATGACATATCGCTTTATGAAAAATAAAGCCGGAAAAGAAAGTCGTTGATTTGCAAATATATAGTTTATATCACATGAATGTATTTAAGAGTCACGGTGTATGTTTAGAAAAATCGTAATGTAGACAGAGTTGCTATTTCATTAGAAATTCCCTTTGTTAACATCTGAGCTGCGTCGGATAGAAATCGACCTTATTCAAGTGCACGTATACATGTACTTGTATAAGAGTTTAATTACTTTTGGAACATTCAAATACGAAATAAAAGATGAATTTTGGACTGTTTTGTAGGATTTTTATTTTTTTAGACTTTCCTTGGAGATTTTTTCAACCCCAAATAGATTAACAGATGTATTGGTATTTATTTTCATAAGGTCGATTTCCAATCGACGCAGCTCAATTCTTTAACAAACAGTGTAAAAAAAAAAAAAAAAAATGCTAGTAGTTAATTGTAGAACAAAACTCATCAAATATACCAGACATATACTAGTAGTTTGGTATGCAACTATGCGCCTCGACCACTTTCGACTCACCCAAGGCGATAGATCAAAATAGTTGGAAGACAAAATCACATACGAACGCAGACGCAATATAGATTATATTTTCTGAATAAACAATTACTTACAAAATTTCATTAGAGATGCTATAATTTCCAAAGTAATTCAAAACGCTGTTAAAATTTCAAAGGATGTAATCCATTAAGGCGATGCTACTATTCATAGATATTTTGCTTTCTTTTATATACTGTTATTATGACTATTAGTTTGCGAATTGTTTCTGGATTTTCAGCTGTCATAAAAGAGGGGCGAAAGATGCATAGGAAATATAATGAGTATCAATTCTTGTGTGCTTCCGTGGTTTAAGTAAGGATCGTTTTCTCAATATTCTTCTTTTTTGTTTATGTTTTCTAAGCTTTTGTTTGCCCATTCGTTTTTTTAAGGGTCTATCTTTCTTGGATTTTATGTTTGATATTGCCCCTTTTGTATTTTCGTCATTTCCAAAGAATATTTGTTTCAATTGCATCAATGTCATCTAGGCTTGCACACAAATGGCCTTTAAAATGTTCGTCGTTTTAGAAGCATTTTGATAACAGCTTAAACTTGAATGATATAATTAAGATTTTAAGCCTCTATCTGATTGACGATTCCATGTAATTCCGCTCAGCAAACGGATATGGTTATGTAACAAATTAATGGCATTTTAGTTATCACGTGGTCATGCAGTTTAATTCTAACATTTTATGGCAATAACGATCTTTACACTGAAAAAAATTGTTGCGCTTTATATGACAGTTCGCTAGCGTTTTATAACGTTTTAACTTAATGCATGTAGTTAAATTAGAAGAAGCCGCTGCGTTTAAGCTTTTGATTCTTAAGAAAAACAAATGTCAACCATGCTAAATTTTTTACTTTTTGGGATAATCCCACAAATCATGAGTTTGGAAATAGCAACAAGTTAATGAATACACGACAGATTTTAAGTTCGAACGAGTAAGAGGGGTGTCCAAAAGTAAGGTCATGTTTGCTGCTGAAATAGAAAATTACATAATTATTCATTTCAATTATATCTTCTTAACTAGAAAAAAGGAAAAAAAAAATAATATAAAAACTATTGAAAATTAAGCGGGATCGATACATGCATGATTACATTAAAATATATGAATTTTAGAAGAAACAAAGCCAAAGGATATGAAACAAATAAAGTTATTTGGAAAGAACTTAAAATGTAGTTGGGACAAAAAACACATATATCAAGAAATAAAACGGTTGCGTTGCTAACTTATATCACTTATATCAAAAGCCAAAGGTGTCAGAAAATGTCAACCAGAAGCTGAAAATAAAGGACGCAAATACCTGAAAGTATGCCCTGTATTTTAGACACCACTGTAATCTGGAAATATGATGCCTGTCTTTTATTCGGTGTTTCCGAAATTTGCCGATGAATACAAAGTTTTGATATATATTCTGGCCCAAAGCGTCAAGTGAACTTTTCTCATAACTTCTTTACTTTGCGTCCGTCGGCTGATAACTTTTACAGAAATATGCTCCTCTGAAACTATTTGGCCAAATTTAACCAAACTTGTCCACAATTATTACTGGGATATCTAGTTATTAAAGTATCCGAAGATCCCGACTGCCAGGCAACATCGACGATATGACTTAGAATATAACATAGGGGTTAAAATCAGGTTTGTGTTTTATTTTGAAAACTTCTATAGATACAGCAAATCCGATGTACTAGTCTATTTACACCAAAACTCTCAAACGACTTTTTATAGGAGTTTATGCATTATAATGATGATTTGTTCACATTTTTTTGTCAAATTTATCACTATATCTTGAAAAGAAAAATATTGATAGAAATAACATTCTAATAGCACAAAGAGTCAGCAAGACAAGACCTAAAACTAAGTTACCATGATCGAAATTGTCAGGCAACTTTTTGTACAGTCCTACAACTAAGCCCAAGAAATCACATCAAAGTGATGTTGGATTGAAAATCAGCTTATCAGATACACCACTTAGAAAACACAAAATTTTCATAAAATTTGTCACTTCAATTGTAAGTTTGTTTGTTGATTTGATTTTGATTTGATTTTGGTGTTTTAACGCCACTTTAAGCACCGCTTTTGGGCTATTTCGTGGCGGTCAGTTTTATTGGTGGAGGAAGCCGGAGTGCCCGGAGAAACCAACGACCTTCGATAGGAAAACTGACAATCCTAGTCAATTAAGATTGAGTCGAGTGCACCCGCACGAGCGGGTTCGAACTCACAACCTCAGTGTTGACTGGCTAGTGATTACAGTAGTAACTACTTAGACCACTCGGCCACCGAGGCCCCGTTTGTTTGTTGATGAATACCACATGTTTCGTTTTCTTGATAATAGGTGGTAATTGTTGCATGAAGGAATTAATAGTGAATACACAACAATATTTATAAATGTGAATATTTAGTTAATTACAAACATAAATATGTAATACAAATTAAAATTAAAGGAAGACAAATAAAATTTGAATTTTTCTTAATGTATATAGGAAATATAACATCAGAAACTTTCCTACATTGTTTATAATATTTAATTTTCTTGATTAGTTATAAAAATGTTAAAATAAACAAAATTTTAAATTAATTTCATTGTTCCTGTCGTAGAGTGGTAATATCAGAAACTGGACACATTGTGTATTATCATCTCCGAAAAGAAAATCATTTTTTTTTTGTTTAAAACATCTGTTTGTTAAGTAATATTATCTGTCCCTTATCAGCATGAGACGACAGATTTACAGCTCTAATTAACAATTTTATAATTGAGAGAAGATATGAAATGTTTACTCTGAAGGGCTTAGATGCAAGGCGGTGTATGAGTTATAGCCCTTAAATGACGATTTTTACTTATTTTTTTAAAGATATTTTGCCTATCTACCTAAAAATGTAATAGACAGAAACTTTAAATGCAAAACTGATCAATAGGACCTACAAATAAGTCAACATGGTGTGATAGTTGGTTGACTCCTCATATAAAATTGTTCATAAATCATTACAATTTGGTCTTGTTGCTTGTTATCTTGAAAACCATAATAGATAAAACCACAAAAAAAAAAAAAAAAAAAAAAAATCAGCAGAACAAGATATAAAAATTTTTAATATGTCTGAAATCGCATGTTGATGGGCTATGGAGCATAAATACAATTTTGCCATTGTATGCATTTTACCAAAATTATGTAGATAAAGAAAAATGTATATAGCAAATTTAAAATGAAAGATAAGATCCGCAAATGTATCAACATGGCTGAACTTGTAATTCAACTCTTTTTAAGAGTTAATTTCCTATAATGATGATTCTTCCGTTTTCTATAGTTTTACCTTGAAACTATACGAATTAGAGTGAATCTTTAAATTATCAGCGTTGAATATGTACAATTAAGTCAACATGACCAAAATTTCCAGTCGGCTTCATTTTTGCTGTTGGTTTGTTTGCCTATTACTTGAAAACTGTTATAGATATATAGAACCTTTATATAGCAAAATTGATAAACAAGACAAGATCTATAAATCAGTTAACTAGCTTGAATGGAATGTCGGCTCCTCAAATGCGGTATTGCCTTTAACGTTGATTATTAGCTCTTTAGAGTCTCTTATCCACATTATATATTTTATTTTGAATTGAATGCAGTGTAGATTGTGCTTATATAGACATTTTTAGTGTTTAATTTAGAAATAAAAGTAGCTGGAATGAAAATAACACAGGATTTCAAGTGCAGGTGCAAACAAACAATCATGGCAGTTGAAATATAATATTTCTATATATCTTTGAGGACGAGAGGGCGTATTTATGTCATACATAGTGTAGTCTAGTATGGATCTCTGAAAAGCAAGACATGAAGCAACATTGTAAAATACATTGGGAGCGACATTTTAGCCTTTGACTGACCTGATTTTACATCGGTTAACTGCTTTTGCCTGTATTGAAGAAATTGTGAAAAAATTAAAGTTTAATTTGCTGCATTTAAATTGGTAGCTGAATATTATGTGATTATATTGATCCGAACGATAATTTTATAATCTTTGCATCAATTTATATTTCATTTGGAGTTATATATGAATAGTTTTTATAGAAAAACCATCATTTGCTATGATGCTGTAAATACTTATTCTGGTTTCTGCATTAACTAGTTCTGTTAAGCAAAGTCTGACAAGACCTTTTTTCTTTTCATTTTCTAAGCATTTGATTACACAACATGTTTTCGTTTGATTCGTGTTATAGTTCGAGTTTTCCCCCCGTATTCAAAAAGAAAGGCAAAGGATACCAAAGGGAGTGTTTCAAACTCATTGGTCGAAAAAAATATTGACGATGCCATGGCAAAAATCGTAAAACGATTGAAAGAGAATCAACAGTTTACAAAGTACAATATAGAAATCCTAGAAAACCAAAGACTGAGCAACACAAAACCAACCAAAAATTCAAAGATATAAAACAAATAAAAACCATAGTGGTATAAACATCGTACTGTGTCTTAACATATGGAACAAAATTTTTAAAAATTACGGAAGTTATGATTATGATATTCGTTATTAGATTGACTTAAACTATTTGAAACTTATACTTAGGAAGTTAATTAACAGAAAATAAACAAAATATTAAAAAAAAAATATTAAAAAAAATATTTACGTATTCATGTTTCCAAACCCTGATAATAAAAGGCAGAATCATTATAAAATGGAAATGCTTGATATTTATACGAAAAATGTTTTCTTTTTCATCTTAATATATCAAAATCGTTAGAGGAAATGTCTCCTTGTTAACGTAAAAAATACAGGATGTTGTTCGGTCTTGCTGAAATTAACCCGAGCGATAACAGTTATTTCTTTAATTTATTGTTATTATTCATAAATCAATGCTTAGTTTATATCTAAATCGGTTTTAATCAACCACCATTACTTGCAATGAATACATTTATAGATCCATCACATTTTCGAGATCATCCAAGCATATGCATGCAAATTGGCATTTGATTTTCAAAAGAAATACACTCCAGGGACAAAATTACCAAACATCGACAACATACTTCCCGACGGACAATTAATAAGACTTTTAATAAAGCAATTTATAATATGCTTTATTTGATATGTTTTGCAAAGTGGATGAAATTTTCCTAATTAATGTATTACAAAAATCGTATAAAATAATTAAAATAATGTTTGGTAAAATAATAACTGACAATAGGAAACATGTTTTACAGTTACACGTAGCAATGGAATACTTTATCTTTTTACTATCACATGTGGCTGTCAATCGATGAAGTAAAATCGGTAAAAAAAATAAACAAACAAAAAAACAGGCTATAATTAACTATGCAAGACGCACGTTTCGGGTGTTTAAAAATCATCAGTTGCGCTCGAATCAAAACAATTAGGTAGCAAAATCAAGCACGTGGTTTATAAGTGTTGAAAACCAAACAGTTCCTATAGGTGTAGCAAATGGCTTATTATGCATGGGAATTCGAACAATATTTACAAACTATAACAAAGAAATTTAGAAACAATGACGTATCAATGAAATCAAAGATTGCTATTGATATGTAATGACATCACGATAGGTGTCACTAGGCGTCACTAGGCGTCACTAGTGGTATAAGACCTGCTTGACCATTCTGAATCACATACTATCATCTTTTTAATATCATAAAAGAGAGGCGAAAGATACCAAACGGACATTCAAAGTCAAAATAAACTGACAACGAAAACACAAAATTTTCATATAAATTTGTCACTTCAATTGTAAGTTTGTTTGTTGATGAATACCACATGTTTCGTTTTCTTGATAATAGGTGGTAATTGTTGCATGAAGGAATTAATAGTGAATACACAACAATATTTATAAATGTGAATATTTAGTTAATTACAAACATAAATATGTAATACAAATTAAAATTATAGGAAGACAAATAAAATTTGAATTTTTTCTTAATGTATATAGGAAATATAACATCAAAACTTTCCTTCATTGTTTATAATATTTAATTTCCTTGATTAGTTATAAAATGTTAAAATAAACAAAATTTCAATTAATTTCATTGTTCCTGTCCTAGAGTGGTAATATCAGAAACTGGACACATTGTGTATTATCATCTCCGAAAAGAAAATCATTTTTTTTGTTTAAAACATCTGTTTGTTAAGTAATATTATCTGTCCCTTATCAGCATGAGACGACAGATTTACAGCCCTAATTAACAATTTTATAATTGAGAGAAGATATGAAATTTTTACTCTGAAGGGCTTAGATGCAAGACGGTGTATGAGTTATAGCCCTTAAATGACGATTTTTACTTATTTTTTTAAAGATATTTTGCCTATCTACCTAAAAAATGTAATAGACAGAAACTTTAAATGCAAAACTGATCAATAGGACCTACAAATAAGTCAACATGGTGTGATGGTTGGTTGACTCCTCATATAAAAATTGTTCATAAATCATTACAATTTGGTCTTGTTGCTTGTTATCTTGAAAACCATAATAGATAAAACCACAAAAAAAAAAAAAAAAAAAAAAAAAAAAATCAGCAGAACAAGATATAAAAATTTGTTAATATGTCTGAAATCGCATGTTGATGGGCTATGGAGCATAAATAACAATTTTTGCCATTGTATGCAATTTTACCAAAATTATTGTAGATAAAGAAAAAATGTATATAGCAAATTTAAAATGAAAGATAAGATCCGCAAATGTATCAACATGGCTGAACTTGTAATTCAACTCTTTTTTTAAGAGTTAATTTCCTATAATGATGATTCTTCCCGTTTTCTATAGTTTTACCTTGAAACTATACGAATTAGAGTGAATCTTTAAATTATCAGCGTTGAATATGTACAATTAAGTCAACATGACCAAAATTTCCAGTCGGCTTCATTTTTGCTGTTGGTTTGTTTGCCTAATACTTGAAAACTGTTATAGATATATAGAACCTTTATATAGCAAAATTGATAAACAAGACAAGATCTATAAATCAGTTAACTAGCTTGAATGGAATGTCGGCTCCTCAAATGCGGTATTGCCTTTAACGTTGATTATTAGCTCTTTAGAGTCTCTTATCCACATTATATATTTTATTTTGATTGAATGCAGTGTAGATTGTGCTTATATAGACATTTTTAGTGTTTAATTTAGAAATAAAAGTAGCTGGAATGAAAATAACACAGGATTTCAAGTGCAGGTGCAAACAAACAATCATGGCAGTTGAAATATAATATTTCTATATATCTTTGAGGGACGAGAGGGCGTATTTATGTCATACATAGTGTAGTCCTAGTATGGATCTCTGAAAAGCAAGACATGAAGCAACATTGTAAAATACATTGGGAGCGACATTTTTAGCCTTTGACTGACCTGATTTTACATCGGTTAACTGCTTTTGCCTGTATTGAAGAAATTGTGAAAAAAATTGAAGTTTAATTTGCTGCATTTAAATTGGTAGCTGAATATTATGTGATTATATTGATCCGAACGATAATTTTATAATCTTTGCATCAATTTATATTTCATTTGGAGTTATATATGAATAGTTTTTATAGAAAAACCATCATTTGCTATGATGCTGTAAATACTTATTCTGGTTTCTGCATTAACTAGTTCTGTTAAGCAAAGTCTGACAAGACCTTTTTTCTTTTCATTTTCTAAGCATTTGATTACACAACATGTTTTCGTTTGATTCGTGTTGTAGTTCGAGTTTTCCCCGTATTCAAAAAAAAGGCAAAGGATACCAAAGGAGTGTTTCAAACTCATTGGTCGAAAAAATATTGACGATGCCATGGCAAAATCGTAAAACGATTGAAAGAGAATCAACAGTTTACAAAGTACAATATAGAAATCCTAGAAAACCAAAGACTGAGCAACACAAAACCAACCAAAAATTCAAAGATATAAAACAAATAAAAACCATAGTGGTATAAACATCGTACTGTGCCTTAATATATGGAACAAAATTTTTAAAAATTACGGAAGTTATGATTATGATATTCGTTATTAGATTGACTTAAACTATTTGAAACTTATACTTAGGAAGTTAATTAACAGAAAATAAACAAAATATTAAAAAAATAAAAAAATATTTACGTATTCATGTTTCCAAACCCTGATAATAAAAGGCAGAATCATTATAAAATGGAAATGCTTGATATTTATACGAAAAATGTTTTCTTTTCATCTTAATATATCAAAATCGTTAGAGGAAATGTCTCCTTGTTAACGTAAAAATACAGGATGTTGTTCGGTCTTGTTGAAATTAACCTGAGCGATAACAGTTATTTCTTTAATTTATTGTTATTATTCATAAATCAATGCTTAGTTTATATCTAAATCGGTTTTAATCAACCACCATTACTTGCAATGAATACATTTATAGATCCATCACATTTTCGAGATCATCCAAGCATATGCATGCAAATTGGCATTTGATTTTCAAAAAATACACCCAGGGACAAAATTACCAAACATCGACAACATACTTCCCGACGGACAATTAATAAGACTTTTAATAAAGCAATTTATAATATGCTTTATTTGATATGTTTTGCAAAGTGGATGAAATTTTCCTAATTAATGTATTACAAAAATCGTATAAAATAATTAAAATAATGTTTGGTAAAATAATAACTGACAATAGGAAACATGTTTTACAGTTACACGTGGCAATGGAATACTTTATCTTTTACTATCACATGTGGCTGTCAATCGATGAAGTAAAATCGGTAAAAAAATAAACAAACAAAAACAGGCTATAATTAACTATGCAAGACGCATGTTTCGGGTGTTTAAAATCATCAGTTGCGCTCGAATCAAAACAATTAGGTAGCAAAATCAAGCACGTGGTTTATAAGTGTTGAAAACCAAACAGTTCCTATAGGTGTAGCAAATGGCTTATTATGCATGGGAATTCGAACAATATTTACAAACTATAACAAAGAAATTTAGAAACAATGACGTATCAATGAAATCAAAGATTGCTATTGATATGTAATGACATCACGATAGGTGTCACTAGGCGTCACTAGGCGTCACTAGTGGTATAAGACCTGCTTGACCATTCTGAATCACATACTATCATCTTTTTAATATCATAAAAGAGAGGCGAAAGATACCAAACGGACATTCAAAGTCAAAAATAAACTGACAACGCCATGGTTAAAAAAGAAAAAAGACCAAGACAAACAATAGTACACAAAACACAACATAGAAAACTAAAGACTGAGCAACACGAACCCCACCAAAAACTGGGGTGATCTTAGGTGCTCTGGAAGGGTAAGCATATCCAACTCCACATGTGGCATCCGTCGTGTTGCTCATGTTAGTGAGAACCCGGTAATAAACTAATTCGGTAGGTCACATTCAGGGAAAAGAGGAATAGATTGTAGTTACGACATTTGGAACACATCCGCTATCATCTGTGAAACGGATATTCCATAACGGTCAACCAACTCGTGATGACGTCATTAGCTTCTTCTTTCATATGTGCATCTTCCGTCATACGATTTAAAATTTAAATTCAGTTAGCAAAAAAGGCAGGAGATATCAAGGGGAAATACATAGCAATAAGTTTTAAACAAAATAGACGCTAATAATGGCCAACAAAAAAAAAAAAAGAACAAACAATTAAGGAAAAATAACAACAAGCAACACGAACAGCTAAAAATCTATATGTTATGATAAAGAGGATTACAAACATATCTTGTTATTTGAGAAACTATTACACTAAATATTGACTTGTAATTTGAGAAACTGAGACGCTCTACCGATTAATTTGTGATCTCGACCATAAAAAAAACTTGCGAAATCGGTTATTCTATTTTTATAGCGTCTTAGGTAGTTCTAAACTTACCTGACCATTGGAACGCGTGAACTATTGCCATTACATGGTGTCCTCTGTTCAAACACTTAACATATTATCAAGAGATGTGTATGAAAGGTATTCAATAAACGATCGTCATTTTTACGATTGAATATGAAACCTTGCCGTTGTAGACAATATTTAGTTCTGGTTTTCTGATAAGGCAATTTAAAAACATAATTAATTAAAAACACACGCCTTAAGATTTCGAAACCAACGAAAAGACCGATGCACGGAAAACTCTCTTCAGACAGTCCTTTTTGGGGTTTTTTCAGATCAAAGTAAAAATATAGTAGCATTGTTGGCACATAGTTTCAATGGACGATACAATGACAACAACATTATGAACAGTGATTTTTGAAAGAATTTATTCAAACGATCTTCAACGATCTTGGTGTCCATCAAATAAAATTTATAATTATCAATTCCTACTTGTCATTGGTAAATCTTTAAAATATTATCTATCGAATACACATGGCGAATAATGTTAAGAGGATTGACAGTAATATACCATACACAAACAGTTTTTAATTACTTTTGACATGGCAGAAAAAATGGCGGCATCATTGGAGTAAAGGTCCAATTGAAAGCATACTTGCAAATTCCTGGCATTAACTATGGGTGACATGTCTTCTACAATTGATTCTCATTTTGGTTCCGATAAGATGATAAGCATTACCACAAAAGGAACCATTGTTTTAACTTCCATTTTAAAAAGTCATTCCTTTGAAATAACTCGCCAAATATTTTACAACTAAACGGGATTGCTTATAAAACCCGTCAAAATCTCAATGTGTTAAAAACAAGAGAGAAAAGATATTAATGGAACATTCAAAACTCATAAATCCTTTTGGCGCTGCGGGTGGTCTAGCAAGCTGTGAGTGTAGGTGTTATAGGTTTTGTTTTTTTAATCTTCAGCAGACATTCAAACCAACATTATTTACAGATACATGAATGTACAGACATGCATTTTAACATATATTTAAATGAGATAACTATATGTTTAAAATAATGAAGTCAATTTCATTGCAGATTTTGGAAGACATTAAATCATGGGGAAAAATAAAAGAAAACGCAGACGTCCTTGTCGATAACAGTGAGTTCATAAATTTATCATATTTAACGTTTACAGTTTTTATTTATGTTTTTGTAAGCCAATAGTGCAAAAATGACACTTTTCTGTAAATGACACTGATTATTGTAACATGAGATCATGTGATCTGCACGTATAGGTTGGATTTCGGGTTGCTCAGTCTTGAATCTTTATAAGTTTATTAGTATTGTGGTAGTTTTCTACCTATTTGGCGTTATCTGTATTTTACGGTAATATTTTCGATCTCTCGTAGACTTATGAATTTCGGTTCCTTCTTTGATATATACCGCCTTTTTTAAAAGAGTCAATTGAAATTATGATGAATATAGAGTTGTTGTACATTATTTTTTTCTGTACTTAGGATATTTATTATGTGAATTCTTTAAAAAATATGGTTACTCCTTACATTCATTTCCTTAAAAATTTTAAATGAAGACAAACAGGTAAAAGCCAGCTCTTTGTAAGTCTGATTTTTTTTATTTCATATCTTTCTCGTCATATGGTGGCATCGCTATCCGTAACGTAGCACATTGCAACTAAACGTCATTGTATCTTTGATTCAAAATATAGCTCTATCACTTCCTCAGATTTGTGCAATACATTTTAAGGCACAGGTGTACATGTCAAATCACGGCCTGGAATAAGTTGGCAATACAAGATACATGTTTATTAGTTTTGGTTCTTCTCTGATATTTTTTCTGTAGGAGTAGGCACTTGAAAACTATATATCATTATATGGGGATCATTGTTCAGGCTACAGCGTGTTTGCAGCTAAAAGATGACTTTAAAATAGCAAGAAATTATAGACAAAATTAGCACTCCTCTTATTTTTTGGGAACATCCTCGACCCTTTTTATTCTATAATACTAAATCTAATATAACCATATTTTAAGCAATACAACACAATTAAAAGTATAATACGTTAGAAATAAAGAACACTTTTTATACTAGAAACATTTATTTAATATAATATTCATAATCATAAGATTCGAATCAATCTGTGCTGTCGCCTTTTTTATGAAAGACCTTGGTAGATACTAGTATATGCACTTTTTTCCAATTAATTAGAATTAACATGTACCTTATAGCTGAGAACAATCTACATTTTACAAAGATTATTATAATAATATATCTTGATAGAATGGTAGGAGATGATGTTGCAGAAGCGGATCAAACTGCATCTTATTTGCTGTGATCAGAAAACTCTAGCACTTTATCATATTACGCGTCATATTTTATACTAATATGCGTTATAATATTATGTGTTTTTTTCACGCATCGACAAAACATGTTTTATATTAGTTAAACAAACTACCATAAACAACAAGTAGTTATAAGCATTTCTTCTATCCACAATAATACAGTAGTGTGTATGTATATTGTAGAACATTCATCAAGTTGTAATTTTAATACAGTAGAGTCGTTTCCCAAGATATAAGACATTTATCTTCATCATGGTAACTGGGGACTCTATATTTTCAACGATAGATTTTTCTCAAACTTCAGTTAATGACTTTTGGGTCAATATACTTTCAAATTTCAATATAAAAACTGGGGGTCACGTACCTTGTTTTTTTTTCGATAAAATATATTAAAATTTACGAAATCGCAGTTATGTCATATGGGTTATATAGGAGAAATTTCATTTTTCCTTATTGAAGAAACATTAAACGATAGAATTGGTTAAAATTCAATGAGAGAATTGCTTTTTATAAACAATTCCAAAGTATCAAATAAAAGTAGGGGTCACTGGGATTATTTTCTTGAAAAATCACACAACTTTTCTTATCAAATTCAGTATAATTATCTGCCCTTATTTTTGAAAGATTGTTTTTGAAAATTTTAAATACACTTAATTACACTTAATTCTTTTATAGTTTAATTCTTGAATTTGAAGTAGAAATAAGAAGATGTGGTATGAGTGCCAATGAGACAACTGTCCATCCAAGTCACAATGTGTAAAAAGTTAACAATTATAGGTCAAAGTACGGCATTCAACACGGAGCCTTGGCTCACAGCGAACAGCAAGCTATAAAGGGCCCCAAAATGACTAGTGTAAAACAATTCAAACAAGAAAACAAACGGTCAAATCTATATATATAAAAAAACAATAAACAAGATATACTTATGAACCACATCAACAAACGAAACCACTGAACAACAGGCTCCTGCCTAAGGACAGGTGCAAACAAATGCAGCGGGTTTAAACGTTTTAACAGGAGCCAACCTTCATCCTAACCTGCAACAGTAGTGTAACATTACAACATAGAAAGACACACTATAAATATCAATTGAAATGGTTTAACTCGATTAAAAAGACATATTAACAAACACAAGTAAACATACATTGAACGAAAAAATTTTAGCTATGACACAATACAATACAAAAATATTAATAAAAAGAATGGTATGTAAAACAATGTAAAAAAGACAACTCTAACCTGGGACAAAATGGTGTGAAATAAATAACGTACACAGGTCAGTTTAAACATGTTAAATATAATAATTTTGTTGTAAGGAGTACGGAAATATTTTTTACAAAATAAATAAATTTGTTGTTCATAGTACGAGTACAGAAGTGAAAATTTATCGTCATACTAAATACTTAATAAAGGTGGTACATATTAAAAAAAGTGAGACGAGATATAAAACAAAATTAGTAAACAATGAATGACAAAAATGCATTACAAATTGTGTCAACAGGTCAAATTAACACGAAAGTACGATTTGAGAGTACTCGCAGTTACTGAAAGCTAGTTGAAAGCCAAAAACAATTAATAATAAAAGAATCATGCATCAGAGACTAAAATCAACTAAAACACATCCCAGGGATTTAGTATTTTAACGTCATGGACAGTCAAAGAAGACATGACTAGTGCAATGCCGAAATAAAAGTATCGACAGCAGTAGAATAGTTCGGATTTAACCTTATAATTAATATGTATTATGTCATATATAGATGAAGCAATCTCTATATAGAAAATAAACGTGTATTTATATTTATACATCACCCTCCCCTCCCCAAAAAAAAATCGAAAAGAATAAGAATTTAGTTATGTTTTAAATCGATATTTGTGCCAATGTAAACAATATTCAAAGATCTTATTACAACATTAATAAGATAACCTTTACTAATAAGTTTGTTTAAAGGTTCGAAGAGTTTACACGGATCACGTAGTGATTTTCGTGCTTTTAGTACAATATTACCGTAAAATTTAGGATGTGAAATACCGTTTTTGATAAGTTCTCTACAGGTACAGCCAAATTTACTAATAAAATCTTTGTAGCTATGAAAGAATTTAGTAAATATTTTAAGTAATTTATGGTAACGAAATTTCTGATTTAATAATTTACCACATGTTACCAGTGATGCATTGATTGATGTTTCTTTTGTATTTTTAATAATAATTGGTAAAATATTTTGTAACTAAAAAAGTATATTTGCAACATGCCCAGAAGGGATGCTCAGAAAAAGACACCAGATCCACCTTAACAACATTGATCATTGGAATCGAACACTGCAACGTTTTTTTTTTTTTTGTATGGTTTTAAGTAGCAATATATTACTACAATTGTGATTATAAGATTCTCCTCATACATGATATCATAACTTTTCCTTTTCTAGGTGTCTTCTCATACATGATCTCACATCTTTTCTTTTTTTAGGTGTCTAGATGCCATTTTGTTTTTCTTTGTTGAAATTGTTATTTGTTTTTATGGTCATTAAGATTATAATACAATGTTTACTGTTTTACCCCAATTTGTGACATTTTTAGCTATTATGTCTGTTTGTTTTGCTCACCCATTGTTGTCAATAAAATGGAATTTTATGCGACTGTCATACAAGTGAGAGGTTTAGCTAGCTATAATACCAGATTTAATCCACAATTTTTTAACATAAGAAAATGCCTGTACCTAGTCAGGAATTTGACAGTTGCTTTCAATTTGTTTGATGTGTTTGAGCTTTTGATTTTGTCATTTGAAAGAGGGCTTTCCGTTTTGAATTTTCCTTGGAGTTCGGTATTTTTGTTATACTTTTTTTCATACACTATATCATGTATTTTCCTTTTCTATGTGTCTTCTCATACATGATATCATATGTTTTCCTTTTCTGTGCTGTTTTCTAGCTGTCTGAGAGAGTATAACCTACATTCCGTTTATTCTTGAATCAAAATCAATGTTTATATGCCATCAGTTACGACGAGAATGTACGTTGGACACCCTGTGCATGGATTGACAAGGCAGGTGATGCATGCATAACAGAGAACGCTGGCCCAGTCCATATGGCTGAACCCAAACATCAAAATAGGTGGCAAGATGATTTTGAAGTTCAAATATATTGAAAAATGTGTATTCTTTATTAATGACCTGGTGTCAGATAATAATGTATTATTCTCATATGGAGAATTTAAATATTGAAAAAAAAATGGTAGATAAAGTTAAAAAGGAACCAAAATCTTCTAAATTTTTCTATAAATTATTTTTGGAAGATAACAGTGTTAGCTTTATCTTCCCGTAACAAATGGGAAATAGATTTAGATATACAGATTGAAGATTGGAATACTATTTATTCCATGCCTTTTTATAACCAGAAATTCAGTTTTTTTATTTTAAAATCATTTCTAAAATTAAAATTGAGAATGGAAATGGGGAATTTAAGATTATTCATAGGATTCTACCATGTAATTAAACAAATATATATACTTTCAGTGATAATGGACGTCATACTAAACTCCAAATTATAATGTAAAAAATTAAAAGGCTCCTGAAACTGAACATGTTTATGAGTACATACATCTAGCCAATGTTCAGATTCTACCATGTAATTCACTGATGTACAAGAAATCAGAGAAAAAATTTTCACATTTTTTGGAATGTAATATTATAAAAATTTCTGGCTATCCATTATAGACTAGATTAGAAATTATGACATTATCTTTCCTTTCCTCGCAAAAGAAATAATTTTAAGTGTGTCTGAGGATTTTGTAAACAGTAAAACAGTTAATAATATTTTGTTGTTATATAGATACTATATATACAAATGTAGATGTAAAAAAAATATTGCCCACAAAATATGGTGGATAGAAGATTTAAAATATTGGATTAATATGGAAAAATACTGTATGTTTCTTAACCCCTGCACAAAAAGTATAAAAAAGGATCAGAAGCGGCTTTTAATTAACAAAATCGATTGTAATATTTATATCTTATTATATCATTATAACTTGATCGATCTTACAAGTGTTACTTTTTTCAGTTGTGTCTAATACAGTAGTATGTTATTTCACATGTTTCATCATGAAAAATAAAAAAAATTACAAAAAAACAGTGGACTTTACCCACCCTGCCTCTCTCCATTTTCAGTTCATGCGATTCCCATCTTTTTGTGTGCTTCTGAATTTGTATTTTTTTTTAAAGGATTAACGGGATTTTAGCTTTGGTAACCTAAGTTTGCTCATAATCAATTATACTATGAAAATACTTTATGTAATCGAAATATCAAAATGGCAAACATCAACATACAAGACAAGTGCAAAATGAGTAAGCACACCGCAACGAATTTTGCAGCTTAATTAATCACATATCCACAATACTCCCCTCAAAACAACTTGCTCCAAATAAATAAAATAAAAAACAGGATGAAACCTTGTAGAGTATATATCATTTGATGGCTAATACACACGTAAAGATTAGAATGATATTAAAGATAATTATGAAACTAAAAATATTACTACTAATAATAATAATAATGATGAAAATATTAAATATGCTTATAATAATATATACAGCTCATTTTAAAGTCACTTAATAGATTTACGTTTCAATTGACTTTTGTAGCTAAAACATCTTTCCCCCAAGGAATTCAAGTTTTGTATGCTTCAACGGTACTATGGATATTATGAACACGCTCTTTTATGGCTGATTACGAAACTTTGGAAAAAAGTCTCGCGCCGTTATACAAATTCTCATTATAAATCTTCTGTCTGACTTCAGACGTCTCTTGTAGTTAGTTAATTAACACTTTAAAATATCTGCAGTATGGGATTTCAATGAAGCATAATTTAGTCATTAGTTAAGATAAACGAAATATCACCTGTTGAGATTGTCTCTATATAAAATAATTAATTGAAAATGTCATTCAATTAGCCACCAGAAGTGGAGTTTTGTCTGCGTGACAACGTGTTTGTCTTCGTTATAATAATTTGCACACTGTTCGATTTGAAATATTTATCTTCCGTTGTTATATGGAGGCATGATAAAGTTGTCATTGAAAAAGTATACACGTAAGTGTTTTTCATAATCTTATGACTTACAATAAATAATTGGAGACGTTGAGTAAACACGTTGAGTGAACACACGACGCTCAACAATACAAAATGTCAAGTTTTTTAAACCGTCTCGTTTCTAACAAAATTGTAAATTAATTTAAGTAAGAATATTAGAGGTTAGCCAGCAATACCAAATCACCTAAATGAACATAGAACAAATATAAGAATAAGAAGATGTGGTATGATAACCAATGAAACAACTCTCCACAAGAGACCAAATGACATAGAAATTAAGAACAAATAGCATATATCAACCGATAACCGATACAAGAAGTGTTTTTGATATTCAGCTATATTGTAGCTAAAAGAGAGAGGCAAAAGATACCAAAGGGACATTTAAACTCATAAGTCGAAAGTAAACTGACGCCGCCATGGCTAAAAAAGAAAAAAGACCAAAAATAGTACACAAAACATAACATAGAAAACTAAAGATTGAGCAAAACGAACCGCACAAAAATACCCGGGGTGATCTCAGATGTTCCAGAGGGATAAGCAGATCCTGCTCCAAATACCCTGGGTGATCTCAGATGTTCCAGAAGGGTAAGCAGATCCTGCTCCAAATACCCTGGGTGATCTCAGATGTTCCAGAAGGGTAAGCAGATCCTGCTCCACACAACTAACGGTTGAGTTGTTACCTAAAATAAATGAAAACGATTGTCAGATATATATCAATGGAAAAGCAACTTAACGATGCAACTAAACCAGAACAAATTGATATATGTTTAAAGATGTTCGCTCCTCTGTTTTGAAATTTGTATTACAAATTGATAGTACTTAAAAAGTCGGAAAAAATGACAGGTCCGTGTTCTTGTTTTTGAGATATAATCAATTGGAAGTTTGACTGGAAATTATTCTCTCTAGATTTTTCATACAATGTAACATTAGCCCTTTTTTTCTTTCAAAAAATATATATAAAAAAAAAAAAATATCAAGGATTTTCCAAAATGGCTTTTAAACTATATGTAATAAAATAATGAAAAGAAAAGTAGGGGTTAGAGGTCAAAATTTTTATTAGCACTGCATGGATAAAACTAGAGGATCTGAATATCTTACAAAAGTTGAAAACAAGAGTAGCAAACGTCCTTAAGCAATGGATATAATCTTCTGCTCTAAACAAATAGAGTATTTCATAAACACAACATATCAAAAATAAAAATAAAAAGATATTACATATTACAACCACTGTCAAGGTTCCTGGTTTTAAGTTGACCAAGGAATATGTGTATTACTTAAGTTTTGTTTTGATCTCGACCATCCTCATTTCAATTGTAAGTAGTTCCGCTTATAATACTTAGAAATTACAACAAAAACATTAAATTTTTAGTGGACGTCACAAACAGCAAAACTATTTAAGTGTGTTTTGAAAATATTGCAATAGTTCTAAATACAATTTTAGGAGAAAAAACAGAAAACTTATTAAATTGACGTAGTTGACAAAACAGTGAAGGAGATTAAACTTAACAACTAATTTATTTTTTATAATTTTGTTCAATTCCAATTTCATAGTTGAATGATGATATAAAATTATGGTAATCAAAATGTTCATGAAATCAACTATAGACCGTACAACGTGCAGTATTCATCAATACAGCTTATGAAAAAAAAAAACTTTCTGCAATTCGTATTTGTATCACGAATGATGGACGCAGCCAGTCTTGATTCTTTGGGAGTTCAGTTGATTTCCTCAGATTTTTGTCTTAAGGATGTACTTAGGTGAAATTTTAAAAATCCAGAATTTAAAATTGATACTATAAGTCAGAAGAGCATTAGTTAAGGAACAAAATAAGACAAAAATATTGATAGGTTATGGAACTCCTTTTTGAGATATTTATTTTTTTTAATGGCGGGAAAAGGCTGACTCGGACTTTTACCTTATGTTTGCATTGGTATTATTTGGGTTTCAAATCGAAAGAAAAGAAATCTAGAATCTGCTTAAATTTTGGTAGATGACCTTTTATGAGCTATTGAAATTTTACATGACAAGAAAAATGGTTGTTATGGGGCAAAATATTTTTTCCTGTATCGTAGGAAAAAAAAAACAATGAGTCCGAACATCTGACATGACAACAATTCCTTAACCTGACGTAAGTATATCCTTAAATACAACGATTTGTATCGTCTTAATGGATTCATGAGATCGGAACGTCGGTTAACAACTGTTTCCTCTTATATGTAAAAGTATAACTATTTGTGATTCTTTCTTTCACAAGTTATAGCCTCTATCATAGTATCTACGTACTTTATATATCCAATACTTTTTCCCACTCCACTATAGAATTCGGAATACATCACAAATATAAGACAGTTCAGATACAGATAAAAATCAATATGTCAGTTAAATTATTGAATGTTTAATCTTTTAACGTTGGCTTCATTTGAATGTTGTCTTCAGAAGACATAAGCTCAGTAGGTCACAATCAACAGATCACTATCCCATATTAAAACATTCAAATACACTGGGACTTATATAGCGGAAGTATAAATATGCCAATTGATTATGAAGGTTTTATGAGAATACAAATGTAATAATGTCAATTTAATCTGCATTTCTGCAATCTGTTTGAAACATAACCAATGTATAAAGGTATTCCTATACAAGTAACTTAAAGATTGAAAAAAAAATCGATTAATTTCACTCAGTTGACGTCGTACAAAAAGGGGCGATATCAAAACGTTGTCAATGACGTTGCTTCAAAACAAAGTATACAAGCGTAGAATTAGATAAAGTTCCTCGCTTTTCCTAATTAAATTAAGTTATTGAAATAAAGAGTCTAACTAATACTAGGAATCAAGTACTGAAAACTATTCAAATTGTGAAAGAAAAACAGTGACAAACAACAAAAAAAAAAAAAAAAAAAAAAAAGAACCAACGGATTGATTCACATTCGTGAAAAACGAAAGAAAACTAGATTGACGTAATGGGCAAAACAGGGAAGGAGCATAAACTAAACAAATAATTTATGTGTTATAATTTTGTTCAATTCTAATTTCATAGTTGAATCATTATATAAAGTTTTGGAAATCAAAATAAAACTAACAACTAACAACAACAAATATATTGCAAGTGATTATATTACCAAAAGAAGCCAAAGATGGTTGATAAGAGACCGTATATGTTAAACTTCTCATGTTGCCGTTTGAACTTCTATCTTTAAGAAAATTAAACTGATAAAGGTAAACATTGTGCATATTTACTCTAAAAGACAAATACGAAATACGAAATACAAAACGTGTGGTTACATATCGTGATTCTAGCGAAAACACAAAAGTAAAGGCAAAAAATGAAAAGGAATGACAAATACAACATATCTCCTTTAATTCATATAAAATACGAAAAGTAATCTATAAATATTGAAATACAGGAAATGGAATATTGACCAACACGTAATGTGGGTTTTATATGTACGATATACTGTTAATAAGCCTTCAAATTAGGAATGGACGAACTGTACAGTAATCTTCTTCAACTTCCGCCGCTCAACAAAAAGAGGATTTTATCAAAAGATAAAGGTCTGTAGCTTTGAAAGGTGCATTCAATGAATCCCGCAAGTAAAGAAACATATGCTTGACTTTATAAATTTCTTTAGACATGGCGACATTGTTTTGACTATGCTATAATCTAAAAAATGCACAGTTAACATTAACGGTACCAACCTTTCTGCACAAGATTCGTATTTCGACAATATATGTCTCTTCAGTGATGATCGAGGCCGAAACAATTGAAAGACTAAAGCTTATTAAAAAAATGAAGAGATTATTAACAAAAAAGACAAAAAATATAGCCAAAATTGGGCAAGGAATCGGAGTTTTGCATGAAAAAGATATAATCCTTAATTTAAAATAATTTCCAAAATGTTGTAACAGCAAATTATAATAACAAAATCCTTATTTTCATGACAGTACCGAAGTACTGGCTACTGGGCTGGTGATACCCCCGGGGACTAACAGTCCACCATCAGAGGTATCGACCCAGTGGCAGTTATTACATTACGTTACCAATTTGTCTGCACACGATGCGCATTTCGACAATAAATGTCTCTTCGGCGATGCTCGAGGCCAACATATTTGAAAGTCCAAAGCTTATTAAAAAATAAGAGATTATTATCAAAAAGGAAAATAAGTATAGCCAAAATCGGGTGTGCATTTACTACCTCAGATATACTGCACAGTTCAAATGCACCCTTGCCTTTTATTTTGTACCAACTTCATCGTTTGATCATATTACAATGTAATAAACAAAATAAAGGTTGTGACAGTCTTGGGAACGCGGTAATGATTTCACAATGAATTCTAAGTCAGTGCTCTCTAGTGAAACTAGACAATAACTTTAAGTAGTTTCTGAAAAAAAAAAAAAACAAAAAACAAAAAACAAAAAACAAAAACAAGAATTAAACTTTGGATTGGATTATTTTGTTTGCTCTAATGAATTTATTACGACTTATTTAATTATTTAGTCTAAACATTTCATCAGCACCTCAATATGAAGTATTTATTTTGGATTGTTGTGTTATTTTAGAACAGGATTAGTTTGATAACTTGTTTGCTCCGTTAACTTGAAACCATCTCGTTCCGAGTTAAAATACATCACAAACTCTTGGTTGGACCTTACAGTGTATATTTATCGCGGATTACTACGGATATACGTACTTATTTTAGCTACAATCATCTCCATTTCCTTGATCATTAATTATAAGAAACGATGTATCATCCGATGTATTCCTCTCATCTACAAACAATGCCAATGTTTTCTTCTCTGAAGCACATGAACTCAGCTCCCATTTGAGATCAGTTGCAATTTTTTTACCGTTTTACTTTTTTCTACTTTATATTTACACATGATCCCTTCCATACATTTTGAAAATTCTTTGATAATATGATTTATAAAATAATCTTGCAACTTCTCCCGATCAATTGACCAAAATCGGTTTTAACCATTTAGTGTAAATAACGAAAACTCTTAGTACTACATTTATTCAATAGAAAACTGTTTTGCAAATCTTTGAAAGGTAATCTTGGAATCGTTTAAATGAATTCCTGAAAAAAAAAGCAAGATAGTATAATAAATAGACACAACAACTATTTTGAGTTTCATTTTCGGATCTTTATCTTGTCGAGTACATCTACTGTTTTAGGCAATATACTGAACTTTCTATTTCATTTGAGTTTCCGTCGATTATTTTCTTTCTCGTGGACGTTAACCCAACAAATCTTTTTATTCATGGTACTTTCTCATGTTCATCTTACGTAGTTCCGGTGTTAAATTAATTGCTTCCACCTTGTATTGTCCCTACCAATTTGAGAAGGGTATTAGGGAATAAAGTACAAAGTTTATTCATACAAGATTTCAAATTACTGCAACCTTGCCCGTGAACGTTCAAAAGAAGATAATGTATATAGTGTTTAATATTATCCTTATTAAAGTGTTACAAATATGGAAACTGTTGCTATCTTTATTTGAATTACATACAGTGTAAGGAACTAGGGTATGTTTTAACAATGAATTTTAAAGCAGTGCCCCCACGTCAAACTAGACAATAACTTTAAGTAGTTTCTAACAAAAAGGCGAAAAAAAAAAAAAAAAAAATAAATAAAATTTGAATTGGATTATTTTGCTTCTTCAAAAAATTTCCTACGACTTATTTAAATATTTAGTCTAAACATTTCATTAGCACCTCAATATGAAGTATTTATTTCGGGTTGTTGTGTTGTTTTAGAACAGGTTTAGCTTGATTACTCGTTTGCTCCGTAAACTTGAAATTATCTCGTTCGAAGTTAAAATACATCACCATCGCTTGGTTGGGCCTTACAGTGTATATTTATCGCGGATAACTACGGATATACGTACTTATTTTAGCTACAATCATCTCCATTTCCTTGATAATTGATTAAAAGAAACGAGGTATCATCCGATGTATTCTTATCATCAACATACAACGCCAATGTTTTCTTCTCTGAAGCACATGAACTCAGCTCCCATTTGAGACTAGATGATATTTTTTCACCGTTTTGCTCTATTTTTTCTACTTTATATTTACACATGATTCCTTTTCCATACATTTGAAAAATCTTTGGTAATATGATTTGTAAAATAATCTTGCAACTTCTCCCGATAAATTGACCGAGATCGGTTTTAGCCATTCAATGTAAATAGATAACTCTTAGTAATACAATTATTCAATAGAAAATTTTATCCTTATCCAACAAATGTAAAACATTATTGTGGAATTTATTCTGCATTAATCCTAACACAGTTGTAACAGAGAAACCTGTATGATTGAATGTAAAATGCAATAAATTATTCAAATACAAATGTAATTGATAATTGAAATTTACCTCCACTGCAAACAATAAAGACCACTGAAGACGAATCCAAAGTACAGCCATTTCTTATGTTATTTTTCTTTTATAAAGTTCATTTTTAAAAATTTTTAATGCCAGAAACATTTAGCAATTCGCAGTTGTTATTTGTGTATTATCATTCAACACATCTTAACAGCTAACAAGTATATTTAACTTTAGAAATATTATTACTTTTTAATAAGATAAGTTACAAATATGCCCGATATTCCATTCTGCTATGCTTTATACTGTCACATTGCACATATTTACCAGTTTGAAAGATAAAAATGTTAAGCATGATTAGTTATTGCTTAATAAAGATTTTTTTTCTTGAATTAAAAATGAAAACTGTAACAAAGATTAATGTGCAATTTACCGTTTGAAAGAAGTATTTTTGTTTTCAGAAGCAGGCGGATATGTTCCTAAAGCTCAATTTAAAGAATTTTTGAAAATTAGAAAAGAACAAATGAAGGAAGAGGAATGTACAAGTTGTCGTTTAAAACAAATTATTGTGTTTTCAACAGCAGGCGGATATGTTCATAAAGTTCAATTTATGACAACGAAAAGCCGTTCATGAAGCTCAATTTGCGGCAACGAAAAGCCTATAAAAAACCGTTTAATAATGGAAGAAACTGATTCCGATCTCCGATTTAATTTGCCCTTTTCTTTACTACTTTGAGTGACAAGTTCAGACTTTTTAATATATTTTACGATATACGTGATCACCTAATAACAAAAATAAATGAATTCTTATCTCTTTCAATTTAAATATTTCAATATAAGGAATGTCTAAGTACCAAAAACACCTAAATGTTCGGAAATCAGGACATTAAAGTAGATAACGTCATTTGAATTTACAATGACTTTCAATCAGATGTCTGATCCTTATTTTTCAATATACAGAGAACAGCAAGATAACTAGAATCATCTGAGCATGGGAGTGATTTTGAAAATTCATTAACCTAACGGTGAGTTTAGGCCGTCTTGTCATATTATAAAGATGAATTGACTATATATAATTATTTCTTATAACTTTACTTCGCTTTTCGTTATTTTACAGCTAACAATGAGCATTTGAGGTTTACATTTCTTTGACACGTTGACCATATCAACGTGGTTGTAAGTATATTTATCGCAGACAGCCAAAATATTTTTCTTGGTATCGAATTCCTCTGTTGAAAGTTACTAAGTTATCAAAAGCTGTTTTGCCTGTCTCGATTGCTCGCTCTTTTTTTTTTTAACTACATGGCATAGCATGGTGCAATGTTTTGCTATTTATATATCAAACTATTATTTGTTCAGTATCCACATGCACGGCTGAACATCATTTTTTTTTTTTTTTTTATGGCTGTATACAGGTCAAATGTAGAACTTGCATATATATTTTAACAAAATAGAACAGATTTGAGTTTTAAAGTTTAACTTCCCATGGCACATATTTTATGCATTTTCAAGATAAAAACATAAAATCGACATCCACTACATAATATTCATTACACTGAATTTAAATTGTAGCAACTGCGAAAGTCCGATGACTTATGTAACTTATGTGGCAAATTTTTTGAAACCCAAGAGCATCTATTCTATTATTGTTTTAAAATTCAAAGAATCATTGAAGAAATAAAAGATTGCTATTTCTGTGCATAGATATAAAGCTTAACTTTGAGGTCCAAAACATGATCATTGAATATAATCAAGATCTTGATAAAACGCATATAAATATTGGAAATTTGATAGTGTTTTTAGGAAAATTTAGTATTTGGAAAGGTCGGAACGACATTAAAATCAACAAAACAATATTTAATGAAACATCCATTCTCCGTATTTTTAAGAAAGACATGAATGATTTTTTTCAAAATGATCGCTAAATCAAACAAAATGAACTTATTCGGAATAGAAAAACTTGAACATTTATCTCAAATATTGTAATCACTATTAATAGTTCGAATTTGACATCTTGTTTATTCTTTGCTCATTATGCAGAATTATATATATAATTATGAAAGAACCTGTGCCCCGGTATTATAGCTATATTTATCATACAATAGTAGTAATACAAAAGTAATACAAAATAGCACACTTTGAACTAGTATATGGTTTACACCTTCATTTACAAACAACCGCCATTATTTATATAAGTTAATTTTATACTTTATATTTAATACATATTTATATTACATACTATATAATTGTATTACTTTTTGTACTAGTATTTTACTCACCACAGACTATGTTTATTCATAAATGAACATACATTTATTTATCAAATAATCCTTCATCGAAAATTCTGATGATATCTAACAGGCATTTAATCGGGAACACAATTTAAATAACAAAGGATTTCATAATTGGTTGTCTCTTATTTACACGAGCTCGGATTGAACTTTAAACAGTGCAAATGGTTAGAAAGAAAACAATATAAATAACTGTTATTCATAATTTTATAATTGTATCTTAAAAGGATAAAATTATATGAAAATGCAGGATTCTAAAGTGTAAAGAATCATGGGAAGAATACAGTATCTAATTATACACAGATGTTGTTTTTATATATATATATTGAATATATATTATATAGGTTTTTTTTTATATATATATTGAATAGATTTTTTTTTTTTTTCACCCATTTGTATTTTCCCTGGCAAATGGGATATCAAAAATCGACATTCAAAGTGCATTTACTACAAGATCATTCACTTATGCTGGCTTTGTGTAAAACCGAATGTAGTGTTACATGAATTCCGCCTGTAATGACAATGGATCGTATTTAATTTAACGCTCGTTGTAAAATTTTAACATAGATGACAGAAATGAGTATGTTGAATTTGGTAGAGTTTTTGTAGAGTTTATGAAAATTGAATGAAATTAGTTTTTAGATTAAGAAAAATGTAAGAGGCTGAATTTTTTCACCTCTCATTCCATCAAATATCAAATGAACTACTCTACACTTACCATAAAGGAATTGCAGTAAACAAATGTCAATATTTTTTCTTGAAACACATGATCTTAAAAAGATCGGCTGCAAATTTTCATTCATTACTAGCGCAGTAGTCAGCACATCTGTGTTGACATGAATTATCATTGATATGATCATAATTATAAATTAACTGTTTTTAAACAACTTTGAATTTTTCGAAATACTAAAATTGTCTACCACAGGAATAGATTGCAATTTTTGTATTTGGCAACACTTTTCTGGATTTTGGGTCCTCAATGCTCGTCGACTTCTAACTTTTTGGGCCTATTTTTTTTTATTTCAGCGTCACCGATTAATCTTTTTTTATAGATGAAACGCGAGTCTAGCGTACACAATTTTGATCCTGGTATCTATGATTGAATATTTCACTACTTCTGATTGATACACAAAAACATGTTTTACTACACCTTCGAAATTGGAATTTCAAGATAAAGATAAAGAAGAAATGTAATGTTCTATTTTTATAATACATTTATCACTGTAGTTTCAGTTTAACAATGATTCTGAATTTAAACTAACTTTCCGAAAAAAAAAAAAAAAAAAATGCGGACGGAATAGAAGACATCTGTTAATTTAGATTAAAGTTGAATACTGAGTTCGAATGACATAGCTTTTACTGAATTTGAAATAAGTATTAGGGTGGAATTTGATTTTAAGTTTTTATGTAATTTTTTTTGGACTGACTCTGATGGTTCTTTGTTGTCGTCTTTGTTCTTAGACTTGTAAATGTTGCAATACTTTTCGAATTTCCCCCTTAGTATCTTCTTTCTTTTTTTAAATATGAAATATGAGATCAAACTTTCAAATTGTATTCATATACTTAATATTCAGCTTTCTGATGATATCAAAACGAACATTTCATCGTCGATCTAGATCAACAGAAACATTCACCTATTGTCATGTCATTTGTCACCTTAAACTGATACTGTATGATTTGCATATAATACTCCGGTATTTTAAAGTCATTTCTGGTACAATTTTAACAGAATTGGTACCAATAAAGCAGAATTGTCAAAGTTTTGTTTCTTCATTTGGTTTTGTTTTTGTCCTGAAGGGTTTTTATTTTCTAACGATATAAACACAAGTTTCATATTGTACCCTCTTCGGCGTGTCTGGTACATTAACGAGGCTAAACTAAAAATAGGAAACTCAGATTGATGATTGGGGTTATTTTGATCATTTCATTGAAGTTTTGAGATAACACATGTATACGTGTTTGGACTCGTGATAAACTACACGAAGTCATTTATCGATTGTGTGCACATTTCCCCGTTCTTGGAGTAAAGAAGATAACTCGCGTAAATAACGACCTATTTTGTTGTCCCAAATTCTTGTAGAGGCGTGCAATTACGTACATTTCGCTTATAGGAACCTCTTTTGTTAGATCGTATGGTGCTTGTTACGTCATTTTGAAGATAAAAAGTTAACGGCAAATCTTTGGTAATCCTTATTTATTTTATTCACTACTAATTAAAAGTCGTGAGCGATTTTAAGATTTACATATTGAAAAGATAACTGTGTATTGCTGATTACCTTTTATTTTTACACCTATCTGTGTTGTATGTGTTGTTGGATGTCTGTTTCATTCACATTCGCCCAACATTTCAGTTTATCTATATTAGCTTTAAGTTGTTGATTCTTATTGATGTAAATGGTCAAATATCAAACATAAGATAATCATATTTCGACATTTCGTGATTGCTTTCTGCTTTTTATTATTCCCTGAAGGAACATTATGTTGTTTTATGGTAATACACTCTATAAAATGCATTTCGGAACATTTTATCTTCCTGACTTGCATCTTACATCATAAATATTGTTATAGAGGAAATTGAAATTCCGCTATTCAATATATCCAATCATTACACAAATATTTGAAATAAAAGCACAACTTAAAACTGTAGGTTTAAAAGTATATTTTTCTTTTTCGGATTGATTGGTTAAACTAATATTTCAATTAGTTTATATGTTGAAATACATGTCCTTGATATCAGTTTGGATCGGGTCCATTTCAAATGTTACTATGTTGTTATTTACGTATGCTTAACCGTTATATTGAATTATTTGAGATTGACAATGTTCCGGAATGACTGTACGAGATCTTTCTAAATAGTACTGGCTTCAAAACCAGGAATACTTTTTTTTCAAGTATCTTTGCACGTTTTAGAAGAATAATATTATACATAGTTAGTACATATTAAAAAAGATATTTGAGAATGTTTATTTCTCTAATTTTCATGTTTTTTTTTCACATTTCTCTATCTGTGTGAGAAAAATATTTTTCATCACTAGAGAAAACTTGGTTCTCGGCAAATGATTGATCAAAATTTAAGTATGACGTCAAATTTTATTGGTTACTTCTGAATTTCCTGTTGTGACGTCATGAAAAAAGGCGACCATGCCTGATGACGTCACATATAAAGAACACAACTTTCTGCAAATCTTTGAAAAGAAAGGATAAACTTTGTTTAGATATCGTCTGAAAATCATTAGAGAAACTATAACTCGTGTATTAAGATATTTCTCCTCCTCAACAGTTACATTTTAATTATTTTAAAAGATCGGCAAGCCTCGCGCTTTAATTATTAGAATTCAACTGTCTTGAGTGGAGAAATATCGTAACACGGTTGATTCAGTGGTTGGATATATATTTCCGACATCTACCTGAGATGCATTTACCAGCATATAGTTTTTTTCTAATTTTTCATGTGGTTAAGCAGCAGCTGTTGTTCACCTATGCAAAACAGTTAAAACAAATTGTCAAACAAAACGACTGAACAGTATTAGATTTACTGCAAGGAAAACGTATTAACCGTACTATATTAACAAATATTTGAAAAAAAAGTTTAGCTCTTTACAATACATCACATTTTTCCAGGTTCAGAAATTTCATATGATAATATGTTTGATAGTCAATGATTTGATAATCTTTATATGCCAACGAAAGCTATCAACTCAAATATGATAACTATTTTACAAATTATAGTGTATCGTGTTGAATTCAAGCTTGTTATAATAGTTATAGATTCGTACTCTGTATTAGCAATTAAACGTCAAATAAAATGTTTAAACATGACCATATTAAGTTTCGCAAATATTCCCTGGCTGTAAATTCAATATTGGCCAGACAGATTTAATTGTCACTTTTCAGACAACTCCTTTAACAAGTTTAATTGAGCCTAGGTCCTACTGCTTATACCTTGATGAATGAACCGCATTGTTATGTCTAATAATTGACTTTATATACACGTGGTAGAAATATACACCAATAAAGCTATACTGTGTCATTTGAAATTTGTGTATGTTGTCTTTTTTATTATTTGTGTCATATTTTTAGATGTTTTTTTGGTTATATCGCAAACTTGTGCAAGTTAGAACATATGCATATTTCGTGCTTGGGAATGAATTTCAATTTTCCCCGAATGTGACCTACCGAATTAGACTTATTACCGGGTTTGTACTCACATGACCAACACGACGGGTGCCACGTGAGGAGCAGGACCTGCTTACCCTTCCGGAGCATTTGAGATCACCCCCTCAGTTTTTGGTGGGGAATGTGTTGCTTAGTCTTTAGTTTTCTATGTTGTGTTGTGTGTTTTGTGTACTGTTGTTTGTCTGTTTGTCTGTTTCTTTTTTAGCTATGGCGTTGTTTGTTTATTTTCGACGAATGAGTTTGAATGTCCCTTTGGTATCTCTCACCTCTCTTTTACTAAAGTTTACATTTAAATTATTCATTTGCCAGGATATTCTATCCACTGTTATGGTTCTTTTCAGTTACGTAAATCAATGTGGCCTTGGTATTATAAATATATCATTTATACACAGACATAAAAGCTAAATTGGGTATTGAACAAAGTCGACAAACTGTAATAGGCAAACAGCAAAACAAAATAATGCCTTATTATTATTTTCAAAGTAAAGCATATTATTTTTATTAAACAAAGATCAATGAAAATGCCTCCTGAGTATTTCTACATGGTTGAAAGTTTGTTACGATGAGAGTTGGTTGTCAAGAATAGTTTCAGGTTTTTCAGCAGAAATTCGTTGATTCACTTACTTTGGATGTCATCAGCTGATTAAAGAATAAAAAATGTTAATTTGTCGATGAAGTGTTTTGAAATAAAGATATGAAAAAAACAATACCGATTTTAATAAAGCATGCATTTCGAAATAATTCCGAAATGTATTCGTTCTAATCTATTCTTACTCTAACCCTTCAGTGATTGTATTAAATCGGTTTTAGCGGTCTCAATGGTCGAGTGGTCTATGCTGTTAATCCAATGTTTTGTGATTACTAGCCAACTAACACCGACGTTGTTTTATTTAAAAACCCGCTCATGGCAAGGTTCGTTTAAATCCAATCCATTGCCTAGGATTGACGGTCGTCATGTCGAATGTTGGTGGTTCCCTCCGCTCATTCTGTCTTCCCGAACCTACAAAATTTGGCCTCAATGATAAAGCCAATATTGCAGACAGTGGCGTTAATCACAAACTGTCAATCAACTAATCTCAAGCATTCTGTTTCGCAAGGATATGCTCTTAGATTTGGCTCATTATTAATTACACGTTCACATTTCTCAGAACTAGACAAAAATAATTTTTAACATTTTTACTCTTTATTTCATAAAGCGTGTTAATTATATGCTAATAGTATATACATTGCTTTAATACACTGTGAAAATATATACTCAAAGAACTGATGTTTTCAAAGGAGACGAAATACAGAATTTGATCTGTTTATACAAATAAGGAGATGTGGTATGATTGCCAATGAGAGAACTATCAAACCAAGTTATAATGAAGTGGATGTAAGCAATGATAGGCCGTATGGCCTTCAACAATGAGAAAACCCAATACCGTATAGTCGGCTATAAAAGGCTCCGACATAAAAGAGGGACGAAAGATACCAGAGGGATAGTCAAACTCATAGATCGAAAACAAACCGACAACGCCATGGCCAAAAATAAAAAGACAAACAGACAAATAATAGTACAGATGACACAACATAGAAAACTAAAGACTAAGCAACACGAACCCCACCAAAAACTTGGGGTGATCTCAGGTGCTCCGGAAGGGTAAGCAGATCCTGCTCCACATGTGGCACCCGTCGTGTTGCTAATGTTATAACAAATCCGGTAAATAGTCTAATTCGGTAAGTCACATTCGTGAAAAGGGAAGGGTATTGTAGTTACGACATAAGGAACATATCCGATATCATCTGTGAAACGGTTATTCCATAACGATCAACCAACTCGTGATGGCGTCCGTAAAATTTACGAAGGGATGATTTCAACTTCACCATTTGGAACTCTTGGTTTAATAGCTTCCTTGTGAGCAGCAATCCTCTATCAAGGAAATCATGATAGGAAACACAAGCACAAGAATATCGTATCAATTGGGAGATATATACTCCGTATGCGGCGCTGCTGGAATCTTGCTACATAGAAATGGAAAGTTCACAATTGGGAAGCTGAAATCATCTCTTTTGTCGTAAAGTTTTGTTTTCAACCGACCCTCATTGTCAATTTCTAGATGTAAGTCAAGATATGAGGCCGACTTAACTGTATCTGTAGTATCCTTTATCTCTAGTTCGATGGGATAGATTCGTTCAACATAGTCACCAACTTTTGTATTATTTAGTGAGAGAACATCATCTATATAGCGGAACGTAGAGTTAAAGGATATTGCTAACTTCTTATCTTTCTTCCTAAGAAGTTCCTGTATGAAGTCAGCCTCATAATAATAAAGAAACAAGTCGGCAAGAAGAGGGGCACAATTGGTTCCCATTGGAATTCCGACAGTCTGTTGAAAACACGTCCTCCAAACGTAACAAATATGTTGTCAATCAAGAAATCAAGCATCTTGATAATGTCAGTTTCAGAGAATTTTTGTTTGAAAAAGAGTGATTCTTTACAAAGTAGGATTTATCCTCCCTAGACAAGATACTTGTATCTACGTTCGCCATTCTTTTAATGAAACAAAGTAATACCAACTCTTTCAATTTGTCTTTTAGTTTGGAATGGGGAATACTTGTGTAAAGTGTAGAAAAGTCAAATGTTTTAATACTATTGCAAGATGAGAGAGTCTTAGATTGTATGTACTCTAAAAGATCTTTGGAATTTTTTAGTATCCACATCTGATTCACGCCACCTCTAGAATAGGCAGTTTCATAATAACTTTGGAGCCCGGCTTTAAAAAATATGAAACAATTCAAATGAGAAAACTAACGCATAATTTATAACAAAACAATTTACGAAAAACAAATATGACAGACATGAACCAACGACAACCACTAAACTAGAGGCTCCTGACTTGGGACAGGTACACAAAGAATGTGGCGGGGTTAAACATATTTATGAGCGCTCAACCCTCCCCCTAACCTGGGTGTTGGTTGTTCAAATGTGGTATTTAGTGCAAACATTGAATACAAGAACATGTTGTGCTTTCATCTAGTTTCACAGTAGACAATGAGCCAGAGTCCTGAATTTACAAACTTAGACGCATACAAGAGTCGTTGACTCATAAATAACTGCTTTCGATGCTTTGTTTTTGTATTGAACACTCCGTTTCTACGTCAAAACAAAAAAAAAACATTAATTTAATGAAAATCGTTGTTTCTTGGTTATGAGTTTTTCCTCAAGTGTTTGTCTGGATTTATTGTCATGAATTAAAACACAATATCTCTTCCACTCCATTGATACATGTAGGTCCATACAATATATTTTTATATCTGAAGAGGTCGCATTATCATTAATTATATATAATATTGCAACACATATCTAAATTCCAAGTTGTTTTTACTTTTTGTTTTTGTTACCGAATTTAGAAATGATTACACTTCAAACGTACATGTAGCCAGTTCTCATTTAACAAAATAGCTGATTGATACAATGATTATGTGTCTCAACTCAGCATAGACATGTTTTTGCCGTTTTCATCTTTGTCTACCGTAAAAGATAACTGATCTGTGAATTTACCGATTGTATAAACATATGCGTAAGATTAGTGTAGTTTTGTTTTTGTTTGAAACAGCTTTTATATTTGGTATTTTTTGTCGTTTAATTAAAACCCCTTGAACACTTTTACAAAGTATTATCATAGTAACTGTTGTGTTTTCTTTCTAAATTATTAACAAATTTGTGTATGTATATCTAAGTAGGAAATATACGTGTTGTGATATGAATCTTTTTCAAGTACATATAAGGTGAACATTTTTTCAGACCCAAAAACACAAAACGCTATAAACACAACAAATGAAATGGAATATTAACAGAACGATCCCAAGGGTCAAAAGTCGTTTTTGTAGTGAATAATTGCAACTCACATTTGTTCATTACACAATTTTATCTACGCTCAAACGTATCATTTATATCATGCAAATATCGTTTGTTAATGGGAAGATTGTACCTTAGAGGTTTTAATTACCGACAAAGTGGTAGCCATGTTAATGAATGATGCCGGTTACTGTGTTATCATATATTGATAAAGATTACGACAGTTTCTGTCAGGTCATATAATGGCAGTTTACAATTCGATATGTCGTGAGGTCGAAAGATCAACTGGATAGCAAAGCTAATATGCATATTAATAGAAAGGTAAATGCAAGTTATCGAATAAATTATTTAAGTTGATTTACACGTTTGTACTTTTATATACACGCAAAAAGATATTTTACTATGGATTCATTATTTTTATTTGTGGATTTCGTCGGTATAGGTGAACCACGAAATTATATTTCAACGAAGTACACATTTTCTATATACTTGATTGCAGATTTTGCAAAAAAAAACAAAAAAAAAACCGAAAATACATTGTTTCTCCAATTCTCGAAAATTTGCATCCACGAAAATAAATGAATCTTCAGTAAACAAATTTGATAACCTATTTTAGACAGTATTGATAACACACTAACATGAGGACATTCTGAAATTAATAATAGGGTTCATAATATACCCATTTCTAGAATAAAAAAATAAACTCCAAATACTCGCAAAGCGGTTTGTGTTCGTACCGTCAGACAAAGCAGCAAATAATGTAGTGGTGGTATGACGCATATACTACACAAAAGTTCTTCAAAACGAAATTATCAATTCTTCTACATTCAGGTCCGTACGCTCCACAGAGAGTAAAATTGTAAACAAGCATACCAATGCCACTACCCAGCTTAAAGCCTCTTCCGAACATTTGAAAGTCCCGACTATGTACTGGTTACATAAATTATATAAACAACCATTTAAATTTCGTTTCTTCTCCGCATCTAGTAAGTGTTCTACTACTTATCTGTCAGTGCTTCTTACTACCTCCCTTACCACTATCAAAGAGCTTGTAATTAACTTTTGTAATAAAGTTTATGAAAATAAAGGTATTAATTATTTTTGGAGTGTTAAATATTCTTTAGAGATTTAAGATAAAATATGTGCTTTTGATGGTCCTTTTAATTCTGTTGACAGTCTACTCTCTACACTACACTTCCACACAATCTTATCAAGAAAAAGTTTTCATATATAATTAAATGGTCTTTTCCTGTTTCAGTGGTTGTCGTTTGTTGATGTGGTTCTTAAGTGTTTCTCGTTTTTTTTTTTTATAGATTAGACTGTTGGTTTTCCTGTTTGAATTGTTTAACACTTGTCATTTTGGGGCCCCTTATAGCTTGTTGTTCGATGGGAGCCAAGGCTTCGTGTTGAAGGCCGTACTTTGACCTATAATTGTTTACTTTTACACATTGTGACATGGATGGAAAGTTGTCTCATTGGCACTCATACCACATCTTCTTATTTCTATTTTGAACAATCTCATTGCAAATTTATTTGCTGTAACTCGTTTAAAGCCTTTTCCTGTAACGAAAAAGGAAAGTATGCTAGATACACTTACTGGAAGTGTGAAGATATGATTGAAGCTTTAAATTTTCTCCTGGACAACATATATGTACGTTTATAGATTAGGCCATAAAGTGTAACAACAGGTAGAAGGTATTCCTATGGGCACTAATTGCGCCCCTTTAATAACAGATTTATTCCTGTATTGCTATGAATCTCAGTTTATGGCCAAACTCAGTAAAAACACGTCATTGTTATATTTGGTTGACACAATACCTACCGTTATCTTGATGATATTTGTTTCGTTAAATAATCCAAAATTCTCTAAATATACTACCGAAATTTACCCAAAGGAACTTACTATAAATAAATCTAACATAAACAGCAGTAGTTGTCTTTTTCTAGATTTAGACATTTAAATTTCTAAAGGGAAACTCCATACTAAAATTTACGAAAAAGTGACGATTTTTCATTCCCTATTGTTAATTTTCCTTTTTCAGACGGCGATGTTCCTTTGGCTCCATCATACGGTGTTTATATATCCCAACTCGTTCTTTATGCCCGTGTGTAGTGGTGTCATAGATTTTAACGAACGTAATCAATGCATCACTGGTAAATTATTAAGTCAGGGATTTCGTTACCATAAATTACTTACAACATTTACTAAATTATTTCATAGATACACAGATTTGATAAGTAAATTTTGCTGTACCTGTCGAAAACTTTAAAAAAATGATATTTAACATCCTAAATTTAAGGTTATATTGTATTAAAAGCGCGGAAATCACTATGTGATCCGTGTAAACTCATCGAAACTTTAAACAAACTATTAGTAAAGGTTATCTTGTTAATGCTGTAATAAGATCTTTGAATATTGTTTACATTGGCACTAATCATTAATCAACAAATTAAATCCTAACTAAATTTGTATTCTTTTCGAATGTTTTTTGGGATGTATAAATACACAGCCACGATTATTTTCTATATAGATATTGCTTTATCTATATATAACATGATACATATTTATTATAAGGTTAAATCCTAACTATCCTACTGCCTGTCGATACTTTTATTTTGGCATTGCACAAGTCATGTCTTCTTTGACTGTCCATGGCGTTAAAACACTAAATCCCTGGGATGTGTTTAAATTGATTTTAGTCTCTGATGCATGATTTTTTATTATTAATTGTTTTTGGCTTTTATCTAGCTTTCAGTAACTGCGAGTCTCTCAAATCGTACTTTCGTGTTAACTTGATCTGTTGACACAATTAGTAATGCATTTTAGTTATTCAATTTTTACATATTTTGTGTTATATCTCGTCTCACTATTCTTAATATGTACCACCTTTGAAAAGTATCTAACATGACGATAAATTTTCACTTCTGTACTCGTACTATGAACAATAAATTTATTTATTTTGTAAAAAAAATTTTCGTACTCCTAACAACAAAATTATTATATTTAATTTTACCCGTGTACGTTATTCAATTTAACGCCATTTTGTCCCAGGTTAGAGTTGTTTTTTGACATGGTGTTACATCCCCGCCCTTTTTTTTTTATTAATATTGTATTTATATTGTGTCATAGATCAAATTCATTCGTTCAGTGTATGTTTACTTGTTTTTGTTAATATGTCTTTTTAATCGAGTTAAGCCATTTCAATTGATATTTTATAGTGTGTCTTTCTATGTTGTAATGTTACACTACTGTTTCAGGTTAGGGTGAAGGTTGCCGCCTGTTAAAACGTTTAAACCCGCTGCAATTGCTAGCACCTGTCCTAAGTGGTTGTCGTTTGTTGATGTGGTTCATAAGTTTCTCGTTTCCCGTTTTTTATATAGACTAGACCGTTGGTTTTACTGTTTGAATTGTTTTTACACTAGTCATTTATACTTTCTGTTCGGTGTGAGTCAAGGCTCCGTGTTGAAGCCTGTACTTTGACTTATAAATGTTAACTTTTTACACATTGTGACTTGGATGGAGTGTTGTCTCATTGGCACTCATGCCACATCTTCTTATTTCTATTTATTATGAAAGAAGGAGTTTTATGTTAACATGAGCTGGTGCCATAAATATACCCACCTATTCAGTTTGACCGATTAACTTATTTGTTTTTAGTGCAAGAAGTACCATCTAAATAGTTTCAACATTTTGTGGTCCTAATATTTGTAATTTACAATTGTCTACATATATTGTCGGGTTTGATCCTGTATAAAGAAATATTCTTAACTATTCTTGTCAGGAAATAAAACTCAAACTTATTTCTATTCGATGTGTGATATTCAAGATTAATAGAAAAAAAAAAGACACCTATATTTACAGTGCGACATTAAACAATCACCAAGACAACATTACGCCAATATAAATTAATTTTTTTTATTAATACAAGATCGTGTTAAACTGAAATGAGTCTAGACTATACATATATTCCTTTATTTTATCAATAAAGCACACACAGTACATTAATACGCTGGAATAATAACGGTTACTGGTTTCTATCGTGTAACTATGGACCATTTGTACATACTTTTCAAAAAGGTAATTTAAATGACAAAGGATGAAACGAAAATAATTAATCCAGAAAACAAATTTGAAAAGTTGAAAATAATGTGACGTATTACAAATCTAAAAACTCATCAAAGATACCATGCTTTTAATTTGATAGTCCAAGACTTATCATTGACGGAGCATCAAAACCCGAAAATTCCGAACGGTTTTGCGAAATATGCCTAAGGCCAAACATGCCTGGGCGTAACAAGTTTAGTCGTAAAAATTTAAGATTCGTTTTAGCAATTCTTTCTGCGCACTTAGTTCTTTATTCAGTTTGTGAGTGAGTCGTCCGAGTTTATGCATTAAGGAAATACGCTTTATAACAATAATAACAATAGGAAGTTGTGTGGTTTTACAACAATTTAAAAAGAGTACCCGGGAAAGTATAAATGCATTAACTATTCAGTTAGCCCGATTTCGAGAAATATTGAGTTAATTTTTTATAAAGTAATTATATTCATAACTATTATGTGTAATGTTATTTTCATTTAAATATAAATAGAATAGAAAGATTTCAGAACCGTAATGTTTGGGTTTCTGTCTTTTCTTCTTACATCTTGCTTTTTGTTTGTGGTGTTCCCATTTTGTTTTTTTTTTCCTTTTGTTTGGCTTGTAATTTTGATTTTGCCTTTATAAACTTAGGAAAAGATATTTTGACATTTTCACGTTTGGTTTTTGGTGCTTTTCATTTCGTTTTTGATTTTGCTTTTCAACTGATCCGAGCGACACTGATCAGAGGAATGTGGATGAAACCCGCTTCATGCAGACTTGATCGTAAGCCATGTAAATTTTCTGGTTTTTTAAAATCAATGTATGTCTATCTCATTTGTACAAACACGACAAGAAGTTTAACAATTACATATAGCAAATGTGAAACACAAAAAATATCGCCGCATAGCTGATTATGACGAATACTTTTTGTAATTATTTGCTAGCCCAGACAAAACAGTTGACAGTCGATAAATTGTCATACTGTAAATTATTTTCTCCTGTTTAGATTGCCGTAATTTGGTCAAAACTACCAAATATCGTGCATTGAAGCAATAACGTTTCTCTCTGAGAAGTAAGATTGGCGTCCAAATTTCAGAGTGAATAATAACTAATGGCATTATTTGTGCAATCACGAATGCGGTTAATGAAGACATATTTCTGCATTTATATCCTGTTTTTTTTCATTCCAAATACTAATTTTATCCGTTAAAAATATTTTCATTTAATGCTAACAAACAATATCACGATAATAGATAATACACCCTACTGTTTTCTGCATGTATGCATAACAACAATAAAAGTCTGCTGATAACAACAGTTTTTAGTCATTTACATTCCTGTATGATTTTGAAATGAGCAATTGGGTGGAAGACGCTTTAAAAAAATATGTTATACATATGTAAGGATATATTTTTCCAAAGTGGCAACTGAAACCATATTTCTATTTGTGCGAGAGATGTCATCGTATTACTGAAGCCATCCTTTATGTTGAATAAGTACACCAAATCCAAACCCTATCTGTTGGTCATGAGAACAAAAGATGAAAATACTATTTGATTCCGTGCAGATTATTAGGTCTTTTTTTCTTAATTTGATATTTTCCCACTGTTGTTTTTTGTGATTATCGAAGAGAAAATTGGAAACTGTACGATATTAAAAAGTTATTACGCTTTCGGAACTCACCCTATGTTTACCTTGCAAAGGAAAGGGTATGATAAGGCCACATTTTTGCTCCTTTAATTCAAACATCAAAAATTATTGCAAATCTACCAAATAACACCCTACAGCCGTCTGAGTACATTAGTCTGTCATATATCGGTATTTTTGTTTTTAATGTTGTCTTCAATATTGGCGATATAGCTTTAATCCTCTTACATTCAGAGAAATACAGCAAACACTAGCAAAATAATTTCAATTTGAAATCTTGTCATTAATATTAAGGTATGGCCAAAAGCTTTACCCCAAAATATTTTTTGCTGCAAAATGTATTTAAAGTATGTAAATATCTTGTTTGTGTAAAGCTGTTGTTCATATATACATGTATTTTAACCAAACATTATGCGTGAAAAAAGTCAATTTTAGGTCAAAATCAGTAAATTTTACCATTTGTATGGCGGTCGCAGCGACATCATAAGTGACCAGTTCTGCAAACAAAACATCTAGATTATTTTAATCTGTTCATTTATCAATAAAATTGACATAATTTTGAAAAGATTGAGTAAGTTTCTAATTTTTGCAATTTCATGGGCCAAATAATGGATTTTATCAAATCTTTTCCTCATGTAAACGAAGTTTACCGATCGATTTTTACATCTCATAATTTGATTATGAGCATACAAATCAACTGATGAAATTACTAAATAAACCAAAAAAAAAAAAAAAAAAAGCGTGCATCGACTGGGCAAGAATCTCCTGCTATGCATGCTTTCAGATCTATCTTTTTTATCTTTATTTTGTTAAAGCTACCCTCTTATAATCAATGCAATTGTCAGCAATGTTTTAATAATTCTCCTTTTCATCGTTTCAATGTTGGAATACATATTGTAATCATAGATGAAGTCGTACAGACATAGGGTGTTTTGTTTGAAATTCTTGAACGATAACTTGAAAAATAAGGTATAATCCACGTTCTAATCTTTGACTTTTGATTGCTTTCACTATTCCTCTTCAACAATCAATGAAAATAAAAGTACAAAACTACAAGAGCCGAATTTTTAGACAAATTGAGACGCATTATAATTGGTCCTAAGCCATTCCATGACTTCTTTTGGAGTAATTCTAAAGTTAATCTGTTTGTACTAACTTCATGCAAAAGTACATAAAAACCATATTTTTTTATGTAATCAATGATAAAGAGTGTCTAATGACGGTGTTAACAGGAAGATGGTTATTATTTTTCTTTTGTCAATCACATAACATAGTGCCATGTTTTCTAAAAAGTAAAAGATTAGCTCAATCATCTGTTGGTCGCCTCTAACATGATTTTAACATACAACATGTACAATTCGTAAAGCTTTTGTTGATGAAATAAAAAATTAAAAACTAAGAACATCTGCAGCAGCGGGGTTGACCTTGGATCGTGTTTGATGCTTAAGTCCTTTTGATAGTATAGTTCCACAAATATTTTATTCTTCCCCTGCGTTCAAGATTTCGGTTTTGAGTAATCATTCCGTTAACAATTGGAACTTAAATATTGTGATAAACACATACAATCCTATAAAAACTGATGACAAATGGAAATCTTCTGACTTTAGTTTTATACATAAGTTAATCAGTATGATGTAGAGTTTAATTTGAAAGGCAAAATTGATCAATGAGCATTTAACTTATTTTATCACAAATTAGTTAAGCTGATGTCTGCCTAATACTACTACTTTTATATTTTCCGATAATCCCTGGCATTTCCATAACTGCTAAAATTCCCACAATTTACTATTTTAGAATCGTATATATCCATTTTATTTACATAAAAACAAAATTTAAGAGTTTTTGTCAACTAATTTTCAGATTTAAAATTCAGGAGGTTTTTCATTACACGACGATCTGATCTATTGTAATATTGACTATGAATCTTACTTAAGCCTAGAGAGATTACTTAGTAAGTAGCAAAATTTCCTTTCTGGTGATGATTGCCAATTATAATGCTTGCATATAGTGCTTTAACTACCGATTTAATTAGTTCGCTTCATTTCTTTATCTATAGTGGAAGCCCTTTGACGCTACGTAAGAACTTGTGCGACCAGAAAATCTTCTATACTTTCAATTATCTTTTGGATAGAGCGTGAACGTTGTTAGCACGTTTAGTGATATTCATCTATTGGCGACAAATCAAGTAACACACATCTTTGCAGTTCAATAGCAAGACAACAAATCGAAAAAGTTTTGTCAGAACATTTTATTCTTTCCAAGTCTTCGGTATGTTTTGCTCTCATTGTCTACAAATATAACAATTGTTTTTTTACGGAGAAGACATCTTAGTTTATATTTCACGACTGGTAAGTCATAACTTTATTTTTATTGTAGTTTGATTTATTATTTTCTTTAGCGTTTAATGCAGTTTTACTTTGAGATATGAATATTATTATCACTAGGTGGAGCTATTTCGTTCCTTGATACTAAGAGTGTTACTATATATCAAATTTGGGTGATTTTATACAGCGAAAATATAACTATGATATTGGTATTGATAAATAAAAAATAAAAAGAATTGATCGCCAGGTGCATAGTTGTTTCTTACGTTAAATGACATCGGTGTTAGGGTGTAGGTGTGCTTGTACTATGAATTAATTACTGTTCAACGTTTGAAAACTTTAACAGAGGTATTTATATTTGGAATTTATATGACTTATTTCCCTTTCTGCATATTTCCACGCAGTAAACATTTAAAGAAAAAAGGGGACATTTATTTATTAGATTACAATTTAATTTTGTATCTTTTATTATGATACTAAAGGTGATTAATTGGGTATTAGCTATACAATAATACTTAATTTAGCTTTCATAAGCTGAGATGACATTATAAATGTTCTATTATATATCGTTTATATGAAATTAAACATGCTGTAGGGACATGGTTTTTTATGATTGCTTTTCTCCAAAGACATGTTTACATGAATAAAATGATAAGTAGAGTAAACCTAAATCACAGCAATAAAGACACACAAAAACAGAACATCTGGAACTTTCCAATAAATTAATGCGCATCTGGTGTAGAAAAATTGGTACCGTTTATGTTATTACTCGAGTGTATACAATATTTTTCCAGATCTATAGCACCCAAATGTTATTTGTAAACAATCTGTGTGAATGCATGATAAAATTAAAAAAAAAAAAAAAAAAAAATCTCATGAAAAAAAAAAGGATAAATAATAGCAAATTAGACATACAACGTACAAAAATCTTAATTGTGATCTGATTTAGATTTTTAGTTAATTTGATTGTCCAAAGTCAATTACTTGTGCAATTGTTTCCTTTGGTTGTACATCTAGTTGTTTGTCATTTGGATAATTTTGCGCTGATGGAATATTGTTAATTGTTAAATTTATTCATATTGTTAATTGTTAATTTTATTCATTTTTTTTTTTATTTTATAAACAAATATTGACGTAATATACATCTGTTTATTGTTGAAGGCCATGGGTTGGCTTCTTTTTTTTTTTTTTTTTTGTTATTTAGTGGTTTTCTTATTGCCATATACACCACATATTTGTCTAATCGTGTCTTTCCAAATATCCCTTTGGAATCGTTCACCTCTTTTTTCGTATTTATCGAAGCCATTTTGAATTTTAAAAAAATCTAAATTGAGTTTTGACGAATATAGTGAACAATGTATTGCAAAATAAAATACTCGTAAACATTTTAAACTTTTAAATAAATGTAGAATTTAGAATGATTGAAGATGTACATATAATCTATCAATCTGCTGTTTTGTATTGTTTTGTGATATGTATTCATTAAAATTAAGAATATTTAATATAATAAAGTTAATGTATTAAAACAGTTTTAGAAATAAACATTTTCGAATAGATAGATGACTAATAATTACATAGTAAGTACATTAATATTAGTGGAATATTTTACGAGTGAAATTCATCAGTTTCGTGATTTGATATTTTAATTTCATGGTAAAATTAAAAAAAAAAATAATTTCATCATGTATGAATGAAGGAAATGTGGTATTATTGCCTATGAGACAACTATCTACCAGAGTTCAAATGAAGAAGATGTAAGCAATTATGAAATATTTACAGTAAAGGTCAATAATATTTTGTTTTTAAAATTATGGTGGCTTCTGCAGACGTAAAGTATGCTTTCGAGGAGTCTACAAAACTCAAATTTATCCGTTTATTGTTTTTATCTGACCTTAAACATTTCAGCGGAGAATGTAGTCGACGTTAAATACTTCTGCATATAAAAACGGTTTCTGGATTTAATTTTGGTCTGTAAAACGAAGACACCTTTAAACATCACAAGTTTACATTCTACTATAAAAATGCAAACTACGTTCCATTTTTTATTTATTCCTCGATAACCGTCCAAGAGTGATATCTCTAGAGTTGTATAACACTAGCAAAATTATAACTTGGTGGTGCTTTAGTTTCGCTAGAGAGTGCGCTAATCTCACACAACGACGGATAGATTTTTTTGACATTTTATTTTCATTATTGTAACCCTACTATTCATGTTACATGTTGATGTATCAATCAGTAATTTAATTTTGGATGTAACACGTCTTCTGATTGGCTGAAAGTTTTTTGTCTATCAGCTCATAGACATAATTTTGTAATGTGACCATGACGTCATCGACGTTTTTTTTTTTCATGATTTACTCTTTAAAAATGGAATTTAGAACTAAATTATAAGGAATTACTGTAATTATTTTCTGTCTATTCGAAATAACCTCAAAAATGTGGTGCACACTTTTAAATAACCTGCTACGCGGGTTATTCAGTGTGCACCACATTTGTGATCTTATTTCTTCAAAGACAGAAATTTTTTACAGTCATTCCTTAATTGTTAATGTTATCATTGTTCCTCAAGTCATCCTAAATAGATGTCAAATCATTAACTATTCATAAAAAACAAGATATGTGTCAAATGCGGAGCAGGATTAACCCTTCCGGAGCACCTGCTATTATTCCTTTTTTCTGGTTGGGTTGGTGTTGCTCAGTCTGAAATTCTCTATGTTAGTGTTTTGGAGACCGATGTTGATCTTTTCGTCATTTCCGTTTTTTCCACAAGGCGTTGTCGGTTTCCCATCAACTTACGATACATGTTTTTGTCCCTTATGTTTCACGCATCTGTTTACGGGATTAATCTTTAATTCGTTGTGTTATTTTTCTATAATCTGCTGTTCATGGGAGCATCTGTTGACTCATTTATAATGTATTAAATAATGTCTTCCTCAATATTAATTTCAAAATATTTCTTCTAATCACAGTTTTAAGTTTGAGAATTATAATTTATATGTCATCAACCAGTCAATACGTTATAAATACCAGTGACAATATGTAGTCTTTTACAGTTTTTGTTTTGTCATTTCCTGCTTCGAATTAATTGTTTTCTCAATAAAAAACAAATAATGCGAATTCCTCTTCCTGGTTAGAAGCAATATGTTGGTGTCATAAATAATAAAAGCATAAGGATTTTGACATCCATTGGGACCTTGTTTTTGATAAATCTGCACGTTTGTACAAATATTTAACCTGTACGTGATATTTCGTCTGGACAAAAGAGAGGCGAAAGATACCAAATTGATATTCAAAATCAAAAGTCGAATACAAACTGACAATGTCATGGCAATAAAAAAAAAACGATCAAAAGACAAACACAAGATACAACACAGAAAACTAGGACTGAGCAACTCGAACCTAACAAAAACCGGGGTGATCTCATGTGCTCCGGAAGAGTTGAATAGATGTATCGCAATTTTATTATTCTTTATTTTCATTTCATCTATGTATTCCAGGAAACCAGTACAAATGTCTAGTGGTCATATAATCATAAACTGAAAATCTATGTTATCTTTAAATGTCAATAACAAATTGTGCTGTAACACCATATATTCTCTGACAACAAACATTAACTTTGATCTTTGATAGAGTTGGGTTTTTAAATATCACGTGGATACAAAATTGCACATTTTAATTACTGGAGAATCAAATTTTCTTTGAGTATGTACTTTGGAGTTGAATTGAAATCGTAAAACAATTACTACTTGGCTGATTGAAAAAGCCGGCTTGGCGTTACAATTCTGTTTCATTAAATTTGATAGCAATGAGCTTTTGTTTGTATTTTACAAGTAGACAAACAAAAGCAAACGATAACTTTGACATAAAACCATGCAAATTGGTCTTGTATGTGGACGTCAACTTGAACCGATAACAGAATCTTGATATTTGATCTGTAATTTGATTTATACTCTTATTACCAAATATGGAAATAAGTGATAAGAACAAATGGATTTATTCAGTTTAAAAATGAATTTCAGTCAGCGTTCTATAAATTATTTGTGGTTTTTTTGTTAGTGTATATAGTTTAAAAAATTATTATTTTAAAATAATTTATCACACAGTAATATAATGTAAACGATGTATATAAGATTCTGAATCCAGCACATTTACTTATACTAATCTGTTTCTGTAATTTGTATCTTGGCCGTTTGTGTGTGAACATATTTATATTATAAGTGTATACAAGTTTGTTGTATGCACAGTATTAGCATGATTGTAGGAACATGTTTTCTCATAGCTACATGTTAGTCACATTTAAAGTTCGAACTGCTTACCATTCAGGATCACCTGAGATCACCTTCACGGGTTTTTTTTTTTTTTTGTGTTGTGGGTGTTGTGTTGCTTAATCTTTCCTTATTCTATGTTGTGTAATGTAAACTGTTGTTTGTCTTTTGGTCGTTTTTGTCTTTCCCAAGGCATTGTGGGTTCGTTTCCGACTTATGAGTTTGAATATGCTTTTGGTATCTTTCGCCACTATTTTAGATAAATTAAATACATTATAAATCAATTTACGAATAGGCGATAAAAGTAAGCGCATACCATAACATAACATACCTCGAAAAATACGTTCATTGCCATCATTTAGTTGTTTTCTTGTTTAATGTTAATACATTTTACAATTAATTACTCAATCATAACTGTACATGTACTCTGTAAGTCGGATATCATGGAATCTATTTTATCGCTTTCATCGAAGAACTATAATCTGTTTTCTGTCGGTCTGTACAAACAAATCGGGAAAAAAACATTTGAAAACGTTTCCATATGTGTGATATTTTTCCACTGATTATACGATACAAGATTAACAGAGCGGCTGGGTTATTTTCATTTTATAATCTTAAGCATTTAGGGCATGAAAAATATTCAACTGTATCATTTTCTCTCTGACTAATGGAGATATTTTAAGTTGTTTAAAACGAATTTGAATTTTTTCACGTTTTATAAGATGAAACCATGGTTACAATAGTTCACCTATGTTCAAAAATTGTAACTTATTTTCTGAAAATTGCAAACAATGAAACATATATTAGGAAAGTGCTTCTTCCTGTACTTAAATCCATTATTACGAACAAAGTCATTTTAATATGCTTTATATAAGAGTAATTTGGAGCATCAAACCCCGACAGGTCTCAAACTTATCAATCAATACCGTTTCAGATGAATTTTACAAAAATAAGTTATATCTTTATTTTCCATGATATACATAATAAGGTTTATGTTGCTCAATTTGTATAAACTCTTTATCTTTTTATCTTTTTTTCTCTCCCATTCTTTGCCATGACATTGTCAGTTTGTTTTCGACTTATGAGTTAGAATATCCCTTCGGTATCTTATGCCTCTATTATATAATGCAATAATTTTGTGACAGGAAATTGATCGCTATAAATGAGATGAGACAAAGTTGTTGAATGTAAACTCTGTCATTTTTTAATCCAATGTAGAATGAAACAGTTACACAATTTATCCCATTCACTTTTTATGACATGGTTACAATAATAGTTTAAACAATTAACAATTAATCAAAGTTCCTAATAAATTTATATGTGTCAGTTCAATACCTTTTAAAAATTCAGCTAAGATTTCAAAAAGAACTTGTATGTCTCATCTTTAAAACACCCACTTGAATTTTAACATATATCGTATATCTAAATTGAAAAAGTGCATTTGGCAATCCAATTAGATAAAAAGATTAGTGAGGTCAGACAGATACAAAAGAGTAGGCATTGATATACATTCTTATGCATACCAGACAAAAATCGACCAAGAATTGAAGAAAATAATGATCGAATGTTACATTTAGTCTAAATCAATATTATTAGAGTGGAATGTATAAATATATACTAACGTTGAAGACGTTTAGAGTTAAACTATCGAGATTGAATTTTCTGTGTAAGTCCATATAGGATTATGTTAGAACACGGGAAAACTTTTAAATGAATCGTTATTTTTTTCTGAAAATGTAACTGTTATGCTATTAACGCCATAACCATGTCTTAACTGCCATACCAGTTGATAATATGAAAAAAAAAAAAAAAAAAAAGATCTAGTTACTCTTCTTGTGTATGTTTTCGAAAATTGAAACATTACAGTGACTGAAATTTGGCTCTCAGTGCTCTCAAACTTCTTACTTTATTTGGCCATTTAAATTGTTTGATTCGAGTGCACTGATTAGTCTTTTGTGGACGAATGGCGCGTTTGGTGTACAAAATTATAAGCCTGGTATTTTTGATGAGTTTTTTTTAACAATTAGTTCTGAGTTTTAGGTCAGTTGACGAAAAGTAGAAACGAACTAGTTACTTTTCCTCTGTACGTTTTCCAAAAGAGAGACATTACAGTTACCGTAAGTTTTGTACAAAAATGGTAAACAGAACAACATTTTTACCTAAACCAAAAGCAACAAATATCATAGATATTTAAGAGCGCTTTTATTTTTAAGACAGACCAATCGGTTAAAATTGCAACAAAGCAATAAGTCCTACTTAAATTGTACTCATGTTATTCATTTTGTTAAAAAAAAAAGGTTACTTACACGTACAAATAAGAATTGTGTTGTGAAAGCAGTAGTTTATTTCATGTCATGAAGGTATGCATTGATCATATTACCCTTTGTTGCTCCAATGAGAAAGCTATTGAAGTTTTATGGAAAGTTAAAAGCATTTCCAACTGTACCTTCAAATTTGAAAATAAAGTACTTAATCCATAGAGAATCACTGCATGCAGTGGTACTAATAATTTTCATTAAACACGTTTTTTAAATTATTAACTATGTCAATATGATTCAGAATCAAGCACATTTACTTATACTAATCTGTCTCTGTAATTTTGTATCTTTCTGTGTGTATTAATATAGGTGTATACAAGTTCGTTTCATGCAAAGCATTTGCATTATTGTACGTAAATGTTCTCTTAAAGTTGTGCCACATGTGAAGTAGGATCTGCTTACCATTCCGGAACTCCTGAGATCACCCTCGGTTTTGGTTGGGTTCGTATTGCTCAGTCTTCCGTTTTTCATGTTGTTGTTGGTCTTTTGGCCGTTTTTGTTTTTTGCCAAGGCATTGTGGGTTCGTTTCCGACTTATGAATTTATTATGTCTTTGGTATCTTTTGGCACTCTTTTAGATAAATTAAATGCATTATAAATCAATTTACGAATATGTCGTAAAAGTAAGCGCATATCATAATATACCTCGCAAAATACGTTCATTGCCATCATTTAGTTGTTTTCTTGTTTAATGTTAATACACTTTACTATTAATTACTCAATCATAAATGCTTTTGTTGTGAAAGCCGTAGTTTATCTCTGCATTGATCATATTACCCTTTGATGCTCCAATGATAAAGCTATTGAAGTTTTATGGAAAGTTTAAAGCATTTCCAACTGTACCTTCAAATTTGAAAATCAAGTACTAAATCCATACAGAATCACTGCATGCAATTGTACTAATAATTTTCATTAAACGAGTTTTTTTTAATTGTAATTATTTATAAATATGACCCTATAAAATAAAAAGATGTGGTATGTTTGCAAATATGACACTTTTCAACCAGAGACCAAAATATCATCGAAATTAGCAACTATAGGTCACTATAAGGTCTGTATGTATATATATGACCTTATTCACTTTTTATGGTGCACTTGACGTTATTGACCGCAAGAGGTTATATTGGAGTATAAAGGTTGTTTTGCACTTTCCGTTAACATTAAACGGTAGTACAATATGAGCAAACGAGTGAGTAATCAATAATTTAGATACAATAATAAAAAATCTGTAAAAACACTTGTAGGTTTCCCGTTTAAATATCACAAGGAGATGCCATAGAATCCCTATCTATCCATTTAATTCAATTACGTTATAATAGACATTGACTTGATTCGGGCATGAAAAAATGCAATCGCAGTCACTGTGACAAAAATAAGAAACAGATGGGTTTTTATCTCATTCAGTTTGAAAAATACTAAAACAGGATAAATTGATTCATATAAATCTCTCGATGGACAAATATCCTCGATCTTAATCATGGGACACAACATGAGTTGGAAATCTAATCCCAACAGTCATTGCTCTGTATTTTATGAAATGTCTGTTTCATAACATGAGTGATTCCTAAGGTTCAATTCAATACTTAAGAAATGTCATATTTTTCTGAGCCATAATTCATCATCTTAGTTGTCCTTCCATATAAACAATGATTTGGTATTGTCTAGAATTAATCAGAAAAGCAATGGGTATGTTTTTGTCTATAATTCTTTTTGTTGCCAAAGGCATACCATTTAAGAACTACTTTGTACATGATGAATAAATCATTGTTTGTTATGAAAACATAGCATATGGAAGGTTAGTGATCGATTAAAATATATGTTACAATTAAATGCACATTGTATGCATAATTTAAAATATATTTTTTAAATCAATGCTAATATAAGAATTTTTTTGATGTCTTTATAATTTTCGTAATATTTTACACGATATGACGTGTTTTGGCAGACATTTTATTTTTGAAATACTATAATAGTCGTCTGATTAGTAAATTTATCGGTCATGATATAATCCCTTTCATGCTATTTTGACTGCGTTTGGATTCGCGTCACAGGTTATGCATGCACAAGGAGAGATGCTTGCTTTTTCGAAGTAACCAGCCACATTCTTTCCCTCTGTTTTTTGTCATTTGTTATGTATACTCAAACTGCACATCGATACACTACTTTTGCCTCTGATTTATTAACCTAATGAATAGACATCCTTATCGATCTAATTTATCTAGTGTTGAAGCATGTCACATATCTGCGTATTGATTGATTAATACCTTGGTTTAACCATTACTTCAACTATTAATTTCAATAAGATTTCAACTTTCAATGAAATGGGAATAAGTATTTCATTTTGTTAAGAAAAACAAAATATATATTTTGTATTCATCTATGCGTATGATTTCTAATCAAAATGCAAAACTAAAACGATTTCGATCGATCGATCGATCGAGAGAGAGATCCTTATCCTATTCAAACTTATGCAAGAGGAACACTTCAAAAAAAAAAAATCTGTATAATAAACATGTATAGTATATATTTATTTTTAATGTACGAAACAGATCTTTTTATCATTTCACAAGAAAAGACGCAGCTGATGCCTTCAGGCCATTTAAAGATAAAGGTACTTCAAATCAACCTTCAACATTTGTTGAAACACAGAATGAACTTTTTTTTCCAGAAAAAAAAAAAAATGACTAATAGATGGACGGTTGCTCATTCTTGCGGTTTATTTGTGATCATCAGATTTACTAAAGTGTAAGCTCCATTTAAAAATACATGTCCGTATATGTTGGCTATCAAACAATTTCAACCTACAAACTTCAGTTCAACGACAAAGTGGTTTCTTTGAGTTAAGAAAACGAATCATCGGCCACAATTCTTCGATCAAAAATAACCATTTATAGAGAAATGTTTGGTTCGTGTTTTAAAATAAACCTTTATCATGTACTCAGAAAACATCTCAATTCGTGCAGCAGAAAAACGTCTTTGACATGTGTAACATAGAAACAACAAAATAAATCTAAGACTAATAAAATTTTCAACATTTTACAGGTTTTTGCTAATTGTTAAATTGGTGACTTCTTCAGCGTATTTTAGTAACATTGTTTGTAAAAAGAAGAAACGATAAAGTAAGCTTCCAAATTTTGTATGAACGACACGTATCTTGGAGTATTCGTCATCACGTATGATCGTAACTAATGCTTTGAAAATGCAAATACATAACAAACATATTTAAGATACCAGGATCATAATTATTGAATGTCAGACGCGTGTTTTGTTTCGTTTTCTATGTATTGTGT